>OX155956.1:32753277-32795777 GCA_944548615.1 Micropterix aruncella
CCCTTTGTAGCAATACCCCTTGCACAGCCAGACATATTCTAGCTGGCTGCAAGGTGGCCTTAGATCAAGGACGGTACGTTTACCGCCATGACAAACTCCTTGCTGTAATTCACGAGGTAATTAGCCTCTCAGTGGCTCGTGCCAACAAGGGTTTGACAGTATCCTCCAAACCCCCAATACAGTTCGTGCGGGATGGCTCTAAAGGCAAAAAACATTTCACTACAAAACTTTTCTCAATAATCGAGAAAGCTTCAGATTGGATTCTGGAGGTCGATTCTGTCTCTAAGCAGAATAAATTCCTTAAAAGTTTCGGATGCACAGCTCTGCGTCCAGATAACTCTTTAACCCCTTGAGTATGATACGACCAAATCTGGTTCTGAAACAATTATACGTTGAGTATGATACGACCAGATCTGGTTCCGCGTTTTTTTCACTTCTTTGACGTTCTCATATTTATTCATAATTATCTAATTGTTTTACAAAATGATATTTCAATATTCTATATTCGAAATTTCAATGCAATCATTGTGCAGTTGTTCTTTTTATGATTGGTGTAGTAGTTTCGTAGTTATAGTACTTTAAGGTCGATGTCGTCGAAAATCCTGCAAAAGAGACAGATGCATCCATGAAAATACCCATTTACTCCAAGGGTTAATCTGTATCTTAGAAGATGGCCCTTATCGTAGAATTAATTGTTCCATGGGAATCAAATATTCCAAAAGACCACGAGTACAAATTAAATAAATATCATTATCAAACTCCATCACCCGGAACAGCTTTAATGTTGACCTTCACGCGGTGGAAGTTAGCGCTCGTGGCCTGCCAGGTAAATCTCTGTTTCGCCTTTTTAACGATCTTGGTCTCTCCAGGAAAATAACAACTTCTTAGAAAAAATATCTAAAACCGCGATTTACGCATCTCAAATTCTATGGCTTCGAAGGGGGAGTAAATGGGTGGTAAGGTGAATGCTCACATGTGGCAAGACAACTGTCCTAAACCTAATACAGCCGGTCGTTAGTCCGGAATCCACTGCTCACCCCCCAGAAGTGTAATAATACTATATGATGGGCCCGACTTCGGTCGGGGAATTCCGTGGCAGCTCCGTTTGTGTTTTATTTTATTACGCGCATGAAAACCATTGCGAATTGGCGACGAAAATACGCCGCACTGCACTCGCAACGTTCCGTTCCGTTCTCCGGAGACCCCTGTCATTATAGCGCCGGGAATCCCCAGGATGTGACGGCAAGCGCTGCGTAGGTTTGCACCATGGTCGCGCACCTAAATGGTCATGAAATGTGCTGCTGCGCGATCTCGCAAATCATACGAGATTGCGTGTGATTTTGCGTGCAAGATTAAACTTGCAAAAATAGTGTAAGAAGTTGGTATTTCGAGATCTCGGTATCCCTATAGTGCGCCCTTTGGTGGACGATTTCAACCACAACGTTTTCACCTTTGCTATGACCAAATGATGCCTGCAAACCAAATTTCAGCTCAACCGGATTAAGCGTTTGTGAAGCTATTGTGGAGGAATACATACGGAGAGATAGACACAGACAGACAGACAGACAGACCGACACACACACAGACATACTTCAATCTGGGGAAATGGTCTTAATCATCTCGGGGGGCGCAACATGGATATTTCCATCTTTATCTGTTTTTTTTAGTGCATTCACAATACTTTCCCTCCTGGTCGGTTGGTGGGTAAGAAAAGCAATTTGGGGGCTCGGAAAGCAGTATTAAACCCATATGAAGAAAAGAATGAAAAATCTTACCGTTCCTGGATTTGGAATCAGTTCGTGGACGCGGAGAGCGGTCTTTACGCATATCATTTCTAGTCCTCTCCCTGTCCCGACTGTTTCGTCTGGCGCCGTTCCCACTGTAGCTTCCTCTCGCTCTATCTTTGTCCACATCCCGACTGTTTCTTCTTTCCCGTTCCCTGCTTGGACGCCTCTCTCTGATGCGATCTCTGCTATTCCGCCAGTCTCGGCCTCGGCTACGGTCTCTGCTATTTCTCTTGCGATGGTCTCCTTCTCTACTGTTCGCTCTGTCCCGTTCAGTATTTTGCCAGTCTCGGCCTCGGCTACGGTCTCTGCTATTTCTCTTGCGATGATCTCCTTCTCTACTGTTCGCTCTGTCCCGTTCAGTATTTTGCCAGTCTCGGCCCCGGCTACAGTCTCTGCTATTTCTCTTGCGATGGTCTCTTTCTCTACTGTTCGCTCTGTCCCGTTCAGTATTTTGTCTAAATAAAAATTATACAAGTATTAAAAATAACAGCTGTAAGCAACACCAAGTAAAATATGTTGCCAGTATTTAAAAAAAAAACGTAATAGATGACGAAACCTTGTGAGGGGAACAATATGATGTCGGAAGAATTATGCCATGCTACTGTCTGATGAATTTGCAGTGCATTAGTGTGCAGTGCAGTAGCAAGCAAATTAATTGGAACAAACGATAAATTTAAACTTTTCTTTTGTTTCTGGCAACTATCCGAGATATTTTTAATTCTGGCAATGTTTTTTACGCTGTCAGTCATTCAAGCACATGTGAAATGTTAAAAAAGTATTCTAGGTGTTTGTGTGTTTTCAGTAGGAAATTTGTTTTTCGTCAAGATCAGATTTGGACTGCGTAATTTGAGTAAGTTTTCAAGCATGGATATCACTCCAAGAAAGCGAGAACGGATAATTACACTTGCTGAGCACTCTTCTATGACGTACTGGCAGATAGCGGAGAATTTTGGAGTTGGCCTCGCATCCATCAACCGGTTTGTCAATCAGAAAAAAACGACGGCAGCGATGAAAACTAGGGTCGGAAGAGGGAAACAACCTTCAAAGATCAATAACTTCTGGTGCGTAAGAGCAAAATAAATCGACGCATGAGTGCAGTCGGCCTAAACAGAGAACTTCATCAATCTGGAATAAATATTGGCTTCACTACAGTCCGGCGACGTTTCTTAAATCTGTTAGGATTGTAAGAAGCCAATTAAGAAGCAGCTTCTGACCACTGTCATGATAAAGAAGTGCCTATCTTGGGCCAAGAAATACCAGAACTGGACAACTGAAGACTGGCATAAAGTTCTTTTCTCCGATGAAACACATTTTGTTGTGCAGGGACAGCATGTCGAGTTCTTGCGGCGAGCAGCTGGTGATCCCATATCACAATTTGGAACAGAGAGTAAAGCACCCTATGAAGAAGATGTTTTGGAGTTGCTTCTCCTATCATGGCACTGGAGCCGGTTACTCGTGCCAGTCACTGGGATGATGAATTCGGACTAATATATTGACATCTTATCAAACCATATGATACGGGAGCTCCACAAGGTCTATCCTTTCAAAGAGGGAATTTTTCAACAGGGTCTCGCCCCATGCAATTCTTTGAAAAAGTGAAACACTTTTTCACACAGAACCAAATTACTGTACTTGAATGGCCCGGAAACTCCCCAGATCTCAACCCGATCGAAAACCTTTGGGCCATTTGCAAAAAACGGTTCTCCAAGATGGTTTGTACAACCAAAAACCAAGATGATCAGTGCAGTAATTCAAGTCTGGTTTCACAATGATGAACTAAAAGGAAACCTGGTAAATTCTATGCTGTAAAAACCTGGTAAATTCTATGCCTTTAAGAATAAAAGATGTTATCAACACAAAAAGGGGGCCCATTCGATGTATATTAAAACTTACAATCTATAACTACCAGTACTGTTTTTGTAAGTTTATGTCCAATAATGCAATTTTTGAAGAGTAGGGTTAATCAGTACGAGTAAGAAGGGAGCAAAGGGAACAATATATGGCCCTGACCCTTGCTGTGGCATACCAAAAAGTCTTGCAAACCTAATGCTCAAATAATATGTTTAGAACAATCTGTCAACCACTGGAACAACACGCCAGGGTTGAATCATTCCAAAGCGCTAATTAAGGCTTACGATCGTAAGACTGCCCGTGAGGCCTTATCGCTAAATAGGAACAATCTATGCATACTGGTGAGGGCGCTCACGGGGCATTGTGGCCTGAACAAACACATGTACAACCTCAAGCTCCGGGACACGAAAATGTGCAGGTTCTGCCAAGGGGCAGAGGAAACTCCCCTGTACCTCATGTGCGCTTGTGGCCCGCTGATGCGTAAAAGATACACCCACTTGTGTGGTCATTACCTCCGACCTGAGAAGTTAAAATAATCTGGCGCCAAAAGCCTGTTGTGGTTCTTAAATGACACGAGGCTTAGCGCAGAACTATAGTAGGTGGCGAACACAATAGATCAGCAATGGTCGCAGTGTTACAAGGCTCATACAGACCTTAGAAAAGCCCCACACAACAAATAAAAAAAATAAAAAAAGGCGAAATAACCAGAAGAAGTGCGGGTCAAAGGAGGACATAATCTACGGGAATGGCTTCAGAGATATATATCACATTCTTGCTTTGAGTGGAGGCCAGTAAAGTTATAGCCAATATGATATTGTATGATCACTAACGGACATGGCACTAGAAGATAAAGAAGGTTTCAAAGGTGTTTGTTTCTTTCTACTCTTTATTATGAAATTTGACAATGAGCGGATTTACTATCATACGACAATCTCAAACAACCAACCATTATGAAGTGTTTATATGTATGCGTGCAAGTAACATGTGTGCAAGTGGGTTTTGTTATTGCTTTCGATGTACAGAATTGATAGTAGAATTGCTTTAACTTTATCCTAACGGAAAATGGTTATCCGGCCGGGAATTGAACCCAGAACCTTACAATGTAAAATCAGGCAACCTAACCACTATGCCCAGGCCGTCACATTTTGCAACACAATTGTCGATTATCCCTTGACAATCGATTCTGTGCATGTGGAATTAGCGGTCTTGGATCATGAAATTAGCTCTATCTAAGAAGCTGAGTCTATAGATGTATTACCTCGGTTTTTCATCATCAGTTCTGGAAACCTTTGCTTGGACTTCGTCGGAGTCTTTACCATCAATCTTGCGCTTGCTTTCGTTATTGCCATTGGAGTTTTCTGTAGGCCTTTGTTTATTTTTGAGATCCGAAAGCCTAAAATGTAATGAGGATATAAGTTCATCGCTTTTATTACTAGGTGACGTTGCGGTAGCTCTCACATAATGTGTAGGAGCTGTATGATTTGCCTTTGTGAGTAGAAGCATTTGGGCTGTGTTTTATTGTCTGTCGCTGAATGTACACAACATTCTCATTTTCTCTTCTCTTTCCCAAAGTGTGGGTCGTGACCCACTGGTGGGTCACGAGCCGATTCCAGGTGGGTCACGAAATACGATGGATGTGTTCTAACAAAAAATTTTATTTTTTATGTTGTCGCACATTACAATTTCTTACAAAATAAAGACTTATTTATGATACTTACAAATGAATTGTTTATTTTTTACATCAAACCACTCACTAACTTTTCTGAAAATATTTCTCGCTGGGTCGCAAAATATTGTGATTTTAAAAAGTGGGTTGCGGCGTCAATAAGCTTGGGAACACCTGATATAGGGTATTAGATAAATAAGTTACAAACGGAGCTGCCATAGAATTCACGGACCGGAATCGGGCTCATCATAATATTATTATTACAATTCTGGGGGTGAGCGGTGAAGTAACAAACGGCTGTGGTAGGTTTAGGACAGCTGTATTGCCACATGTGAGCATTCACCTTACCACCCATTCACTCCTCTTTGAAGCCATAGAATTTAACATGCGGAAATTAAAGTGTTGAATATTTTTTTCTAGGAAGGAGTTGATTCTTTTCCTGGAGAGACAAAGATCTTTAAAGAGATTAATCAGAGATTTGGCTGGCAGGCCATGAGTGCCAACTTTCACCGCGTGAAAGTTTCAGATTGCTTCATTGCTTCATTGCTAGCTGCCGTATTAGGGAACGGGTATTAGGATCTAACTCCCGCAAATTTGGCCGAATGGCCAGCTGTTTCCCGTAGGATACACGGTGCCGGTGTTATTAGTAGTTTACCGTACCCTATAGGGTTATATAAGTTAACGCTTGTCAATCCTCCAATTTTTTTTGTTGTCTTTGAGGTTAGATTTCAAATTTAAAAACCTCCTATAAATATAATGAATCGTTTTTGTTGTTTTGCACCTCTTGCAGTAACTGCGGCTTCAAGTAACACAATTCAAGCATTTAGGATCGTTGGTTACGGAAAAGAAAATGGCATTGACGGCCGATATCCATAGCCGGATCGGTCAGGCAATAGCAACATTCGCCTCGCTCAAGTGGTGCATATGGAAGCGAACGAATATTAACATCAAAACCAAAGTACGACTATACCGAATGTTGGTTCTTCCCATTCTTATTTATGGATCGGAAACGTGGACGTTACTACAATCGGACCTCAAAAAGTTTGAAAACTTCCAAATGAGATGCTTGAGGCAGATTCTCGGTGTCTCACTCCGTGACCAAATTCGATATGAGACCATTAGAGAAAGATGCGATCTAGTAACAACGATCGAAGAAGAAGTACAAAAACGTCGACTACGATGGTTCGGCCATGTTTGCCAAATGAACGATAATCGCTTGCCACGTAAACTTCTTTGGCGAGACCGTCCGACAGAATGGAGAATTCAGCGATCGGCACCGAAGAAAACCTGGCTAAATAACATCAAAGACGACCTTAAAAATCAACGATTATCGGCTAGGCATGCTCGAGACGTGGCAAAAAATCGTCAAGAATGGAAGCGAATGGTGAATGGAGTACGAGATCCAGCGGCACCGACAGCAGCGTATTGGCTGCGAGGGTGACCCCCTCCCGGCTACGGAATAAATAATAAATAAAATAACTGCGGCTGTGTTTTAGAAAGAGACAACAACTCCCGCGACACTGGTGAATGCCCTGTCTTGAACAAGTAGTATTTGACACTAATATCTTAATATATTTTTTGAAATTTTAAAGTACAATTTTCTTGAGTTAAATCTTATTGTCCAAGGCAATGAGCAACTTTTTTGAGTCTAAATTATAAAAAAGTTATTTATCGAGGAATTCACTTAGATTTTTATTATTATTTTTTATTTATTTAGTTACAAAAAAATATTTAGGAATTATTTTTACAGAATGATTTTGCATTACTCCTAATTAGGCAGTGCCTGTTTCAAGGAAAAACGCCAATTTCATATGATATTATATTAAATTTAAAATGTTAAGGTTTATTTTTATGAAGATGTTAGGAAATTGTTATTGTTAATATGAGATGTGTTTATATTTTAATTAAAAAAATATGCAACGATAGATCTTCAGATATGGTCTTTTTCAGGTATCATGTCGACTTAATTGTCTCGTTCAAACTGTTTCAACTGGTCCAAGAGGCAGCGACAAAGAAGTGTAAGAGTTTTTCGAATCTGATACTTTCAGATCAGACAGTATTTTGGCCATAGAATGCTGGGGTAGAGTCAGCAGGCCAGACTCTAGGAAACCTGGCGCTGGCGTACTAGGAAAGGTGTAATTTTAATTAGTGCCCGAAAGTGTTTTGGAAAAGCTGAAAATTCATCAGTAGACAGTGGATGCAATACAGAACTCGAAACAAATGGTCAGACTGCGAATGCGTGGCGTCAGCATTACTCCATAAATGTCAAAAAAATGAAGTCCATTATATTGCGCGGCATTAGATCGATGCGGATTGGTTACCGACAAATACGTACCGGCGTATTTCCAGTGACTTCATTTGTGTAACATGTGAGAATGTTTTTTCTTATTTTGCAAGCAGTGTTTTCAATTTTTTTTATATTTAAGAAAGGTTCCTATAATGCATATATTCCATAAAAAGCAGGCAGACATAATACTCACTCTTCTCGCAGAGATGAGACTGTATTTGTTTTCCTAGCGATTTCCGCCCTTGAGGTTAGCAATAACGAGGACATATTCTCTTTCAATTTAGCATTCTCCTTCTCCAGCGTCTTATATTTATCAGTTATCTCTTTGAGCTTCTCCTCCAAATCGTGATTCTTCGCTTTCAAATCCTCGATGATCAGCGGCTGACATAACCAAAAAAGACAATTTGTTAATAACTTAAAAATGGACCGACCCTGCGGCTATTGCAAAAAATATAGAAGAACTCACGTCGCCGAGTTGATCATTCGCGTTGGCGTTGTCGAATTCGTAGACATCATTCAACAATTCGGCATCTTTCGACGAATCGTCGGCGCGCTGGGGGCTGGAAGCCATTGCGTCGACCGAATTCAACGGAACATAGATAATATATCCACTCAGGAAAGCGTTGAATTTATTGAAATGTTAAACGCGCATAGTTCCTGCCTTACTTTTCGGAGAATAGGCTAAAATCTCATGAAATATTCATTTACGAGAAAAAAAGCGAACGAACGCAAGAAAAAAGTTGACAATTAAGGGTCCCTACAGATTTGCCGCATCCCATTTTGCCGCTTCCAGTTTCGCCGCATCCAGATTCGCCGCAAAATGAACCTTCCAGTTTTGCCGCTTCCCACTACGCTGATTTGCCGCAGTTTACAATCCCAAAGGGGGGCGCCAGTTTTGCATGCGGCAAACTTGCACAAATGTCACTTTTGACAGCTCCAAATTTGTTGAGGGCAGATTTGCAGGAGGCAACCTTGCAGGCGGCAACCTTGCAGGCGGCATTTTTGCAGACGGAATTCTTGCAGAAAGCAAACTTGCATACAAACCCGAAGTTAGCAACGTTTGAGAATGGCGCATTAGGACATGATTACACGAATAAAATAATTTTATATTATTTTACAAACCAAAAATAAAGCAATAAAGCGGTCATATGTTATTAATTTTAAATTTAGAAAAAGAAGTAGCAAATTATCATGTCAGGGTAAATTAAAGTGGTGAATATTTTTACCTCTCCACATTTAATTGCCGGCATCCTTGTAGTGGATGATTCAGTACATCAAACTAAACATTAAAAAAATGTTTTAAGTTTTTCTGTTAGGTTAGGTTTTTCTTTCCCTAAAATCGAAGTGACATTAATTACCGGCATCCTAGTAGTGGATGATTCAGTACATCAAACTAAACATTAAAAAAATGTTTCAAGTTTTTCTGTTAGGTTAGGTTTTTCTTTCCCTAAAATCGAAAGTTGATTGCTGAGATCCGCGATGGAGAGGACACTCAAAGAAGTGGACTGGTTTCCTTACCCTGACATATGAAAACGCGGCTTTTGTCGATTTCTACTCTGGTAATACTAAATTTTAAATACGATGTTTTGCTTCTAACGGGTCCCATCAAACTTGCAGAAGGCAAATTTGCAGACGGCAATCTTGCAGACGGCATTCTTGCAGAAGGCAGTTTTGCAGAAGGCAATCTTGCAGAAGGCAGTTTTGCAAATGTCAAAATGACCTAACCTAACCTAACAGAAAAACTTAAAACATTTTTTTTAATGTTTAGTTTGATGTATAAAAGTCATACACTACAAGGATGCCGGTAATTAATGTCACTTCGATTTTAGGGAAAGAAAAACCTAACCTAACCTAACAGAAAAACTTAAAAACTGTACTGAAGGTTGCCGCCTGCAAGGTTGCCGCCTGCAAGGTTGCCTCCTGCAAATCTGCCCTCAACAAATTTGGAACTGTCAATAGTGACATTTGTGCAAAATTGCCGCATGCAAAACTGGCGCCCCCCTTCTAACTTCATTTTCTGCAAAAATGCCGACCCTCGAAACGTTAGTTTGACATTTGCAAAACTGCCTTCTGCAAGATTGCCTTCTGCAAAACTGCCGCCTGCAACGATGCCGTCTGCAAATCTGCCTTCTGCAAGTTTGATGGGACCCATCCCAAACAGCCGCATCCAGATTTGCCGCAACATAAAACAGTGTCAAACGTCGATTTGGTGTTGCCACCATGCAATTATTGATAAAGAGACGTTTTCACAATGCAGATTTTGTTGCAACGCTTTGTCAGAACGATTGGAATTATGGCAATTCCGTCAATTTTATAAATGTCAACTGTCAAAATTATTTCACCGATTTGAGGTTATAATAACAATCAGCGATAATGTTATAGGATAAAAAAGTTCCATTGTGATCGGGCTTCCGTTCATACATATATACAAAGGACATAATATCAGTCAACCATATGTTCGAGCAGAACTCACGTGAAGGAGTTTATTTATTTTTGTGTAGGTACAATGGATCATATAAAAACGATTTTTAAGAAACACATCTTACTGGTTCTAGATTTCGTATCGAATTCAAGAATGTGGTTGATAAGATTAATATACATTAATAATAACAACGATAAAAATATTGTTTATTGAAACAAAAAAGACGTCTTACTACAAATAGTTTTGAATAAAATAAAAGAACATTGACAACGATCAATGATAGCTTACCGATCGTCATTAAATTTTTAGCCCCTTCTTAAACACAATGTTGGTTGCTGTACAAAATAGGTGGGTACTATGTTCCTTGCTTGCAAATTGGTATAATTGTCATGAAGGGATGTAAAATGCAAGGATTAGTCGCATAAAACAGAACGGCTAGGCTTTTTTTTATCAGGCCCAATGTGCCAAGTTAGCTTTCTCCTAGATCAATTTTGAGGTTATCTCGGGAATATGACTATTTTCTACTGCTTCTTATATTCGCTGCGGCGGAAGAAGAAACCCCACCCATTTTATGGGAAGTCCCATATTCATCTTAATGTTTTATGGAATCTATCAAGTTTACTAATAAGCTAATTAACCTATCGGCATCCGGTGGATCACTAAATAGGAAGCTACTTAAAAACACCACGCAGCAATTTTCTCCCCCGCCAAACTATCATCGAAAGTTTACTCCAGGAGACGTCTTACCAATCCAGGAGACGTTTAAGTACCAATTCAAAATGAAACAAAATTATATTTATTACCGACAGACAGATTTTTGAGTGAGCATATCTAAATTGGTCCAGGAAAAGCCGTCGCCCAGAGAATCGTTTCTTCAGCTTTGTTTCTTCCAAGAAATTGATTACCAGCATTAGGAAATTTATAAACAAAAAATTATTAGAATAGCATAAATTAAAAAAAATACTTTGAGAAGAACAGTGACACTGTCGTTCAGCACTGAGATGCAAGCCTTTTCTTTTCTCTGGAGGCATTTGTGGCTCAGATGTAATTAATGTGGTAACTTCTTCTCGTGATATCAAATGACCGTATATTCTATTTTAGTTTTTCTGCAGATTGCTGTCCTCTTATAAGGTGATTGCTAGAGTACAGTTTAATAATTATTATTTGTCTATGATATCAATGATGATGTACTGTCCCCTGTAAATGATAACTTCCTAGGTAAAGTAACTAACCTAAATAAAGTAAAACAGACAATAACTTACACTTGTAGTTTTAAAACACTAATACCCACCTCTTAGTTGACTTTGTAGTGTAAATAAATAAAAATATACACGAACTAATGCTATTGCCAGCTATGTCTGTAATGTTGCTTGATCGAGGATGGAATGACTTCGAGCGACGCTTCAATAAGACATGGAAAACTCATCCGACCGTAATGATGGTCCCCAAAAATTGGGAAAGGGTTAATGGATCTGGGTACCTAATACAACGTTTGTAATTTCCCGCCGCATAGAGATGACAGTTTACGCGCGGAATAGTGACGATTAAATTAAATGTATCTATATTTTAATTTTATGCCATCCACCTACATGACAGTTTTTCGATAATTTAAAATTACAGGGCGTATTTAGTCCGAAACCTGCCGTTTTATTTCATGTAACATGTCACATGATTTCGATAGCGTTCCGTTTGGTATGCGATATTTTTTATTCCGTTCCGCTTCATAAACATCGCTACGTAAAAAACGTAAATTACATGCCAAATCAAATCTATTTATTTTATCTTTTGCCCATCTAGGCGTAGAAAATACAAAAAACTTTAGAAATCACAGTATTTATAATTCAAATATTAAATTCCTAAACATAAACATTTTTTTATTAAATGTTAAATCTTATTATATTGCTTAAATTAAAAGAAAATAAAGTAAAAGTATGTTATCTAAAAAACAAAGGAAACAAAAAAGAATAAAAAACATCGGTCACTATATTGATAGTAATGTTTCAAAAATAAACGAAAACATAATTCTTATTTATGTACAAAATAATATTTCTTTGGAATAATTTAATTGCGTTGTGGTGCCTTGCGTACCTGATCTACGACCAGGAATGTCACCAAGGTCTTGGAGAAAACGGTCAGGAACAATCGAAGAGCGACGCGTACGTGTTATGACGTGTGACAGAAAGTAAACAAAAAGTTTCGTGCCAATACAGATTACATTCCCTAGATCGGGTGAAATTATTGAAAACTTTAAAATTTATTTTAAACTATATTGAGTTTTAAAAAATCGGTTGTGTCACTCCTAGACTTTCCCGGCATGCAGACAATCACCCTCGCGCGCCAAACCCCCATAGCCCCCCACCCCCTCAAACCCCCATACACCCCCTCCCTCTGACCCCTTCCGCCCTTTCCCTCCAACCCCCCCTCCAACTTTCCCTCTCTCTCACCCTCTTCCCCTTCTCCCCCAACCCCCTCTCCCTAACTCCCCAACTCACCCCTCTCACCCCCCTCCACAAATACCTCCTCCTCCCGCCTATTCTTCACTCCCTTCCTTCCACCATTTCCCCCACCTCCGCACGGAGCAATCCTAGCCGTTCTCTCAATTTGACGATTACAGGCAAAAAACGTTAAGTGTTTTTATTTTTCTCTTTTAATTACTTTTTATGTTTTTCTCTTTTGATTACACATCTACAGACCGAGAATGGCGGTTACAGGAAAAACACGTTTCAAATTAATATATAGATTTTGGTCTAGCTTACTACATATTTTAATGTTGTTAGCACAAATATGTATTTGGGCCGAAATATTTTTAAAAAGCATGCATTTTTAACAATGAGCCTTTATACTAAAGTATGATTAATAAAAATAACCAATGTGACCCATCCGTTGCCTCTTAGATGAATGTCAACAACTTTTTTTTCACGAATGTATCACGTTCGTCTCTTTGCTGTTACGGAAGTCAAAGAGTAACTTCCTCAAACATTTTCCTAGCAATCTTCAGGAGTAAACTCCTGAAGATTGGTCAAAAATTATTTTACCGAATTTATCTAAAAGCTACATTTTGTAGTCCATTTACTCCATCTATTTTGCTTGTAAATGCTTATTCTAAAGTGTTGGCTATTTCTTTGTCGAAATTTGAAGACTCCGTATATATTTAATGATATGACGACTACAAGAGTGTACCATAAGTACTATTTAGGTTTAAAATGTATCCGCTAAGTACGCGATTGCTCGTTGTTGTAACGGAGGAGGGAGAATGTATACTTTGTAATCTGAACAACGTTTACGTATATAAATTTGCTTTGAAACTTGAAGTTAGCCTCTTTTTTATTTTAATTTTACTTTAAATCGGTAAACATAATACTAAGAAAATATTATTGAAACGCCAACGGATAATGCAAAAAACCTAAAATCGTGACGATAGTAATTTTCTCGAAATATTTCACGAAGAACAGTCTCGTATATTCGACTACCCGACGCTCTTTATCTGTCACCTTCTATTAACCGTCGTCTTCACAATGGCTTCGACGCGTTGCGCTCGACGAAGGCGGCAAGCGCGGCGCAGCGCGAAAAATACCTACGTACATTTTGCTTCTCATTTTGCTCTCATACTTCTGTTTTTATCAATAGCTATATCCTCGAAAGCTATATCCTTTATCAATAGCTATTAATAGCTATATCTTTCGTGAAATCTGTCATTATCATATGTATGAAATCGAAGACTATCCCAGTTGTTTGACATCATAAATAGGATAAAACGAATTTACCGCGTGAAGTTTGTAGCATCTGACGTTTCGTCGACGTTGCAGCCGCTGTTGTCCAGAGCAGTAGTCAGCCTACCCTGGACAACGGCGGCTGCAAAGTCGCCGAATCGTCGGGTGTTACAAGTTTCACGCGGTAAATTCGTTTTATCCTCTTTACAACGGTCATTACCACTATAATAATTGTTGATATAAGTAAGTAAAAATGTTGATATATGTATTTTGTTGGTTCTACATGCTCCTTGTTTCAATTTTCCGCCTATTTCCCATGTACTTTCAACCCTCCGTTCCCTACCCCCTGACCTGTAATCAAGGTTCTATTGTACACAATAAAACTACTACGTTTAAATAAGTAAATATTGTCAAGAAAGTGGTTTTATTCATATTAAACTAAAGCGACGCCAAAATAAACCATAGGTAATGCTATAACTTATCAGAAAAATATCGATAAACCTATCAATGACAATGACATTCCCATTGCGTAGTTATCTTTTTGTGGGCGAAAGGAGATCCACTTATTGCCATGTCAAAAAACCTATGAATATTTTAATGATTTCGTCCCAATATTAATTACTTTTGATATTTGATACATACGGTTTTAAACTGAGAAAATTAGTTTAGGTTTGGTATGTATCGAAATAAAAAAATATTTAGTGGTACGTTTTCGAAAAATAATTTTCATGTAACCGTGGCCTAAGCATCCTTCATTTGCGGCAAAATGGGACGCGGCAAATCTGGACGCGGCGAAATAAAATGCGGCAAATCGGGAAACGTCAGTTAAGTGTCAAAATCGCCTTGCGTCAAATCTGGATGCGGCAAACCTGGATGCCCCCACAATTAAAAAAGGGGCGCCAGTTTTGCATGCGGCAATTTTGCACAAATGTCACTTTTGACAGGTCCAAATTTGTTGAGGGCAGATTTGCAGGAGGCAACCTTGCAGGAAGGGGTCCCATCAAACTTGCAGAAGGCAAATTTGCAGACGGCAATCTTGCAGACGGCATTCTTGCAGGCGGCAGTTCTGCAGAAGGCAATCTTGCAGAAGGCAGTTTTGCAAATGTCAAAATGACCTAACCTAACCTAACAGAAAAACTTAAAACATTTTTTTTAATGTTTAGTTTGATGTATAAAAGTCATCCACTACAAGGATGCCGGTAATTAATGTCACTTCGATTTTAGGGAAAGAAAATCCTAACCTAACCTAACAGAAAAACTTAAAAACTGTGCTGAAGGTTGCCGCCTGCAAGGTTGCTTCCTGCGGGGGGCGCCAGTTCATTTGGACATTCCATATATCTCCCATTCATATTCAGTTCCCATTTGGACAGTCCATATATCTCCAGTATGGTGAGCAGTCGAGCGCCTTCCCGACTCGCGCGCGATCCATTAACTTTTCAAGTACATGCAACACAAAATATGGCGCCAATTCGTTATTGGCGCGAGCTATGCATGCATACAATGTAGGATTTATTTACGAAATTGACATATTTAACCACGACAGCAGTCGGTCCTATGTTAAGGAGATCAGATTGAAATGAGTTAGCGTCCTGCAGTCCCTCGTGCACTCAGTGCGTGCACTCACATGCATATCCACACTACAGATTCACACACGCGCGCGAGCACACACACACACACACACACACACACACAC
Source organism: Micropterix aruncella (assembly GCA_944548615.1). Classification (NCBI taxonomy): domain Eukaryota; kingdom Metazoa; phylum Arthropoda; class Insecta; order Lepidoptera; family Micropterigidae; genus Micropterix; species Micropterix aruncella. The sequence goes on from OX155956.1 coordinate 32,768,694, forward strand.
ACACACCCCCTCACACACACACATACACACACACACACCCTCTCTCTCTCTCTCTCTCTCACACACACACACACTCCATCAGATAAACGTACACCAGCATCCATAAACATACAGCCGCATATACACACATACAGCAAAGTGTGTGATGCTGCCAAGGAAATTCCTGCCGCGTCTAGAACGCTACCTATCTACACCACAAACTTAATAAGTCACAGAATGGGACGGGGCTACACTAGCGGAGCCGATTAAAGCCGTACCTAAACGTCAAGCGATGGTCGGTATTTATGTGGCTGATTGGGTGTGTGAATAATTCGCGGTGGTTTTATTTGTTAGCAGCTACTTTTTCAAACGTGTCACTATAATAATTAGTTGATATGCTATGTAGATTCTTTCACGGAAAGGAAATCTTGACTTGTAAAGTTGTTGCCAGATTAGGATAGTAAAATTTGCTGCGACATAAGGATTGAAGTTGTGTGTATAGTCTGCCTTGTGGTACTGGTTGTATGTATTTTATATTATTGCCACACAAGAAAAAAATATTAACAAATAGGTAATAAATAATGCTAATTTATTTACGAGTTCTTTTCCCCTGTCACAAATAATCCCACCGAATATATTAGTTATGTAAGTTAAAAAAATAATTACTCTCAAATGCTGGAGGGCAGTGGGCACCAATGTCAAGTTTTCCTCGGCTGGCAAAAATCGTAGAACCGGAGCTGGATATTATGTTTATATTTTATTAGTGATATGCTGTATGTTTCTAATAAAATAAAATTAGAAACATTGAAGAGTTACCACATTTAGTAATCATTACTGAGGTTCGCATTTTCACTCGCAGCGAACATGTTCTTGATAATATGTTCAGCTAACATGTAACCTTTGCTGGTATGTAATTGTCAACACAGGACTTTTGTTAACTTTGCCTACCTAATATTTTACAACATGAAGTAGCAGGTGCTTGAAACATTTCCCATCCGTTTAAAACATACAAAAAAATTGTGACTTGTTCTTCAGGATAGAGCTTCACCAACATCCTCCATTTCTCGGATATTTACAAATTGATTTGTCAACATAGGACTCATGTTTACCTACCTAATATTTTACAACTTATAGTGCAGGTGCTTGAAACATTTCCCATCTGTTTGAAATATATGGAAAATTGGTTGTGTCAATCCAATACTTTCCCGGCAAGCAGACAAGGTCTCCCCACCCCCACCGCCTCCCTCCCAACCGACCCCCCCGCCGAACCGATAGTTTGTTTGTTTATACTCTTTATTGTGAAAATGTCACGATGGGCGGGTTTATTGTCATATGACAATCTCTTACAACCAACCCTACTATGACGTGTTATATGTATGTGTGCGTGTAACATGTCTGTAAGTGTGTGTCTTGTTATTGCATTCGATCGACAGAATTGAAAATGCAATTCCGTTAATTTGATCCCAACGGAAAATGGTGACCCAGCCGAGAATCGAACCCGGGACCTTACAATGTAAGATCAGGCGACCTAACCACTATGCCACCGGGCCGTGTGATAGTGATAGTGCCAAATGATTATGATTGCATATTTTTTTGTATTTTTGTAGTAGGTACTTCCGTGGTATTGCAATGGCTATTTTCCAATATGATGTAGTATTTTCCTAAATACCGCAGAAATTAAAAACTATTTGTATCACTTGTATAAAAGATGTAGTTTCGGCCCAACGATGTATCTGTGTACATACCGAATTTCAAGTGTCTAAGTCCAATATTTCGAGGTTGAAGTAGAACGAGCGCGTCCCCTGGTAGACCGATTTCAACTAAAATTTTTCAACTCTTGCCATGATCAAATGATGCCTGCATACTCAATCAGATGAAGCGTTTGGGCGCTATCGAGGAGGAATACACACAGACACAAGCACACACACACCCACACACACACACACATACAGGGGGGGGGGGGGGTGTCATATTATATATTTCACTCAACTCAAAAAAAAAATGCGCGTTCACAATACTTTTCCTAGCCGTTGGTTGGCCTGGAAAGTAAAAAAGAACGGGCGACAACCATGACGAAAGCACAAAAAATTAATAAATCAAATGACTGGAAAAGCGGAAGTCGGAGTGCTCGCTTAATGCCATCGAGATGACCTTTTAACTGCCGCCGACATGCGATCGCTTAACCCCTCAAATGAATGGCGATTAGCTCGGGTTGCCTACGGCAAAATGTATATAAATTTATATTTACATTTACATAGAGCGGGGTTTACTATAGAGCTATAGCATTACTATAGAGCGGATTACTATAAAGCGGCGCACATTTACATTTATATTTACATTTATATAAATTTTATACATTTTGTATACATTTTGCCAAGGCATCCCTTTAGGGACGCCTCACATTTGAGGGGTTAAAAGCAATTTTAAACGACGAAACGAGATAGCGGTCTTGTATTTTTTGCTTATATTATTGGCTACCCTTTAACTGGTAAATTTGGCAGAGCACGCACCATTACAATAAGGTAGAACGCTCCCTGCGTTATTTCATTGAATAAACTCTGTATAGAGGAAGCTTCTGACGTTTATAATCATCCGCCGCGCGGTCACGACGACTGCACATGTATTTTTAGAGGTTTCGCATACTCCCGCGACTCTGAACCGCTTTATTTATTGAACCGCTCCGCTAATCATAGTTAAAACTCCGCGAAGGAACTAATCCGCGTCAAGTGTCGTGTGTGAGGCATTGTCGAAGATTGCATGAGAAATCCACCAGCAGACACCTCGAGGGTCCGTAGCAGTGCTGGGACTTAGGCTAGGCGAGGATCATCATCACAGGTCAGTCGGTGTTTTAAAGACATATATATGATTACGTGTTGATGTTGAAGGATTTGCGCGCATTGATTTTGTCTCATTTTGTGAAGTACCCGCATATTAAAATCCATTTATTTATTTTATTATAATTTATTTACGGTTACGATCCCGCCGGTTGTTCGACTATTTACACGTTGAACAACCATAAATATTGGTCCACATCCCGACTGTTTCTTCTTTCCCGTTCCCTGCTTGGACGCCTCTTAATAATAATAATTAAAATCTCTGATACGATCTCTGCTATTCCGCCAGTCTCGTCCTCGGCTACGGTCTCTGCTATTTCTCTTGTGATGTTCTCCTTCTCTACTGTTCGCTCTGTCCCGTTCAGTATTTTGCCAGTCTCGGCCTCGGCTACGGTCTCTGCTATTTCTCTTGCGATGATCTCCTTCTCTACTGTTCGCTCTGTCCCGTTCAGTATTTTGTCTAAATAAAAATTATACAAGTATTAAAAATAACAGCTGTAAGCAACACCAAGTAAAATATGTTGCCAGTATTTAAAAAAAAAACCTAATAGATGACGAAAACTTGTGAGGGGAACAATATGATGTCGGAAGAATTATGCCATGCTACTGTCTGATGAAGTTGCAGTGCATTAGTGTGCAGTGCAGTAGCAAGCAAATTAATTGGAACAAACGATAAATTTAAACTTTTCTTTTGTTTCTGGCAACTATCCGAGATATTTTTAATTCTGGCAATGTTTTTTACACTGTCAGTCATTCAAGCACATGTGAAATGTTAAAAAAGTATTCTAGGTGTTTGTGTGTTTTCAGTAGGAAATTTGTTTTTCGTCAAGATCAGATTTGGACTGCGTAATTTGAGTAAGTTTTCAAGCATGGATATCACTCCAAGAAAGCGAGAACGGATAATTACACTTGCTGAGCACTCTTCTATGACGTACTGGCAGATAGCGGAGAATTTTGGAGTTGGCCTCGCATCCATCAGCCGGTTTGTCAATCAGAAAAAAACGATGGCAGCGATGAAAACTAGGGTCGGAAGAGGGAAACAACCTTCAAAGATCAATAACTTCTGGTGCGTAAGAGCAAAATAAATCGACGCATGAGTGCAGTCGGCCTAAACAGAGAACTTCATCAATCTGGAATAAATATTGGCTTCACTACAGTCCGGCGACGTTTCTTAAATCTGGTAGGATTGTAAGGAAGCCAATTAAGAAGCAGCTTCTGACCACTGTCATGATAAAGAAGTGCCTATCTTGGGCCAAGAAATACCAGAACTGGACAACTGAAGACTGGCATAAAGTTCTTTTCTCCGGTGAAACACATTTTGTTGTGCAGGGACAGCATGTCGAGTTCTTGCGGCGAGCAGCTAGTGATCCCATATCACCGTTTGGAACAGAGAGTAAAGCACCCTATGAAGAAGATGTTTTGGAGTTGCTTCTCCTATCATGGCACTGGAGCCGGTTACTCGTGCCAGTCACTGGGATGATGAATTCGGACTAATATATTGACATCTCATCAAACCATATGATACGGGAGCTCCACAAGGTCTATCCTTCCAAAGAGGGAATTTTTCAACAGGGTCTCGCCCCATGCAATTCTTTGAAAAAGTGAAACACTTTTTCACACAGAACCAAATTACTGTACTTGAATGGCCCGGAAACTCCCCAGATCTCAACCCGATCGAAAACCTTTGGGCCATTTGCAAAAAACGGTTCTCCAAGACGGATTGTACAACGAAAACCAAGATGATCAGTGCAGTAATTCAAGTCTGGTTTCACGGTGATGAACTAAAAGGAAGCTGTAAAAACCTGGTAAATTCTATGCCTATAAGAGTAAAAGATGTTATCAACGAAAAAAGGGGGCCCATTCCATGTATATTAAAACTTACAATCTATAACTACCAGTACTGTTTTTGTAAGTTTATGTCCAATAAAGCAATTTTTGAAGAGTAGGGTTAATCAGTACGAACTTGCTAAGAAGGGAGCAAAGGGAACGTTATACGGCCCTGACCCTTGCTGTGGCATACCAAAAAGTCTTGCAAACCTAATGCTCAAAAAAATATGTTTAGAACAATCCGCCAACCACTGGAACAACACGCCAGGGTTGAATCATTCCGAAGCGCTAATTAAGGCTTACGATCGTAAGACTGCCCGTGAGGCCTTATCGCTAAATAGGAACAATCTATGCATACTGGTGAGGGCGCTCACGGGGCATTGTGGCCTGAACAAACACATGTACAACCTCAAGCTCCGGGACACGAAAATGTGCAGGTTCTGCCAAGGGGCAGAGAAAACTCCCCAGCACCTCATGTGCGAGTGTGGCCCGCTGATGCGTAAAAGATACACCCACTTGGGTGGTCATTACCTCCAACCTGAGGAGGTAAAACAATCTGGCGCCAAAAGCCTGTTGCGGTTCTTAAATGACACGAGGCTTAGCGCAGAACTATAGTAGGTGGCGAACACAATAGATCAGCAATGGTCGCAGTGTTACAAGGCTCATGCAGACCCTAGAAAAGCCCCAAACAACAAATAAAAAAAATAAAAAAAGGCAATAACCAGAAGAAGTGCGGGTCAAAGGAGGACATAATCTACGGGAATGGCTTCAGAGATCTATCACATTCTTGCTTCGAGTGGAGGCCAGTAAAGTTATAGCCAATATGATATTGTATGATCACTAACGGACATGGCACTAGAAGATAAAGAAGGTTTCAAAGGTGTTTGTTTCTTTCTACTCTTTATTATGAAATTTGACAATGAGCGGATTTACTATCATATGACAATCTCAAAACAACCAACCACTATGAAGTGTTTATATGTATGCGTGCGTGTAACATGTGTGCAAGTGGGTTTTGTTATTGCTTTCGATGTACATAATTGAAAGTAGAATTGCTTTAACTTTATCCTAACGGAAAATGGTTATCCGGCCGGGAATTGAACCCAGAACCTTACAATGTAAAATCAGGCAACCTAACCACTATGCCCAGGCCGTCACATTTTTGTCGATTATCCCTTGACAATCGATGCTGTGCATGTGGAATTAGCGGTCTTTGATCATGAAATTAGCTCTATCTAAGAAGCTGAGTCTATAGTGTATTACCTCGGTTTTTCATCATCAGTTCTGGAAACCTTTGCTTGGACTTCGTCGGAGTCTTTACCATCAATCTTGCGCTTGCTTTCGTTATTGCCATTGGAGTTTTCTGTAGGCCTTTGTTTATTTTTGAGATCCGAAAGCCTAAAATGTAATGAGGATATAAGTTCATCGCTTTTATTACTAGGTGACGTTGCGGTAGCTCTCACATAATGTGTAGGAGCTGTATGATTTGCCTTTGTGAGTAGAAAAGCATTTGGGCTGTGTTTTTATTGTCTGTCGCTGAATGAACACAACATTCTCATTTTCTCTTCTCTTTCCCAAAGTGTGGGTCGTGACCCACTGGTGGATCACGAGCCGATTCCAGGTGTGACACGAAATACGATGGATGTGTTCTAACAAAAAATTCTATTTTTTATGTTGTCGCACATTACAATTTCTTACAAAATAAAGACTTATTTATGATACTTTCAAATGAATTGTTTATTTTTTACATCAAACCACTCACTAACTTTTCTGAAAATATTTCTCGCTGGGTCGCAAAATATTGTGATTTTAAAAAGTGGGTTGCGGCGTCAATAAGTTTGGGAACCCCTGATATAGGGTATTAGATAAATAAGTTACAAACGGAGCTGCCATAGAATTCAAGGATCGGAATCGGGCTCATCATAATATTATTATTACACTTCTGGGGGTGAGCGGTGAACTAAGAAACGGCTGTGGTAGGTTTAGGATAGCTGTATTGCCACATGTGAGGCATTCACCTTACCGCCCATTCACTCCCCCTTTAAAGCCATAGAATTTAACATGCGGAAATTAAAGTGTTGAATATTTTTTTCTAGGAAGGAGTTGATTCTTTTCCTGGAGAGACAAAGATCTTTAAAGAGATTAATCAGAGATTTGGCTGGCAGGCCACGAGTGCCAACTTTCACCGCGTGAAAGTTTCAGATTGCTTCATTGCTTTACTAGCTGCCGTATTAGGGAACGGGTATTAGGATCTAACTCCCGCAAATTTGGCCGAATGGCCAGCTGTTTCCCATAGGATACACGGTGCCGGTGTTATTAGTAGTTTACCGTACCCTATAGGGTTATATAGTGAAGTTAACGCTTGTCAATCCTCCAATTTTTTTTGTTGTCTTTGAGGTTAGATTTCAAATTTAAAAACCTCCTATAAATATAATGAATCGTTTTTGTTTTTTTGCACCTCTTGCAGTAACTGCGGCTTCAAGTAACACAATTCAAGTATTTAGGATCGTTGGTTATGGAAAAGAAAATGGCATTGACGGCCGATATCCATAGCCGGATCGGTCAGGCAATAGCAACATTCGCCTCGCTCAAGTGGTGCATATGGAAGCGAACGAATATTACCATCAAAACCAAAGTACGACTTTACCGAACGTTGGTTCTTCCCATTCTTCTTTATGGATCGGAAACGTGGACGTTACTACAATTGGACCTCAAAAACTTCAAAATCTTCCAAATGCGATGCTTGAGGCAGATTCTCGGTGTCTCCGCAACCGAATTCGAAACGAGACCATTAGAGAAAGATGCGATCTAGTAACAACGATCGAAGAAGAAGTACAAAAACGTCGACTACGATGGTTCGGCCATGTTTGCCGAATGAACGATAATCGCTTGCCACGTAAACTTCTTTGGCGAGACCGTCCGACAGAATGGAGAATTCAGCGATCGGCACCGAAATAAACCTGGCTAAATAACATCAAAGACGACCTTAAAAATCAACGATTATCGGCTAGGGATGCTCGAGATGTGGCAAAAAATCGTCAAGAATGGAAGCGAATGGTGAATGGAGTACGAGATCCAGCGGCACCGACAGCAGCGTATTGGCTGCGAGGGCGACCCCCTCCCCAATTGCCGGCTACGGAATAAATAATAAATAAAATAACTGCGGCTGTGTTTTAGAAAGAGACAACAACTCCCGCGACACTGGTGAATGCCCTGTCTTGAACAAGTAGTATTTGACACTAATATCTTAATATATTTTTTGAAATTATAAAGTACAATTTTCTTGAGTTAAATCTTATTGTCCAAGGCAATGAGCAACTTTTTTGAGTCTAAATTATAAAAAAGTTCCTTATCGAGGAATTCACTTAGATTTTTATTATTATTTTTTATTTATTTAGTTACAAAAAAATATTTAGGAATTATTTTTACAGAATGATTTTGCATTACTCCTAATTAGGCAGTGCCTGTTCCAAGGAAAAACGCCAATTTCATATGATATTATATTAAATTTAAAATGTTAAGGTTTATTTTTATGAAGATGTTTGGAAATTGTTATTGTTAATATGAGATGTGTTTATATTTTAATAAAAAAAATATGCAACGATAGATCTTCAGATATGGTCTTTTCCAGGTATCATGTCGACTTAATTGTCTCGTTCAAACTGTTTCAACTGGTCCAAGAGGCAGCGACAAAGAAGTGTAAGAGTTTTTCGAATCTGATACTTTCAGGTCAGACAGTATTTTGGCCATAGAATGCTGGGGTAGAGTCAGCAGGCCAGACTCTAGGAAACCTGGCGCTGGCGTACTAGGAAAGGTGTAATTTTAATTAGTGCCCCAAAGTGTTTTGGAAAAGCTGAAAATTCATCAGTAGACAGTGGATGCAATACAGAACTCGAAACAAATGGTCAGACTGCGAATGCGTGGCGTCAGCATTACTCCATAAATGTAAAAAAAATGAAGTCCATTATATTGCGCGGCATTAGATCGATGCGGATTGGTTACCGACAAATACGTACTGGCGTATTTCCAGTGACTTCATTTGTGTAACATGTGAGTAATGCTGATGCCACGCGTTCTATTGTTATATAGAATGTTTTTTCTTATTTTTACAAGCAGTGTTTTCAATTTTTTTTATATTTAAGAAAGGTTCCTATAGTGCATATATTCCATAAAAAGCAGGCAGACATAATACTCACTCTTCTCGCAGAGATGAGACTGTATTTGTTTTCCTAGCGATTTCCGCCCTTGAGGTTAGCAATAAAGAGGACATATTCTCTTTCAATGTAGCATTCTGCTTCTCCAGCGTCTTATATTTATCAGTTATCTCTTTGAGCTTCTCCTCCAAATCATGATTCTTCGCTTTCAAATCCTCGATGATCAGCGGCTGACATAACCAAAAAAGACAATTTGTTAATAACTTAAAAATGGACCGACCTTGCGGCTATTGCAAAAAATATAGAAGAACTCACGTCGTCGAGTTGATCATTCGCGTTGGCGTTGTCGAATTCGTAGACATCATTCAACAATTCGGCATCTTTCGACGAATCGTCGGCGCGCTGGGGGCTGGAAGCCATTGCGTCGACCGAATTCAACGGAACATAAATAATATATCGAGCAGGAAAGCGTTGAATTTATTGAAATGTTAAACACGCATAGTTCCTGCCTTACTTTTCGGAGAATAGGCTAAAATCTCATGAAATATTCATTTACGAGAAAAAAAGCGAACGAACGCAAGAAAAAAGTTGACAATTGACTGTGCAATTGACAGACAAAATTGAGCGCGTTCAGTCGGTAGCTGCTTTCGATCCTCTGTCCACAGACTTATTTGTCACTTCTTTGGAGCGAATAGCATTGATTGGCCCGATGTTATTTTATTTTTTTTATTTTTGTTAAAAAAATAAAATACAAAAAATATAAATAAAATATATAAAATAGTTCATTCCCATTTGGACAGTCCATATATCTCCAGTATGGTGAGCAGTCGAGCGTCTTCCCGACTCGCGCGCGATCCATTAACTTTTCAAGTACATGCAACACAAAATATGGCGCCAATTCGTTATTGCCCCGAGCTATGCATGCATACAATGTAGGATTTATTTACGAAATTGACATATTTAACCACGACAGCAGTCGGTCCTATGTTAAGGAGGTACGTAAAAAGCTAGAGATCAGATTGAAATGAGTTAGCGTCCTGCAGTCCCTCGTGCACTCAGTGCGTGCACTCACTCACATGCATATCCACACTACAGATTCACGCACGCGCGCGAGCACACACACACACACACACACACACACACACACACCCTCTCTCTCTCTCACACACACACACTCCATCAGATAAACATACACCAGCATCCATAAACATACAGCCGCATATACACACATACAGCGAAGTGTGTGATGTCTGCCAAGAAAATTCCTGCCTCGTCTAGAACGCCACCTATCTACACAGAATGGGACGGGGCTACAACGACTAAACGTCAAGCGACGGTCGGTATTTATGTGGCTGATTGGGTGTGTGAATAATTCGCGGTGGTTTTATTTGTTAGTAGCTACTTTTTCAAACGTGTCACTATAATAATTAGTTGATATGGTATGTAGATTCTTTCACGGAAAGGAAATCTTGACTTGTAAAGTTGTTGCCAGATTAGGATAGTAAAATTTGCTGCGACATAAAGATTGAAGTTGTGTGTATAGTCTGCCTTGTGGTAGGTACTGGTTGTATGTATTTTATATTATTGCCACACAAGGAAAAGTTATTAATAAATAATATTATAAATAATGCTAATTTATTTACGAGTTTTTATTCCCCTGACAGAAATAATCCCACCGAATATATTAGTTATGTAAGTTAAAAAAAATAATTACTCTCAAATGCTGGAGGGGAGGAGGCACCAATGTCAAGTTTTCCTCGGCTTGCAAAAATCGTAGATCTGGAGCTGGATATTACATATTATGTTTATATTTTATTATTTATATGCTGTATGTTTCTAATAAAATAAAATTAGAAACATTGAAGAGTTACCACATTTAGTAATCATTACTGAGGTTCGCATTTTCACTCGCAGCGAACATGTTCTTGATAATATGTTCGGCTAACATGTAACCTTTGCTGGTATGTAATTGTCAACATAGGACTTTTGTTAACTTTGCCTACCGAATATTTTGCAACATAAAGTAGCAGGTGCTTGAAACATTTCTCGTCCGTTTAAAACATACAAAAAAATTGTGACTTGCTCTTCAGGACAGAGCTTCACCAACATCCTCCATTTCTCGGATATTTACAAATTGATTTGTCAACATAGGACTCATGTTTACCTACCTAATATTTTACAACTTATAGTGCAGGTGCTTGAAACATTTCCAATCTGTTTGAAATATATGGAAAATTGGTTGAGTCAATCCAATACTTTCCCGGCAAGCAGACAAGGCCTCCCCACCCCCACCGCCTCCCTCCCAACCGACCCCCCGCCGCCGAACCGATAGTTTGTTTGTTTATACTCTTTATTGTGAAAATGTCACGATGGGCGGGTTTATTGTCATATGACAATCTCTTACAACCAACCCTACTATGACGTGTTATATGTATGTGTGCGTGTAACATGTCTGTAAGTGTGTGTCTTGTTATTGCATTCGATCGACAGAATTGAAAATGCAATTCCGTTAATTTGATCCCAACGGAAAATGGTGACCCAGCCGAGAATCGAACCCGGGACCTTACAATGTAAGATCAGGCGACCTAACCACTATGCCACCGGGCCGTGTGATAGTGATAGTGCCAAATGATTATGATTGCATATTTTTTTGTATTTTTGTAGTAGGTACTTCCGTGGTATTGCAATGGCTATTTTCCAATATAATGTAGTATTTTCCTAAATACCGCAGAAATTAAAAACTATTTGTATCACTTGTATAAAAGATGTAGTTTCGGCCCAACGATGTATCTGTGTACATACCGAATTTCAAGTGTCTAACACTCGAATCTATAGTCGAGTATTGATCATTACTTGAGTCTTTACTCAACCAAGTATTACTCAAGTGCCAAGTAGGACTTAAGTATTGGATGCGTTCTATAGTCGAATATCGTTCATCGACTCAGCTGAGTAATTCTCAAGAAGATTTGAATTTATTCGAAAACAAATTACTAATCTATTATTTTTTCATCTACAATTATGATGAAGATTTACAAAGTATATAGATATACAAGATATACCCATTTTAATGTTGTTTTTATATAAAATGTAAATTAAATTGTTAATTTTAATTCATAGCCGGTGATTGATAAAAAACCCCAATTTATTGTCGCTATGATTTGACAGTTCCATCACTGACCATAAGTTCGATTCTAACCTCATGAATTCTTTCAAAGCGCGCGTAAGAATCATCTATCCTATTTTTTCGCGTAACGACCTCATATCGGCTTCTTCGGCTTTATTTGGACTTCTATATGGAGAAAACAAATTATGCCCTCGAGAGCGTGCTGCCGCACTACCGACCACGAATATTCTCTCAATTTCCTCCAGCCGTTGTAAATAAGATATACACATGCACCAACGCAAATAAACAAAAAGCTTTGACGGCTCCAAGCCAAGTAGCTCTCAAGTATCGCTAGACGGATACTCAGCTCTGAGTAATACTCGAGTATAACTAGCCTTCTCAATACTCGACTATAAAATGAAAACTGGTACTCAAGTATTACTCAAGTACTGCTCGGTACTCGAGTAATGATCAATAATCGACTATATATATATTCGGGTGTAAGTCCAATATTTCGAGGTTGAAGTAGGACGAGCGCGTCCCCTGGTAGACCGATTTCAACTAAAATTTTTCAACTCTTGCCATGATCAAATGATGCCTGCATACTCAATCAGATGAAGCGTTTGGGCGCTATCGAGGAGGAATACACACAGGCACAAGCACATGGCACACACACCCGCACACACACCCTCACATACACACACATACAGGGGGGGGGGGGGGGGGTGTCATATTATATATTTCACTCAACTCAAAAAAAAAATGCGCGTTCACAATACTTTTCCTAGCCGTCGGTTGGCCTGGAAAGTAAAAAAGAACGGGCGACAACCATGACGAAAGCACAAAAAATTAATAAATCAAATGACTGGAAAAGCGGAAGTCGGAGCGCTCGCTTAATGCCATCGAGATGACCTTTTAACTGCCGCCGACATGCGATCGCTTAAAAGCAATTTTAAACGACGAAACGAGATAGCGGTCTTGTATTTTTTGCTTATATTATTGGCTACCCTTTAACTGGTAAATTTGGCAGAGCACGCACCATTACAATAAGGTCGAACGCTCCCTGCGTTATTTCATTGAATAAACTCTGTAACGAGGAAGCTTCTGACGTCAATTTATGCCTTTGTTAAGGGGCAAAACAATGTAAATCCGAAAAACATTCCTTAATATGATCACAATCTATTGATGAAATATTGCAAATTATATAACTTGCTATGACATTAGAATGTAACGTATCTAGTCGTGGCAGCAGATGTAGATATAAATGTTCGAGTAGTCCTTGGCTCACGACCAGAGTCCGTATTTTATGTTGTCTTTGACCCTCGGAATGCACAGAGTGAAAACCACAATGTGAATATTTCAACAGTTATAATAAAAATGTGAGAGAGGCGACTTACAAAGTGGATGTTTTGACAGAAGTGATTTAACATAGTGAGCGTTTTTTTACTTGTAAATCATGTAAAATAATCCTCATGGTAGGGTTTAAATACGTCAATAAAATACTGTGAATTTATACAGTGTGAAATATAAATTCGATCTGCTAGGAAATATAATTATTATTATCGCTTGGCGTGAGAAAATACATTTGTTATTTATACTAGGTGTCTATGAGGTGTCTAAAAAAGCTCTCGGTCCGTAGATATGTCATCAAAGGAGAAAAATAAAAAAGTCAACGAAAGAGAAAAACAAAAAAAATATAGTGCCATCTGCTGGATTTCTTCGGGTGGGGGGGGGGGGTGATGGTGGAGAGAGGGGTGAAGGGTAGGCGGGAGGAGGGGTAGTTGGGAGTGAGTTGGGGGTGGGGGTTGGGAGAGGGGGATTGGGGGTGAAGGGAGGAGAGAGGGAGGGTTGAGGGGAGGGGTCAGAGGGGTGGGGGGGGGTAAAAAGAGGGGGTTAGGCGCGCGAGGGGGATTAACTGCTTGCCGGGAAAGTCTAGAGGTAACTAACCGATTTTTTTACTCAATATAGTAAAAAACAAATTTTAAAGATTTCAATCATTTCACCGCCATCTAGCACATAGTTGCTAAAAAAGCTGACTTGGCACGAAACTTTTTGTTTACTTTCTTTCACACGTCATATGGCGTAGGTACGCGTCGCTCTTCGATTGTTGCTGTCCATTTTCTCCAAGACCTTGATGACATTCCTGATCGTTGATCAAATGAGCAAGGCACCCCAACGTAATTGAATTAATCCAAAGAAATATTATTTGTACATAAGAAGTATGTTTCCGTTTATTTTTGAAACATTACTGTCAATAAACTGACCGTCGTTCCGACGGGTTTCAGCTAGTTTATATTTATTTTAATTTATGTAAATTTTTGATGCCTATTGATGATGCCCTTTGATGCCTACAAACCACGCATTATGTATTTACAATTGTTTGCGTATGTGTATGTGTGCTGAACATACTAGAATATACCACGCGACCAGCCTGAGAAATCGATAGAAGAATAGAAAGAGAAAGCTGCGCATGCCCCCCCCCTCCCCCCTCTATCCTAGTCTAGTCGCGCATGCGCGGGACAAGATTCGGAAATCATTAATATACACAATTAAAGAATGATAAACGCACATGCGCGACTAGACAAGGATAGAGGGGCCCATATGTAGCTATCTCTTTCTATTCCGCTATCGCATTCACTCACAGTCCACCTTGTGAATGGGTGTGTGTGTGTGTGTGTGAGGGTGTTCGTGTATATTATGTATTTATGCACGCGTAGTTTATTATCCTTTATTTCTAACTTTTTGTAATCAGATAAATAAAATATAAATAAAAGCTATGCTAAGCATATTTAATCCTAATTGGAATTATTTAACAGGATTTCAGATGCTGATTGCTGTATGAATTAAATGAGTTATTGAATATATTCATTTAATTCATATTTCCTTGGTATTTATTACAAGGATCACATCAGTGATTAAGAATTCCTTTCCTGGAGGCAATCGCATTGAATCGAAAAAGTCGAGACAAGTCATAATGTACCTTGTGACGGAGCATTCGTGTTAATTTCGCCCAATAGATGGCTACAATTAGAGATACCGAGAAGTGTTTTGAGAAAACACATATCATCTTTGAAATTACGCCTGTGCACATGAGGGTCACTTTTAAATAGTACAAATGGCTTGTTTAGGCATCGCACAACATTATGTTATATGTCTTGTAAACTGTTTATTTGTCGTAGCGCGGGGACTATATCCGGGACGCGAAGTCAAAATGCGACCTGACAAATGAATTGTAGAGTAGAGCTAGAGAAATCATTATGAAATCACCAGCCCCATATCTACTATTTTCCCGAGCAGGGGCAAAAAGTTGACACTGGCGTCCCTCCCTCCAGCATTTAAGATTAATGATGTAATAAAAACCCACGAAACAAACATACCTGGTGGGTTTTTTGTGAATAATGCTTCACTCTTTATTTCTCATTTGGCTTTATAAGCCTGGCTTTATAAGCCTATATGGCTATATTTGACCAAAAATATTGGCTAATATTTTTTAGCTATGTGGCATTAATATAGAATACATACAACCATTGCAGACAATGCACAAGCCAGACTACACCAGGGGCGGATTTATATAAGAACATTTTGGGCTGCAGCCCAGGGCCCCGTGGATATAAAGGGCCCCAGCCTCCATTGAAAACAATGTACAATATTGTGAACTGAGTTTCTACTGAGGCTAGTGCCTTGTCAATAGGTAACTAGTAATGAATGTTTATTTAAATTTTACTTAAATTAACTAGCTTTACAATCAATACCAATACTTGCTTAATTAAGCTACTAATTAAGATATTATTACAATTAGTATTAATGTTGTTTAGTTTATTGTTGTTTAGTAGCAATAGCATTGGTATTAATGTTGTTTAGTAGCAACGTTTTCTTACGCTACCTATTCGATTTGTTTATTTTTAGTGAAAAGTTAAATGTCTTACAGTTGTGTTTGTGTGTCTGTCATATTAAACAAATAAAATATTGTATTGTTATAATTACAATACAATACAACAAAATTTGTTGACAAAATGGCAATTAGTTGATTAATTAGGCAGGCCCCCAAGTAATAGTTAGCCCAGGGCCCCACAAACGCACAGTCCGCCCCTGGACTACACACATCTTCAATCCTTAGGGCCCAGCAAATTTTACTATCTAATCATGCTACATTACACGTTGAGCTTTTCTTTTCGCGAAAGTATCTATAACGTTGAAAGAGTTTGAAAGAGACAATTAAGGTGATATGATACCTGAGAAGGATCATATCTGAAGATCTTTCGTTGCATGATTTGTTTGAAAAATATAAGCACTAATATAGAAAAGTTTTTAAGGGGATCCCTCGATAAGGGACGAATTTATAATTTATACTCAAAAAAGATGCTCATCGCCTTGGAAATTCAGGCTTTAACCCCTCGCGGCCCGCGGTTTGAATTTTAATGTGTGCCTTACGGCCCGTAAGAAATTCGCGAGTCTCAAAAAAAAGATGGCGTCTCAGAAAAAAAACGATTACTCCGAAACTGTCACACCGATCGTCTAAAAAAGACCTGTTTTATGTTCCTATTGAAATTTGCTATTAGATATTTGTAACGTCGTTATGTAAAGCAATAAAGATTATTCATAATTATTAGTCGATTAAATAATCCATAATTAGCGGTCGGCCTCGCCTGGCCATTTCGGGCCGTCTGGGGTTCGACGGTAAATATCAATTCTGGACGTTTCGGGCCGTCTGGTACGCGAGGGGTTAAATTGATTTCATAAACTTTCAGCCGCGATTACTCCTACTATGAAAGCGGTGAGTGTGTTTTATTTTCATTTAATTATATTGACTGGTTAACTCTCTAGCGTCGCGCTTAGCCACATTTTTTATTTAGGCCCTAAATAAATTATAATTAATTAAAACGTGAGAGCGCTTTGAGAGTTACGCTAATTATGCTTTACTATTAACACCCTTATACCACCACTGCGCAAAGACTATAAGCGCTGCGATCGAACGTTCAGTTTCCGCCCGCTCACCGGCGCGTACGCACGAGGAATGGCGCCGGATCTAATTGTTAGATACTTAATCATAATCACTATTATTTTTCAAAAATGACTAAGTACCTACAACAATCTAATTGTTAGATACTTAATCTGGTGAAATCGTCAAAAAAAATACATATTAGGAAAATAACTACTTATTTAACTACAGAGCGGCGTAATAATATGTCACATTACATTAAAAATAATTTGCCTCCTAATAACAAATAACTTTTATGTTTTTATTACTACTCTAAAATATCAAGTAGCTAACACCTACATTATTACAAATCATCCAGTTATCCATCCATCCAGCATCCTATTACAATCATCCACTATTACAATCATCCTATTACAATCATCCTATTACAATCATTCTATTACAATCGTCCAATCATCCAGCCTCCTGTTATAATCATCCACTATTATAATACTGATAGATGTCTGATGTCGCGTTTTCGAGACATTTTATTTGTGTTCCAGACCCCAGTAACCTCGTTCGTTGGAGCTATGCCGATAATGGTTTATGTCCCCTTTGTAGCAATACTCCTTGCGCAGCTAGACATATTCTAGCTGGCTGCAATATCCTTAGATCAAGGACGGTACACTTACCGCCACAACAAACTTAAAGTCCTGTTATTTGCGAGGTAATTAGCCTCACAGTGGCTCTTGTCAACGAGGGTTTGACATTACCCTCCAAACCCTCATTACAGTTTGTGCGGGACAGCTGTAAAGGTAAAAAATATTTCACTACAAAACTTTTCTCAATATTCGAAAAAGCTTCAGATTGGAATTTGGAGGCTGATTCTGTCTAAGCAGTAGAAATTTACTTCGTCCAGATAAAACTCTTTACCCTCTATCTCGGGAGGTGGCTCTTATTGTAAAATTAACTGTTCAATGGGAATCAAATATCCCAAAATACTACGAGTACAAATTAAATAAATACCATGATTTCGCAAATGCTGTCACCCGGAACGGCTTCACTGTTCACCATCACGCGGTGGAAGTTAGCGCTCGTGGCATGCCAGCCACATCTCTGTTTCACCCCTTTAAAAATCGTAGTCTTTCCAGGAAAATAATCAACTCTTTTCTAGAAAAATGATCTAAAACCGCGATTTCCGCTTCTTAAATTCTATGGCTTTGAAAGGGTAGTGACTGGGTGGTAAGGTGCACACTCACATGTAGCTAGACAGCTGTCGTAAACCTACCACAGCCGGTCGTTAGTCCGGAATACACCGCTCACCCCCCAAAATATAAAAAATAAAATACTTTTATGATGGGTCCGACTTTGGTCGGTGAATGCCATGGCAGTTCTCTTTGTACTTTATTTATTTATATTTAATTTCAGCTGAACTGTCACCGTAGTCGTGCGACCATTTTATTCTGCAGGTTTATTTAATAATCCAGTGGTTATAAAAAGATGATAGATAAGATGATTAATTATTTCGTATCTACGGCAGTGAATAAATGAAGGCAAGCGTGCGGCGCGGCGTGGTGCCAGTTGATGCTCGAAAATGGGCCTTAATGCCAAGGTCTGTGGGGCGAGGTCGAGGGCTGGAATGCAGCAAAAGTTTCGCACGATACGGTGACACTGTCGGAACTTTCCGCTCGCAAAATAGTGGGCAGATAATGCAAGTAACCTGCATTCTGGCTAACTGCTAATGAATACCACGAAGTTGAAGTTACCCTTATTATAGTCGCTTTACATAGTAGATTTAATAAATATTTAGCGCACCGAATATTACCCAGGGTATCCGTTCCTTCTCCACCCCCACCCTAGCTTTACTTAGCTTACCCCCACTTTACCTACCATTTTTCTGCCTTCTGTTATAATACATGCTTTATTTATAATAAAAGGCGAGCTCATTGCCTACAGCGATATTCTAGATCTAACCTGTACTGATTTGCCAACATTATTAGCAGATAGTTACTAAGTTAGCTAGGTGATAACTTATATAATTAGTACAAGAAAAATAACTATTTGTAGGCACAGGATGTTCCATACCAAAATAAAATAAGGCCTATGTGGAAGCAAAGCTTTAAAAAGGAGGAGAATAGGAAGGAAAAGGGAATTTGCCAAGTTATACTCGGCGGCTCTCACATTTTTCGTCAAAGCATTAAGAAAGGGGGAATTACTATATGCATAATTTAAAAATACAATTTTCACTATCAGCATTTACTAATAATTAACAAGCTTTTATTTACCTTGCAATGTTTGTTAGTTTATTTAGGTCAAAATTTAAAAGCTTGGTAATTTTTACTTGTTGGTTCAGTTTCGATGACAATGCATTTTTATGGTGAACATGAACTAATTCTACACCCAGGATCGGGTTTCTGCGAGGATACTCTTCCACGGTCAATAGCACATACACATAATTTTGTATACGCATTCAATTATGATAGCCCGTTCTAAATTTCGCCATGACTTGGCTGCTGTACCCAGGGTTGGGTCCCGACGAGGGGACTCCTCAACGGTCAACAGCACAGAAACGACATTTAGTATATGAATTCAATTATGATAGCTCGTTCTAAGTTTCACCGCGATAGGGCTGCTGCACCCAGGATTGGCTTCGATCGAGGGGACTCATCAACGGTCGACAGCACAAACACGAAATTCTCTATAGCATTCAATTATGATGGCTCGTTCTAAGTTCCACTATGACATGGCTGCTGCACCCAGGGTTGGCTTGTTGTTAATAATAAGTTAATAGTAAAAATGTGTTTTCCTATTAACTTATTATTATTTAATATTATCCGGTCCGGTCATCACATAGGCCAGTATAGCTGGGCGATGTTCTTTGCTATGTATTCGATTTGGTGCGGTTTTATCGTACCATGTAATATTTTTAATTATGGTATTATTTATAATAAATAAATAAAATAAAATAATTTAGAAATACCTTAGAAATGTGACGGAATATATCATTCACAGTGGCTCTACTCTACGATGAAGCGTAGTATGATCGTAGCACAAATATAGCGCAAATGTGCCCCATTACTATAGGCTAAACAAGGATAGAGGAGAAGGCCTCCCTAGTGGCTATGGGAGGTACTGAAGACTGGCGGCGAGGACTTTAGATGGCGTCATTTACTAATATAAGAGATCAGAGGGCATTTGGAACCATACTTTCAAGTAGTGTGGATACAGCGTGAGTTATTATGCGAATTGGTGTTTATTCTGGACTGCAAACTATTGAGAGGTTTGTGAAATCGTTTTCTTTTCATGTTATTATGTTTAGTTAACAATAATTTCATAGTGATATCCGAAACATCAAGGAGATGCTGATAGGCCACCCTTTCTATAATCTGGCCGAATTTGAGAGCCATGATTTTTCAAATATTGTGCCCATTTAAATTACTTAAAAAGTAGAGCCTTATTGTCTGATTATTTTATATGGTCTTATATCTGTACTTTTAGTTTAAAATGCATAACGTAGATTTAATTTGATTATTTAACATTTTACTGATAATTTGAATATTACGATGAATGATTTTACTACGTATCTTTTCGAATTACTAACTACTTCAAATGTTAGGCTTCTGTTTTGATTATTTATATTTATAGTTTGACAATCTAGTAGTTAATTCTTGACTGCCTATGTATGTTCAGTAAAGATTAGTAATGAGACTTACTACTTAACCCAATTATTTTGACATGTCCAAGAGCGGTCTTTAGCCGTCAATTGGACAAGACGAAAATGTAAATGTAAATGTAAAAGAGAAGATTTTAGGCTACTTTTTGAATCACACTTTTAGTCACGTACGCTTTTAGGTTACATGTGATAGTGGCCATCTTTCTTAGGTGGGGTTGGTGTAAATATGGGCACCCTTTCTTGGTGTCACCTATGAAAGAAGATAGTATGTGGCAAATATGGCACATATCTTTTGTGATGAAAAGTTCTCTGAATACACTCGGGGTGAGGTGTGGGTAAAATGTGTAATATGCCAAATATGGGCACACTTATATTGTGCCGGGGCTGAAAAAGCCAGTTATGTTTGCGATTTCTGTAAATATTTGTTTTGCCTTCTCGCATTTTGGAATCTTGTAATAGTTATTAATGACAGAAAAAAATCTAGATTTTTTAAAATGAAAGTAATTTTTAAATAAAAACAAATGAGACTGCCCATGTTTACACCTCTCCCTCTAATAATATCGTTTTAACAACGATTCTGAAAAATACAATTATTTTGATAATGTGGTTTCACGATCGTTTCGACATACCATGCCTCAGGGCGCGCAGCACTGCGACGCCATACTCAGAAAGCCGAGCCGATGGTCATGGCTCACGTGAAGCCCCGCTAAAGGGTAATTGCCCAGCGGTGAATGTCGCGGGCTTTAGACAAAGCCCGTCGACTGACGCCCGTCGAATAGTCTATAAAATTTAGATGTTTATAAAAATGACTCCCGTTAACGGGGCCGTAGTTAGTTAGTTAGTTTTCCTGGGCTATTTCCCGCACTTGGCCTCTTGATTGGGCCGTTGTTGCATGTTTCTATTTATGTTACTCCAGCCAACCTAGGCTGTCCCAGAAGGTTAGCAGCCTGTTTAGGTTGCTACAGGCCTTCGGGACAAATGCTGGAGATTGTAGTATTCTTGCCCGTTGCTCTGCCACGCTCCTGCATTCCATGAGCACATGCTGTGGCGTTTCTTCTTTTTCCATGCATCCTCTGCATAGAGGGCTGTCTGTCACACCTATGGTAAACAGGTGTTTGTTTAGGGGACAGTGGCCTGTCATAGTACCTATGACTTTACGGATTTTGTCCCTTTTTAATCTGGTGAGGTTGCGGGCAAGTTTTTAGGCGCTTCCGGAACCGAACGGGGCCGTAACGGAACTTGAATTTTGTTTTAGCGAATATAATAATATTATAAGAACTGTTATTGTCTAAAAAACGTGCTTGTCAGCGTGAACAAATTGTTTCTAATAATTCTTATTGCCTTTCACCGTTCACCTTTCACCAGTTCACCTTTTGTAACATCAGCTGTGTTTTTAATTGTTTCAATTATTCTTCTTGTGTATTCTTTGTAAAGCTGGCTCTATGAGACGCGTTGTCCCCCGACCTCAAATATAAAACCGGCCTTGCGTTTTCAATATTGTGCATAAACAATTTGCGTGCATAGCGAATTTGACCCGCGGCCTTTGAGCTTAGAGTTAAAAGCTTGATGCCTCGTTAGTGCGCAGGGGAATTGCCGTTTAATTTGCCCAAGCTTACCTCCAATTTAACGGCCACTGTACATGTTAGTCTAGTTTCAGCGTATGTACGATTACAATTACATTAACAAATGTAAAGTGAATTTAATGAAAGCGGTATTATAGGTATATTACCAAACAATATCGTTGATTTGAAATCTACATACTTAATTTTTCACTTCTTTTATCTGTTTTCTCTCAGTATAATGACTAGTCTTAGTGAAGGCCTTAGCAAGTTTTCGAGTTATTATTGCCCACTAAAGCCTTCAAAGGCAAAACGATGATATGCTTTCCTAGAGGGCCTATTTTTGAAAAATATAGCTCGCCAAATTTGTCTAATGCCTGTGAGGGACCACCCCTCACTAGACTCCAAATTATGCGGTGTGAGGTGGTGGTGTCAACTTGCGGGTTATCTCCGTATTAAAAGTCGATTTTAAGTATATCAGAAGGTGTTTATTGCAAGTTAGATATTGCCAGTTTGTAACGCTTCGCGAATAGGTTATATTGACGCGAATGTATTGGCTATCTGCCTGAAGCTACGAGGATGTATGGATAAGGATTGTACTTGTGCTCCTAGTATCTCGTACTGGGCGGCTCAAGTCTGTGGGAATGCAGACTGATGCTTCTCACCTCGATTAGGAAAGGAAGGAAAAGGTAACCAAGAAGCCGGGGTACCGAAGTATGCCGTCGCTGTCTTGGGGGACGTGATCACTCGAGGATTGATACTTTGGTTGCTTTTTCGCCGGTTTATATAGGCCGATAAATGATGCAATCCAAAATATTCCGAGTAAAAGTATTGTTTCATCGTGCCGATTCATCGCTGCACGAGGTAGAATAATAGCTGAATTTGTGTCAGTGTATTTCACTGGAAATCAATGCATTTGTTGATTGTATGTGACGGTACTTAAGGGCCGTTACATGCCCATGTAAATTAAATGGACCATAGACAAATTTGGCATTCTAATTTCATCAAGAATCACCCTTCAGGGTGTGGGAATGAGGTGGTCACACTATCGGTTAAGGGGTTCACTGCATGTACATATGATATTTGACATGCATGCTGAAAACATATGCTCAAGTGCAGTTCGTTACTGGTATACAGCATTAAAACGAATTTTCCATGCATAACAATGTTATAATTCTTCAGATTGTGTTAAATGGCAGGATATATGCGAAAGCGCCAAAACGACTCATCGCATAATTACAGTAAAAGCTATAATTACAAATGTTTCTACTATAAATTTTAAACGTCTAGTTAGATGAAGATCTAAAGTTTGATGTGATTAAAGTATTATTTATCAACCATCATTATCTTATGAGAAATACAAGGAGAAATATCATTAAAATCCAAATAGATTTATGATTTCTGGGATACATTATTTAAAATAACATATCTCTGTGTCGATTTCTATGACAGAACGTTCACGAATCCTGTAAAAAAGTTTAAAATCTTTTAGAATTTATTAGTATTTCAATAAAAATCAGAAAACAACTATCGGGTAAAAACTAAAATTATTTTATTAATTTTATTGAAAAACTTGTCCACCCTGAAGAATTTTCAATTAATTGAAACTTTTATTATATGAGTTACCTTTGATGGCAAATAAAAATATTTGCCACAAAATAAATGGTCATAAAATAACAAATATTTTAAATAACCAGTAAAAGCATTTCTGAAAATTCAAAATCACTAGGTAAATCTCGTAGTTTTTGTTTTGAGTTTTACAAAACGAGACTTTAATCAAAATTCACGTTAGAATACTTTAGATCTTTATCTAACAATACATATATCTATACTAATATTATAAAGAGGTAAAGTTTGTGACGTTGTAGGAAGTAATCTCTGGACCTAATGAACCAATTTTGAAAATTCTTTTACCAATAGAAAGCCATATTATTTGTGAGTGTCATAGGCTATATATTAATCCGAAAAATGAAAAGACTTTTACGTGGTAGTCGGATTTGCAAAGTAAGTCGGAGAATAAGCGGTCGAACGAAAACGTTTCTAACTAACGCTGCCTTAACGATGAGAGATATATAATTAAGTTCTACAGAAAAGTTGTAGAGCTTGATAATGCCTACAATAAAGTCAACGACAGCATATGTCTAACTTTTATATTTAAGTCACAAAAAGTAGTATTTTATATTAAAAAATAATTTAAATAATTTATCAACAATGATGAATTCTTATTTATTTTATTTATTTATTTATTTTCTTTTATTCAGGAAAATAACAGTGTACAAAAGTAAGTAGCCAAACAAGATAGATATAAAAATTACACCAGAGACAATTTTCCACTAAATGTTAACATCAAGATTATCTAAATGATAAGAGACAGAAAAAAACGAGAAAAGAAAGAGGATAGGAAGGGAGGGACCAGGAAGGAAAGGAGGAACATAGGAAAAAAAATACATTATGTTGATGGGTGTCCACGTATTTAACAAATTTACCCGTACGATATTTCAAGATCAACATAGTAAATTTATCGTCTCAAGCGT
This sequence comes from Micropterix aruncella, assembly GCA_944548615.1. Classification (NCBI taxonomy): domain Eukaryota; kingdom Metazoa; phylum Arthropoda; class Insecta; order Lepidoptera; family Micropterigidae; genus Micropterix; species Micropterix aruncella. The sequence continues at coordinate 32,793,275 of OX155956.1, forward strand.
TTAAAACAACAAATTGGTATGCAAATACACACATACATATATATATATATATATATATATATATATATATATATATATATATATATATATATATATATATATATATATATATATATATATATATATATATATATATATATATATATATATATATATATATATATATATATATATATATATATATATATATATATATATATATATATATATATATATATATATATAATTGTAAATGTGTAAATTATTATTTTTTCAAATTGAAATTATGTTTATTACTAAATAAATGAAATGATAAAATAATGAAAGGGCACTTATCTGGTCTGTGGTGACCAGGAGTGACTCCACGCCTTTTTCTCCTCTTCTTTCAGTGTTTGCTAGGTGTTTCCTGCTGTGGTATTGGAACCTGTTCAAAATGGCTTCCTAGCGGCAACACAACAATGCGAGACGAGAATGAATGCTGGAAAATAATAGGCGATTAGTGTTTCTTAAATATTAATGATTGTTATAAAATGTATATCAATATTTCGGCTCAGCCGTCGTCAAGATATATGACATTTCTGAAATCGAACAATTCGTTGAAAATTTAAATTCAAGGAATCGAACAAAAAGAAATGGATTAATAATATTTTACACGATTTAGTTAAGGTACCATAACCAACCGTGCAAAACGTTATTTTAAAATGAATGATTATAAATTAAAATAAAAAGCATTTGATGATTATGATAATATGATAAACCTTATTAATTTTGCCTATTGAGACCGGAACCTTTGCAAGCGCCTAAAATATAAATATAAGCCAATTCCCAAGATTTGACGTCCCTTTCTTTCGCATTATCACCCAGGTATAATATAAAAAACTATCCAGAGATCCAAACAATAAAACTTTAATTCCTGATCCTATCCGAACTCCAAATTTTTACCTATTACCTAAAATTCACAAGCCTAATAATCCTGGACGACCGATAGTCGCAAGCTTTAACTCTCCGAAAGAAAGAATTTCGGCTTTTGTAGATTATTTTTTACAACCTTTTGTGAAAAATCTAAATTCTCATATCAAAGACAGCTATCATTTTATTGATATTTTAAAGAATACTGTAATTCCAAAGTCAGACGACCTACTATTTGTTACTATTGACGCCATATCCCTGTATACCAATATTCCTCATAATTTAGGATTGGAAGCCATTTCTTATTTTCTTGATGAGAGACCTCATCCTCAAATACCTTCTACAGATTTTCTTTGCAAATTAGCCGAGTTTGTCTTAACGTGTAATGCTTTTTCCTTTGAAGATGAATTTTATCTTCAAATTAAAGGGACTGCTATGGGAACTCGAATGGCACCTTCGTATGCCAACCTTTTCATGGGATTATTCGAGCAAAATTTTCTTCAAACGCAAAATTTAAAACCCATATTATGGTATAGATTTATTGACGACATAGTAATGATTTGGCCACACGGACAAACTACTCTAACAACCTTTCTTGACGACCTAAATAATTTTGGTCCTTTGAATTTCACTCATACCATTTCTAAATCACAAATTACTTTCTTATATGTTGATTTAACAATTTCCGAAGGTAAAATTAAAACCGCGATTCATATAAAACCTACAAATAAAGAACAGTATTTACACTTTGATAGCTGTCATCCATTTCACACCAAGAGATCCATTCCCTATTCAATGTCCATTCGCGGACACCGTTTAGTTAACAACAAAGAAAATTTAGATAAATATCTCAATAATCTAAAGCAATCTCTTCTTGAAAGAAAATACCCTGCTCCTCTATTGGATAAACATATTCTAAACTCTGAAGTAAAATATATACCAAAACCTAAAATTACTTCAAATAAAAATAATAATAATAATAAAATCTTTCTTAGCACCACTTATTTTCCTGGTGCTGAGAGACTGCGAGATATATTATCTGATTTATTCCCCATCATTTCTAATGATGCATCCACTAAGGATCTCTTAGATTCACCGCCAATTTTATCTTTCCGCAGACCACCTAATATTAGATCAATATTAAACAAAACAAAAAATAATCAAAATTTCTCTATTGGTAATAATACTTTTGGCCTTCAACCGTGTGGTCGTCCACGTTGTAAAACTTGTCCTCTGTTAGATCTAAGTCCTTTTTTTACCAGTCCAAATACTACTAATAGTTACAGGGTTCCCTTTCATTGCAGTTGTATTTCAAAAAATATAGTATATCAACTTCTGTGCAGGACTTGTGATGCCTTTTATATCGGTGAAACAACAACACCACTTAATATTAGACTAAATAATCATAGGGCTAGTGTAGGAAATGAAAGCCAACTCCCAATATCGTTGCATGCCAGGGCACATAATTTATCTTTTGATCAATGTTTTAAAGTCAAAATAATAAAATGCCTGGGTGATAATGCGAAAGAAAGGGACGTCAAATCTTGGGAATTGGCTTATATTTATATTTTAGGCGCTTGCAAAGGTTCCGGTCTCAATAGGCAAAATTAATAAG
>OX155956.1:32798277-32832648 GCA_944548615.1 Micropterix aruncella
AGTCAGGAAATAAATCATAGCACTCAGTACTAACCGACCTACACTCATAATTTCATCACAGGTAAAATGTTTTACCGCCCAACGAAGTGGGCACGGGTCAGCTAGTAATTAATAATTCGTTATATTGCTGCAAAATTGATATTAAGAAATGATGTTTTTCGGGTTTACAAATATATATCCCCAAGCCAGTTCATATCTTCTTTTAGCCTCCTTTGCAATATATCAAATACTAAGTCCCTGTTATTCGTAGCCCTGAATACCTAGCAAATAGTCTCCCGTGAGCTGACGTTGCTTCACAACTTAGCTTTTCACAAAAGTCATTAGTAAGGCTCACTTTCAGTTTCTCTCAGTTTCTTAGATTCACTTTCAGTACAGTTTAATCAAGATGCGGTCAATAAAACGTTAAATTTCTTATTTTTTCGTAATATTTTTCACATATATTTTCACATTATTTTTCACATTTCTGTCTTATATTTCTCAAAAAACTCATATTTCACATAAACCCGTCTACTAGTCTACCATGCCACATTACTAGTTTACATTGAAGCTATACGTACATAAGTGCCATACCCACTGGATTGAGGGGTGTCAACTACAATAGGTGAACTCGTCACCTCAGGGAGTCATTGTTCTTAACGGTGCACGGAACCGGTGCTTGGAGCTGCCTGGGTTTTCTTAGTCCGGCTCAATACACGGTGCAGCTCCCAAACGGTAGCCTCCTCGAAGAGGGACTAACCTGGAAGGACCGCCTTTAACTTTGAAGGCAACTGCAACCGAGAGTAATAGACAGTTGAGATCGAAGGAACCGATCCGGAGAACACCTCGGGCGGAACTGGGCGGTTTGCGCCGGGCGCCGTGCGGCGTTCGACAACCGACTGTGCACTTCGTCGAATAAACGGAGGAGTCTTTCTGGAGTACGGAGTTTCTGACTGGAGTACGGAGAAATCCGTTCAAATCTCGAAGTGGGAGCATGAGGTCGGCCCGCTGGGTTTACGTCCCAGTGCCTCGCGATAATACGTTAGGCGCTCACAGGCTTGTTGGCGTAGTTAGAGGGTAGACTGTTGTCCCCAAGTCTCTGCTTTCACTCCATGGGAGAAATAATAATCTAATATCGTTATAACTTCCCGGGGTGCTTAGTGCGCTCGTGTTTGTTGAAAACAGTCTCAAATGTTCAGTTATAATTGGTTCCTAATAGTTCCGTGCAGCTTAGGCCGTATGGTCTGCTTGTGATTCCTTAGATCGGCCTAACTCACGGTTCAGTTCACATCCGGTAGCTACCTCAAATCAAATCAAATCAAATAATTTATTTTCCTAAAAAAACTAATACGTAGTTGTATAGACAGTTGTATTACATTTACATTTGGCCGTGATATGATTGAATTCTTCATTAATGATCAAATTCTTCTATTAATAATCAAAATATAAAAGGTTACTCGTAAGAATAAAGAAGGTATTATTGTAGAATTAAATCGAGTCTCACCATTTAGTTTACCAGATAAAAATCACAGAGTAATTAATTCTTTAAAATACCGATAAAAATACGTTTTTTTAGTATAAAATTAATAAATGTAATATCAAAAACAACAAAAAAAAATGTGACGGTTGTCAAAAAGTAAAATAAAATGTCTTAGTGATTATATTGCAAATAAAAATAGTCACGGTATAATTAATATGTGCCTACCTAATAATAAAAATAGTCAATACATTTTAGTCAAATTGAAAATCGTTTTAAAACCTATTACAGAAAGACACATAGTCGAGATGCATCGAAGAAGAGGGACTTAAAGTGGAAGAGGTACTTCGAAGAGGGACTTAACGTGGAGGGGCCGCTGTGACTGCCTGCGGCTGTAACCTGCAGTCGTAGTCAGTTGGGATTGAATGTGCGGATCCTCGGGTGAAACTGGGCGGTTTGCTCACCGGGCTGCGTCAGCCACTCGCTTGCGCAGTCTGGCGAATAGCAGGGCAGCCTGGAGAGGTACGTTTCACAAGAAGCGGGGGGTAGCTGTTGATCTAGCGTCATCTATACTTAAAAACGATACGATGGCCATCCGATCCCGATTGAGGTTGACAGGCAAAGAGCAACGCGAATTTGATCTATGAATTACTGCTAACATCAGGTAGAGGCCGCGCAACCGACCTCGAATCCGTGACCAGACTGATGAAGAAATCTGTCCAAGTCTGCTAGTGAGGGCGCGAGGAAGCTTGATGGGAGGCATGTTCCCAGTGTCTCGCGGTAAGGTGTTAGACTCTTACGGGCTGTTGGCGTAGCTGGACTGTGGATTGTCTTTGTCTTCGAAATCTTTGCGTTTACCCCATGGGACAGACAATGGCAATCGGTCGTTATAGCTTCCTGGGGTGGCGGGCTCACCCATAACAATTGTCACTTCTCAACATGTTTAACCATACAATACAGGTGAGCAGTATTCGGCTATCGAATAGGAAGAGCCAAAAATGATACTTCTATCGTTTCAATACCTTCACCCCGAGCTTATAGATAATATTATTTTTGGTCTTCACTTTATTTGCGGTTTAGGAGAAATAAACAGTGAACGCCGAATGTACGCCAGCAAGAAGTGTAATTTTTTGTCTAGTACTAAAATAATAGAATAAATTTATTGTGCTATAAAAATATTACCTAAATAATATTACACTGGTTTTGGAAAAAAATACAATTTTTACACAAATCTATCGGTATAGCCAGGGGCGGATCTATATAAGGGCTTTTTGGGCTGCAGCCCAGGGCCCCGTGGTTATAAAGGGCCCCAGCCTCCATTGAAAACAATGGACAATATTGTGAACCGAGTTCCTACCGAGGCTAGTGCCTTGTCAATAGGTAACTAGTAATGAATGATTGTTTAAATTTGACTTATATTAACTAGCTTTACAATTAATATCAATACTTGCTTAATTAAAACACTAATTAAGATATTATTACAATTAGTATTATTGTTGTTTAGTTTAATGTTGTTTAGTAGCAATAGCATTAATATTAATGTTGTTTAGTAGCAACGTTTTCTTACGCTAATCGATTTGTTTATTTTTAGTGAAAAGTTAAATGTCTTACAGTTATGTTTGTGTGTCTGTTATATTAAATAAATAAAATATTGTATTGTCCTCTTTCTTTCCTATATTGTGTACCTAGTGACCTAGACATCATTATCACAAAAAGTTTTTTGACGAAATGGCAATTAGTTGATTAATTAGGCAGGCCCCCAAGAAATATTAGCCCAGGGCCCCACAAACGCACGGTCCGCCCCTGGCTATAGCGATATCTTACATTCAACCATTTGATAAAATAAATCTGAATTGTCACTGTACAATACAGAGAGAAATAATAAAGTTAAATTGAAAATAAACTAATTCAAATATATGTCAATAACTTATGCTAAAGTTGCAATATACTATTTTTGCTTAGAGAACGATAAAGGAGAGGATAGGAAGAGGTATTTGGTTAGTGGCTGTGTGAAAATAAATGTTTCTTTAACAACTTTATGACAGTGTAGTCAAATGCCTTTTGTGGATTATAAAGTAAATATTGAAAGATTAAGTTATTATATGGTTTTAAACGCGTGCAGGGCGGCTGTCAATTGGCTGATTGATTAGTCTCACCCATTGTGGGGCGCTTCGGAGACAGGGCGGAACAAACGCGCCTCGGCGCCCAGCTGGAGCGGACGTGCGCGTTTTCTGACGTCACTTCCGGGCGCCGCGCCGCGAACCGTTTCCGCTCGAAATACCAAACAAAGTTTTCACCCTGAAAAATTGAAAATTTTACAAATCGTGTTCAAAGAGAATTTTCTTTGTGTTTTTTTTGTACCGAAAGGAAAGTAAAGCTCAGGCTTAATAGGGTTATTGTTGTGTCGCTAAAATTAGCATGTTAACAAGAGTGTAAAAATAATACAAAAGCGGCAGGAGACCTCGCGTGGTTTCTATATATAAAGGCGGCGTTAGCATCAAAGGCTGTCATTTTGTCGTCTGCTGTCGCGAACTACAGACGCATGATAACCCTGCAGTGGTGACGTTGGCTTAAAAAAGTAAATTTTTTAAAACATTCTTTTATAAGAAAAAAACAGACACTGATTCAATTTTGAGGGGATGTGTGCTGCAATTCGATTATATCTTGCATTTTTTTTCATTTAATAGGATATTGGAAAACAAGTTATTAGGATATTGAAAGGCAACTTTAAAAAGAATATTATTGATGCACAAGCTGTTGTTATTGTTGCACAATAAACATAATCTTCAAAACAATATTAATGTTAACGTAACAGATATGTATTACAGTATTTATTAATAATAATATTATTTAATACAATATCAAATTTAATATTATGTAAATATGATGTCAAATAAGCAGTAGGTCAAATTTCGTCTGTCGAGTCGAAATAATAAATAACATGTAGAAATGTCGGCGATTAAAGTTGCTATACCGAAAATATATATCTTTTTAGCGACACAAAAGAAGGAAAACTATAAACGAATTAAATCGCTAACAGCATAACATGTACGTTTGTTACTTTGTCGTATTGCGTTTTATTTGAATTGCTCTTAATTTTTTTTTTATTATTCGGTAAACCAGCACCGTTAACAAGCTGCAATCTCAAAATATAGAAAATAATACTGTGAATAATGAAATGTTTGCATTATTTATCGATAACTCTCCTTTAATTAAACATACCTCTTTATTGATGAATTTATTTTTTGAGAGATAAGAGAAAAACAAAAAAAAATAAAATGTACATATAAGTGATGCCTAAACCTAAATAATAAGTGAAACAAACCTAAACATTTAAGATTTACGATTACATCCTCCTTTTAAAAATTTACATAGGATTAATGCAAAAGGAGCAAAACTTTCATTTTCCACAATGCTCTTACTGCAAGACTTACTGCAAAAAAGGCACATTAGGTTCACGTTTACGGTATAATGTGACATTTTATATTTACTGCAAAAGCGTAACTTTAAACAAATTTTTGCTTCATTATCTATCAATTTGATTCAGTTTTGAGCTAGTTTAAATAAAACAACAACGTATTTTACTAAAAAGATATTTTACTAATAGGGTTATAGCAGAATATTTTTTAATTACATTGTTTTTTGGGTCTTCTTTAAGATATAAAATCAAAGAAACGTTCCCATTCTACAGTTAGTGATTTAATTAGATTAGTATGAGACAATAATACTTTATCATTGGGAATTTACACCAGTTTACTATCAATGATTATATATCCATCTACTGCATAAGCTAATTTTGTTTTAGTTTTGGTCTCCGATGGGCTGGTAATGAGAATGTTGTCACCCATTAGTGTCTTAGTGTAACGGTTTTCGCGTTAGTTTATGATGAACTTACGTACAAGTAAATGTATTAAAAAGAATAAAAAACACGACTGCTGTTACAAAAATTGAACTACTGTATTCATAATTATTTTTATTACGGTTTTTTAACGAAATATTTGTGACCTTATCCCTATATAGGTCTATATTTATCCCTATATAGATACATATATATTTTCGGAATATACTCAACCAGACCTTCTATTTGACACTAAACAAGATATATTTATGTTAATTTATTGACATTTGGAGATTTGAACATTTAGACAACTATTTACTCGATATTTGGACGGTTAAGGTAGTCTATGACTTTCGAGATGACATAACGATTCTAACAATATCACATGCTTTTAAATCTGTCATGTCGGTGTGAAGAAGTTGAGTTTTTGAATTATTATTTGGATTTAAGTAAATGATAGTTAGGTATTTATAGAAAAAAAATACTAACATTTAAATAAATGTTAAAATAAGGTAATATGTATGATTTCATGTCCCGATATCAAACCATTATAGAAAAAAATAAATATATTCGTGTTGTCTATATTTAATACCTGCTTTTTATATTTTCTTAAACAAATCAAAGACGCAGAAATCTTCTATAATATCATTATGACTTTTTTTTGATAGATTGGGTATTTCCACTGTGCGCCGTTTCGACGTTGTTACACACCCTTTTATCCTATCAGACTCAAGCACTATTTACTCGAGCACTTTATTTTATAATCTACTCCCTGCTAGGATTAAAATGTTGAACTATGTTCAAGCTGATTAGCCACGCATTTTACAGCCTAAATGAATGCGAGGAACATGCTTTTCAACAGACTCTTTAAAAATAAAATTTTAAATGAGTATTTACAATAGATAACTGTAATAATTATTCAATTCAATTCCATTTTATTTTATTGTGATTGTGGTGCAGTAACGTGGAGTTCTATAATTATTCAGTGCGGCAACAAATAAGCAATAATTCATTCAAACAATAAAAAAACACATATTATAATAAAAGCACAAAATCAGAGTAACTTAACTATAACAGTAAAAAAAAATTAAAATAAAGGAAAACTTGTAGTAGTTAAAATTAATTCCGAATAAAATTACGTTAAGAAATAATTTTAAAATAAAAATAGTTCAAAAATAGTCAATAAAAAAGAGAATTATAAGTACATTTTCATTAAACAATAACAGAAACACACTTAAAAAAATGTTTTAAAAATTTAAGTACATAAGATATCAAAATCGATATACATTATATCAATTAAAAACTGAATATCAAAGAAAAAACTTATAAATATGAAACCTTTAAAATATTAGCTATGAGAAATAATCGTCATTTAAATTTGACAATACCCTAAAATACTGTAAATTACATGTAACTATACATCATACATAATAACATGTATGTTGTGATTTCATGCTAATGATTTTTTATTGACTTTTTGCTGTTTTGATATCAAAAAAAAATTAATGTGGATTTTCTTAACGACTATATAAGTCTACTTATGTATATTTTGTTGTTTTTAAAAATATATTATTGACTATTTCTATAATTTAAACATTTATCTACCTACCTTTTATTGTTTGACAACATATATTTTCTCTATATAATGATTATTTCTAATTACTACATATTTCCAGTTTTAAGTAGAAAAAATATTACATACATACCACCGACTATCGTTATAGAGCATTCGATTATCGCCTAGATTTACGAAGTGGGTTCTGGATTTTCTTTTATGCAAAAAGTCAGATATACATTTATATGAATTCGGTTGAAAATGGAAATAATAATAACGCTACTATATTACTGTATAAGATGTCTGATAATTTAAATGACTTTTAGATGGCATAGAGCAGTATATTCACAAATTAGACGCGATAAAATGATATGCAGCTAGTTTGAGGCAATGAAAAAAAATCGTTTTTTTTTTTTTATTTAAATAAAATACTGTCTGCTAAACCCTAAGCACCACCACTGCCGGGTTATCCAGTCTCGTAACTTACAGAAATTTCATATAGTATTTTAGTTTAAGTTTAAGTATCTAGTATAAATATTATGGAAAGTGATGGCCTGGACATTTTCCAAGACGGGCCTTTTATATATCGACTCAACGACAATGGTTGTGGACCAAACCTGCTCCAAAAGGTATGTTAAGGATTTGATTTAAATTTATTATTTATAGTACGCTAGAACATGCTCTACGCCGATGATTTTGTTTTGGTCTCGGACGATGGAGACGACCTACGACAAAACTTCAACTATTGGATTGAGGCACTCGCAACAAATGGCCTTAAGATTAGGAGAAAGAAGACAAAACAAATGTCGTGCGTTTTCGATGACATTACTAACCCTAAGAACATCACGATCTCTTTAGGAAATTCGCCTTCACCAACGGTGGCGCAATTTAAATATTTGGGATCAATACTGAGCAACAAAGCGAAATTGACAACGTTGTTACTCATAGTGGAAATGGAGACAACTATTTAACAGGCGTCATGTGCGACAGAAAATGCCCCTTAAGATCAAAGGGCTAACGTATAAGACATCTATTAGACCTGCTGTCTTTAACGGATCAGAATGTTGGGTGACTCACAAACAACATCTTAATAAACTACATACACTATTAGATAATATATTACGAAATGAGTACATAAGGGGAAGTATTAAAGTCGCTTCAAAAAATGATAAACTCAAAGGGAGGCGCTTACGGTGGTACGGTCACGTCCAGGACGCCTAGGTGATAGTGAAGCTTGCCCTAGACCTGCCAACGACGAAACGTACTCGTGGAAGACCTCCCGTCACCTGGTTGACGACGGTCGAAGAAGACCTGATAAAAGCTCACACATTGCAAAACGCCGACACATTACAAGTGGAGAAGAGGAGGTGAAGAACAAGAAAGGCCGATTCCACGTAAATGGGACAGGGTCTAGGAAGAAGAAGAAGAAGGAGATTTCGCTGTTCAGAATGTTCTACTTCAGGCCAATGTACCCGAACGGCCTTGTCAGCATCATCATCATCAGAATTAGCGCTATAACTCATTCTGAGCTGGCTTCGTCAAGAATCTTTTTGTGGAATGAGAAAAGATTCTTGTGGTTCGCCAAACCTGATCGCTGATCAGCTGATCTCAGTTATTGTGACTTTTTTTCGTTCCCCAAAATCCAAAGTGATTTTCATAGGGCGTCATTTTAGTACTAATGATAACATCAAAATAAGCACCACCAGAGCTGAAGGCGATTGTAGTTCATGCATTCCAGCATTGCTACAAAGTCAGGAAACAACAAAAAATGAAAATAAATCGCTTTAGAACTGGCTTGTAGCGTAATTATGAGACAGTAAATTAAGAGTCCTGATGACAGTTTTTGACCTGTTATGTTATAAGTATTCTTCTACTAGATTTTTTACTATAACATTTTAATAGTACACCTTGTACTGTAAATTACCGTGAATTTCAAATTAATTAACGAAATAAATATATACATACCCCGGTAAATTGCAATGTTTAAAAGTTAAATAACATAACAATTCATAATTGCCTATTTTTTTCCTTATTATTATTTATCTGTAAAATATAATATAAACTGTTGAATCCTCAAGATTTTATTTTGGCAAATAATAATACTTTATTCATTTAAAAAGAATACATTGCATTGTTTTCATGGTAGAATGTGCCTAACTAGGCCATAGCCCTTAATAAATAGACTACATGTATGGCAACGATTTGTTCATATGCCCGCAATTACAGAATCAAAATAAAAGAGAAAAAAATCTAATAAAGGATAAAACAGGCGATTGAAACGTGATAATAAAATTAAACTAATAATTATATTTGAAAATACGAAACAGCATGATCATAGAAATAAATTTAATATAAAATGTCGCAAGATGACGTTTATAGAGCAAATTAAACATGCACGAATTCAATTTTTTAAAAAATCAATAACATTGTTTTATTGAGTCTACCTAGAAACGGGCTACAACCTAAAAAGGCAAATTTTACATACAATAATATACTATTATTTAAACATAAAATACAAAAAGTATTAAATTAAATATTGTGCCGTAAAGAAGCGGCGAAAGCGTAAAGTTGCAGCTTATGCAGTACAAAGACTAGGAGCTTTAATTATTTCGGATATATGTATATATAAATCTCAATGGTGAAGCGGCCGTTTATTTTCAAGTCCAATAAGGATGTATGATGTTCTTATTCTTCTTCTGTGGTTTGATAGGTGTGCCAAGAACGCGGCTGGCGGGACTACCATCAGCAAATTCAGAATGCATCTCAGAATCAGAACGACGAGTGGAATCTGTGGTGGCGTAGCAGCGGATTTCCTGTATCACATCATAAGAATATGCAATCGTGGCAGGTATGTTACCACCTCCAACACTGTTTTCCTTATTACTCTTTAGGCACCTGCAGACAAAAAAATATCATAATTATTTCTACGAACGAAGTCAATAAAATTTCAATAATAAATGCTACAAATAATCTTGTTAACTATCTTAATTCCAAATGTTTAAATCCTTTATTTCAAATTAATCGTCTTACACAAATTTTGTTAATTAGCTAGCCTTATTAGGAGTCGCCCGTACTAATAGACTAATAGGATTAATAATTTTCATAAAATAGGACAAGCAGTACATAAAATGCCTTACATTATAAATTAAAAAAAATCCATTTCATAGTATATCAAATATTAAACAATACTATATTAATTTTTATTTTATTATATAAGTCAATGGTTTCCCTGTTTTTTACCACCGCGTATTTCAAAAAAATATATATTTTCCTATATTTACCAATTTTACATCTTCCAATTTTATTTCCATTTGGGCAAAATACATATCTTCGATACCCAATGCTTTGAGCTGTTTTTGCTGAAGTTATAGAAGAGTAGTGTAATGAATAACATAGGTCTTAGTGATTGAGATTGTGGATATGGATCGTGAATGATCACTTTCGCATATAATTGGCGAATGTCTAATATTTCGATCTGCTGGAACAATTTATTTGAAGGTTAGCGGTAGTTTTTTTATTAATTATCTGGAGAAGCTCCGCCCCAAGCAATTATACCGTACATCAATGTGCTTTGGGCTTGTACAAAACAAATGGTTCTCTTTCAATGTCACCTTCTTAGCAGTCTAAAAGTATAGAGCAGCTTGCAAATCCTAGCAGCAGTTATATTGATAGGATTCTCCCATTTCAGTGTATTCTTTATGTCAACATTTTCGACCATTGAGGGGTGTTGATTACTAGGTCGAACCCGCCACTCCAGCTGGTTATAAGCGATATTATGCCATTCTGTCTCCTATGGAGTCAACCTAATGACTTAATGAACAACACGACCCACATTCCAGCTACGCCAGCGTAGAGTCCATACCTAAGAGTCTAACGCCTTATTGCGAGATACTGGGAAGTGCACTTAACGGGTCAACCTCGGGCCCTTACTACCAGATTTGGACGGATTTCTTCATCCTCCAGTCCGGTTACAGATTCGAGGTCACTTGCGCAGTCTCTATCTGACGTAAGCGATCAGTTAAGATCTATCGCGGACCGATGCGCCCTTTATCCGTCAAGATCACTCGGAATCGGGTTGCCATTTGATTGTTTCTAGAGATGAAGTCAGGTCGACCTACCCCCGCTGCTTAGGCAACATACGTTACCAGACTTCCCGGCTATTCGCCGGATTGCGCAAGCTAGGTCGACACAACTAGAGTTGTCGACTATAGCGGGCGAGCCCGCCACCTCAGGAAGTTTTACCGATTAGTCGTTCTATCTCCCTGGAGTAGTGATGGGCGTGATTTTCAATTTTAAATCACGCAACAATCACGTTACTGGTATTTTTTCACGCGTGATAATAACTGCTACTCGTGATTTTCGTGATTGTACTGAAATGTACTGTGAAACGTTAAGTAACAAAGTTTCGTCAATGTGATAACTGATAAGTTCAGAGATTATATGATCAGTGAGAACGGCCAATCACTGATCATATAATCACTGATCAGTGATCGGTCGCGTCGTAGCGGCGCCGAGTGATGGCAACGCGGTGCTGTTCGTAGCCGTGATTCAAATAGCATGTTCTTTCAAATTCTCGTAACGCGTTCTTCGTGATTGCAAATATCACACGTTATTGTTATTGCTATTCGTGATCACACCCATCACTACCCTTCAGTGAGCGCAGAAGACTTAGGGCAAAAACAGTCCACCGTCTAGCTCCGCCACTAACCCGTAAGAGGCCAACGCCTTAACCGCGAGATAGCCAGGAGTGTTACCCAGCGGGCACTCTGGGTAACACTCCACTACACTCACGCCCTTAATTCCAATTGCGACCAGATTACTCCAGTCTCTCGATTGGTTACGAGTTCGAGGTCGCTTGCGCGGTCCTCTCCCTTACGAAGCGGTGAAACGGTGTTTACCGAATCTATCGCGGACCACAACATCCTTTGCCCGGCTGTTCACCCAGGATCGGGTAGCCGATGGCCGTTTCAAGAGCAGTCGCCGTACGGTCCGCAATCACCCCCGCTCGATAGGAAACAGTACTGCTTCCAGACTCCCCTGACTGTTATTCAGAGTGCGCAATCGATTGGCTTATGCCGCACGGCGCGCAGACCGTCCAGGAGCGCCAGAAGGTTGATTCCCAGGGGAAACTAACTATAAGGCCAGAGTCCTACCCAGGCTCGCACTTCATGCGTGGAGGCCGTCGGATAGGTGTTGACCCGTGAGTGTGACCAACCCTGAACAGAATGGGTCTTCGTGGCCCACTCAGCAAGGGCCCAACTCCCAAAGTTGACACAACTTGCGGTGTCAACTACAACGGGCGAGCCCGTCACCACAGGACGTTTTAACGATTTTCTCGTTCTATCGCCCTGCAGTGAACGTAGAAGACTTTGGACAGAACAAATCCAACATCCAGCTACGTCACAACCCGCAAGAAGCCAACGCCTTACCGCGAGATAGCCAGTGTTACCTGGCGGGCCGACCCTCGCGCCCTTGCTTCCAATTGTGACCAGATTTCTCCGGTCTCTCGATTGGTTCCGAGTTCGAGGTCGCTTGCGCGGTCCTCTCCCTTACGAAGCGGTGAAACCGTGTGAACCGAATCTATCGCGGACCAAGGCGTCCTTTGCCCGACTCTGAACCGGGATCGGATGGCCAATGGTCATTTCAAGAGCAGTCGCCGTAAGGTAGACAACCACCCCCGCTCTTGTAACAAAAACTGCCTATTTTGTTGTCTTGTTTTCGCGCCTTTGTGCAAATTATGTTCGCTGCACCCGTTTTTCCATGTTTTCCCCGTGTTTAGTCATGTTTCCTGTTGGTTTTCGCTGTTTTCATGATTTTCTCCCATATTATGACAATTAAATGAACCATTTACGAAATTTCGTAAACATCACATTTTTGACAGATAGAGCTGTGCAGTCGTAATTTTTATCGCTCTAGGCGATTCTGGCGATTAATCGCGGTTGTGCTGGTCTAGCCCTACCTGTTATGGGTGACTTCCGTCGCCCTGCAATCGTTCTATTTCGCTTCAACATGGCTGAGAGACAGACAGATAGATTCGGGTGTGAGAATTGGCGACCGCCGTAAGGAGTAAATCGGAGAGTGACCGCCTGGCGGTAAAAAAAAAAAAAATTTATTATGTGAAGTGTGTGTGATTTATCTGGTAAGCATTTATTCTCTTTTTGGGTAGCTTTTCAAGTAGGATCCTCGCGATTTTAACGGATTTTTTTTTATTGATCGCAGCTTGCGGCATCTATGAACTTCTGACACATGCGTATTTTAATTGCTGCTAATTAAGTAACGAAATCGTCACTAAATGTGACGGGACTTGCCTCCACGTCAGGAAATTTGCCTTCATATCCGGAATTAACCTCTTTATTTGACTGAACACATGTGACGTGCCGATAAGCGGAATTTGAAGAAAAGGGTGCCTGTGGGCGAATAAACACGGATACTTTGCATAACCTTGTGTTTCTTTTTGTGCTTTAATCTTTTGTGTGTCTGAGGAAAAGGGTTTTCTGTTGGCCAAATTCAGTGCCGATCAATAAAACCCACCCTCTGAGATCGATTTTTTTTTAGGTTATTTTTTTTTTCAAAATTTCTTTCGGGTATCTTTTTTAATATAATTAGTTTCCTTCTTTTTCTTCAAAAGTAGGTGGCGTCCTTTTTTCTTTCATTCTTTTGGGTTTTGGTGGTTTCTACCGTGTTTTTTTTCAAACACGGAAATTAGTATTTTGCGGTTATAAAATTAGCGCTCCAACGTTAGGCCTATAAATTGGATTTTGGCTGTCAGAATATTCTTTTCCTCAGCCATTGAAGCACGATTTTTTAAGCACTTTGTTTAGAAATTGTATAAAAATTAGAAGCATTTTTTTTTGTTTTTATATAATTTTTATTCATAGCGATTACCGCGAAAGAGGTTTGTAAGCACCGTCTTTTTGTTTTTGTATTTAGAAGCAACTTTTGTCATTGAATTAAGCGGTATTGTGTACTTGCAGTTTTTTATGGTTACTATATTTTTTTGTCAGAATCTTAGATTTAAAGGCAATATATTAATTATTCTTTTAATACTTGGCATTGTTTAGCAGCAGGTTGTTTGTTATTTTAAGGCGGTTTCCGCGAAAAAGTTTTACGCTTGCCGTTTAAGTTTGTTAATATCATACTAATTATTTTTGTTAATTTTCAGATGTGAAGGCAATTATCCTGGTGAGGTAAGCAGCCAAATAAATCAGAGGTGCCGCAAGCAGTTAAAAAAGTTAGTTCGTTCCATTTTATTTTTTATTTTTTTTTATTTATTTTCTTTTGGTTTTAATTTTTTTTGGTGGGATTTAAAATATATATATAAATGATGGCGTCTCCAGCGATAGTGTATTATGCTGCGTCACATTTAGTAAAGGCAGAACTCGATTATGAGTTCACGATTCGGGAGGTCACTCCAACCAATGTTGAAGCGATGAGAAAACAATTTAATTCACTCTTAAGGGAGTTTCCAGCTGAATCAATTACCTCAACGGATTTAGATCCGGATTCAGAATTTCAAGAATGTTCGATTAGACTTTCTTGTCTCCAAGAACTTATAGAGGAATTTATTAATAGCAAACAGAAACTTTTATATAAACGAATTAGCACTAAAACTGCACATATCTTTCATAGAGTTTCACGTATAAATCCTGCTAATTCAGACTCCAAGAAATTATTAGATAATTTAAAGGAGGAAGTTTTGGAAATTGTCGTACTGTTAGAAAAATATTTAGAAATTGTTCGTTCGGCTAGCCCGTTACCAAATCCTGTAGTTCTTCCGATACCTTCTACTTCATTGCACGAGGGTGAGAAGCTTAGTCCTGAGGTGGTTCCTTTGGGCAGGAATTCTGAAGTGACGTCAGCTCCGTATATACAGCATGTTGATACGACACCAGTTCCTTTGGACAATAACTTTGTCATTTCTGACGAACGCATTCTTAAACCTTTAAATCTTGGTTTTACATTTGACGGCGATTCCTGTGTGGTCGAGTTCTTAGAACGATTGGATGAGATTAGGTTTTCGCGGAATATCTCGGATGCCAGGATGCTGAAATCGGCTTGTGAGCTATTCCAGAAACAGGCGCTTAGTTGGTACCGTGCTAGAGCTTCGAGCATTTCCAGTTGGAAGCAGTTAGTTGCTGCACTCCGCTCCGATTTTGGCAGTTTAAATTACGATGCTGAAGTTTTGTCGTTTGTACGGGGACGTAAACAAAAGTCGGACGAGAGGATGCATATTTTTGTTTCGGTCATGTTGGGCTATTTCAGCAGGTTGTCAAGGCCATTGTCTGGCGAGGAACAGTTAGGAATTATCCTTTCAAATATCTCCATTTCTTACCAACGACATTTCATGCTAGTTGATATAAATTCAATCGACGAACTTCTGCGATTAGGGAAAAAAGTTGAGAATGCACAACAGCGTATGAACGCATCTAATGCAGCCACTCCTGCCCAAGCTAAGGTCAAGCCTTCTGGCTCGAAAGCAGTTTATGCGGTCGACGAGTCTCCTACCAAATGTGCGACGGAGGAAGTGAAAGTTGAACAGAAGTTCAAAGAGTGTAACGTTTCTTCTGCTGGTCCATCCCATCGTGGTGGTTTTAATCGTGGTGGTTTTCCTCGTGGTGGTTTTAATCGTGGAAATTTTTCCCGTAATAATTGTTCTAATGGTAATTCGTCTTCTGGTAATTACAACCAAGGAGCCAATAATAGTTCGCGTGGTTCACGCGGTGGCACGCATCATGGCTATTCTAAATATTGCTATCGTTGTGGTAGGTTTAACTACACGGTAGCCACTTGTCCGGAATGTTCTAAGAATAACCGGCCTGGTAATTCCCCGGTTTCAGAGCCAAAAAACTCGAAAGGCGGGGCAGAATAGAGGATTTTCTACATTCTGCCTCGATATTGTTTGCAAATGAGAAGGATAACCGTCGCCCTTTCTTAGAAGTTTCACTGGGTGATATAACGGTTTGCGGATTACTCGACACTGGATCGAGTGTTACGATTTTGGGTGCCGATTCACATAAATATTTAGTTGATATCGGTTTTACTCTTAATAAGTCTCCGTTGGTGACTTTATCCACTGCTAATGCAAGTTCGGTTAAGACGATTGGGTCTATGTTTCTTCCTTTTAAATTCAATAATCGTTGCCAGGTTATTCGAGCCGTTGTAGCTCCAGATATAGGTACTTCCCTTATTTTGGGAATAGATTTTGTCCGAGAATTTGAGTTGGCTCCGGAAATATTAAAATTCGTCAAGTTTGAGTCCTGCGATGCAATTGTTTGGCATCGAGTCAGTGAAGTGAGGGCCTTGCGGCCTTTTGCTTCATTGACTGGAGACCAGCGATCGCTAGCAGACAGAATGATCAATAATTTTGAAAAAATTTCTTCTGAAGTCAAAGGTCTCGGTCGTACTAATTTGTTGTCCCAGGTCATTGATACTGGAGATCTTCCTCCAGTGAAACAGCGTTACTATCCTTTGTCTCCAGCTAGATTGGCGCTGTTGAATGAAGAAGTTGATAAGATGTTAGAGTTAGGTGTTGTCGAACCTAGTTCCGGGGGTTGGAATAATCCAACAATTTTTGTTCCAAAGTCAGATGGTACTCTTCGTTTCTGTCTCGATAGCAGGAAGCTGAATTCTATTACGAAACCGGATGCGTATCCCCTGCCGAGAATTACAACTATCTTGGACAGTTTGAGAGATGCAAATTATTTATCTTCTATCGACTTATCCTCTGCCTTTTGGCAAATCCCTTTGGATCCTTCTTCACGAGAGAAGTGTAGCTTCACTGTTCCTGGTCGAGGATTCTTCTGCTTCAGATCTTGCGCCTTCGGCCTGAGAAACTCGCCGGCGTGCATGCAAAGGCTGGCTGACAAATTGTTCGATCCCTCCTTCGAAAACAAAGTTTTTTGTTACCTAGATGACATAATTATTGTATCTGCTACTTTTGAAGAACATATAACTTTGTTAAACAAAGTATTAGATCGCTTGTTGTATGCCAACCTTTCTATAAATTTCAAGAAGTGTCAGTTTTTCCGTCAGGAATTGAAGTATTTAGGGTATGTAGTTGATTCTCACGGTCTACATACCGATCCCGAGAAGGTAAAATGTATTCTCGATTTTCCTACTCCAAATTCTCCAAAAATGGTAAAGAGTTTTCTTGGTATGGCCGGTTGGTATCGTCGGTTCATTAAAAATTTTTCTAGTATTGTTGCTCCCTTATCTCGGTTGACAAGTACCCGCAAAGGTGCTCCCCCTTATGAGTGGACGTCCGAGGCGGAAGAGGCATTTCAAAAACTAAAATCGGCCTTAGTTTCTAGTCCGATTTTGGCTTGTCCGGATTATTCAAAACCGTTCGCTCTTCATTGCGATGCATCGTTGTACGGTTTAGGCGGAGTTTTAACCCAGGAAGTGGATGGCGTCGATCATCCTATCGCTTTCACGAGTAGAACACTTTTACCCGCTGAGACGCGATATTCGGCAACCGAACGCGAAGCCCTAAGTGTTATTCATGCTGTCGAGCATTTTCGCGGTTACTTGGAGGGTGGTCCCAAATTCACTATCTTTACAGATCATGCCAGCTTACGTTGGTTTTTGCGCTTAAAAAATCCTACCGGCCGTCTGGCTCGATGGGGTATTCGTCTATCTGCTTTTGATTTTGAGATCGTCCACAAGAAAGGTGTCGATAATGTGGTTCCTGACACGTTATCTCGGTTGCTTCCCGTTTCCTCTCTGTCTGTTGTTTCCGACTCATGGTACAACGATTTGTTTAAGGCAGTGTCTGAAAATCCCGCTGGATATCCAAATTTCCAGATTAAGGACCATGAATTGTTTAGGTACTCTAAAAGCAAGTATCAACTCACCAGTTGTTACGATTGGAAGTTAGTTGTTCCGTTGCAGCTTAGAGAAAAGCTTATCCGAGAAAATCATGAGTCTGATTTGGCTATGCATTTTGGAATTTTTAAGACACACCGTCGTCTTTGTCTTCGTTACTTTTGGCCTAATTTACACGGAGACGTCGTTAACTTTGTTTCTAAATGTGAAACTTGTCAGCAATACAAACATTCAAATATTTCCCCTTTGGGTCAGCTAGGAAATCCTAAGTCCTGTGCCTTCCCGTTCCAAATGGTCTCGGTCGATCTGTTGGGTCCTTATCCGATGACGAGGAACAGAAATATGCATATTCTCGTGGTGACAGATTGTTTTAGCAAATACTGTTTACTTTTTCCCTTAAAACGTGCTACCAGTAAACTTGTAAGTTATGTCGTTGAACATAATGTATTCCTTCGCTATGGTGTTCCGCAGTATTTAATTTCAGACAATGGAAAACAGTTTATCGGAAGGGAGTTCACTGAACTGATTGCGAAATATAAAATTCCAAAAGTATATTTAAACCCGAAATATTGCCCTCAAGTTAATCCAACTGAACGTCAGAATCGTAGTGTGGTCACTGCGTTATCGTTGTGTGTAAAAGACGATCATCGCAGCTGGGATCTTTATCTTTCTGAAATTCAGATGGCCATTAACGCGGCAGTCTCGGAATCAACAGGGTTCAGTCCATTTTTCCTAGTCCATGGTCGTGAACCAATTATGAATGGTTCTTTTTATGCTCAGACGCCGGAATCTCAAGCAGAGGTTATTTTTGGTAGTAGGTTGTCTTACGCTCAAAATTTGAGTGAATTATCTAACATTTTTCATGTAGTGCGGCAGAAATTGTTAAAATTACATGCACATAATAAAGTTTACTATGATCGTAAACACCGTCCTGCGGAATTTCAAGTAGGCGATATGATCTATAAAAAGACTTACTATCTAAGTAATGCTGGGAATTATTACATTTCCAAATTTGCCCCAAAATATGAAAAATGTAAGATAATAAAAAAACTCTCTGCGTTGGTATACGAGTTAGAAAATGCTAAAGGGAAGAATATAGGTTCCTGGCATATTAAGGATTTCAAATTAAATCCTCAAAGTTCTAAATAGTTTTGTTGTATTACTCTTTTTTTTTCTCGTTAACATTCATATGAAAAGTTTTCATAGTAGTCTGACTAGTTCGACTCAAATGTTTTGTCCTTTACAAAGGTGTGGTACCGATTGGTTACTATCACTGAAATCATTGTGTTTGTGATCAGTCGTGCTAGCAATATTGACTAGCACCACTGTGGTTTGAATAGGTAGCGTGAGAGGGAAGTATGCAAGGAGATGGTATACAAGGCAGTAATGGGCAGTATTCACATTCCCTAGTAGGTATAAATTATGTCGAGGTCTAACCATATAGTCATTGTAATATTTTTTGTGTCCACAACAAGTTTTGTGCTTGATTGCTTGGAAGTTGTTCGGTGCTCCTTCAGTGAGTAAAGTTGATTTTGTTACGGAGGTGAGGACACCGGTTATTGATTTTTGTTCTGGTAACATGGGCCTTGTGCGTCCATGACTTTGTATTTTTTTGCTGTAGTAATGTTGTTTTTCCTCTACGGTTCGGTAGAGAGAGTTGAAAATGGCAGTTGACCTTCGCATTAACGTACCTACCAGGTTTTCACCTATAGTTAACGGGGAGAAGTTTTTTTTGTTTTAGTATGTTCTTATGTTCCAGTTGGGTCGTTTCCTCCCTAAGAGAGGGAGAGTTTTTCCTTCAAGTGATTAAACAAGGAGTTTTCGTTATTGCTTGTTAGTTGATGCTTTGGCGTTTTTGTTATCCTATAGTAGGATAAATTGAATCGGGACGATTCGTCTGAAATCGTCGTTGGCTCTTCCGATTTCTTTTTTTGGAGGGGGCTGTAACAAAAACTGCCTATTTTGTTGTCTTGTTTTCGCGCCTTTGTGCAAATTATGTTCGCTGCACCCGTTTTTCCATGTTTTCCCCGTGTTTAGTCATGTTTCCTGTTGGTTTTCGCTGTTTTCATGATTTTCTCCCATATTATGACAATTAAATGAACCATTTACGAAATTTCGTAAACATCACATTTTTGACAGATAGAGCTGTGCAGTCGTAATTTTTATCGCTCTAGGCGATTCTGGCGATTAATCGCGGTTGTGCTGGTCTAGCCCTACCTGTTATGGGTGACTTCCGTCGCCCTGCAATCGTTCTATTTCGCTTCAACATGGCTGAGAGACAGACAGATAGATTCGGGTGTGAGAATTGGCGACCGCCGTAAGGAGTAAATCGGAGAGTGACCGCCTGGCGGTAAAAAAAAAAAAAAATTTATTATGTGAAGTGTGTGTGATTTATCTGGTAAGCATTTAATCTCTTTTTGGGTAGCTTTTCAAGTAGGATCCTCGCGATTTTAACGGATTTTTTTTTATTGATCGCAGCTTGCGGCATCTATGAACTTCTGACACATGCGTATTTTAATTGCTGCTAATTAAGTAACGAAATCGTCACTAAATGTGACGGGACTTGCCTCCACGTCAGGAAATTTGCCTTCATATCCGGAATTAACCTCTTTATTTGACTGAACACATGTGACGTGCCGATAAGCGGAATTTGAAGAAAAGGGTGCCTGTGGGCGAATAAACACGGATACTTTGCATAACCTTGTGTTTCTTTTTGTGCTTTAATCTTTTGTGTGTCTGAGGAAAAGGGTTTTCTGTTGGCCAAATTCAGTGCCTATCAATAAAACCCACCCTCTGAGATCGATTTTTTTTAGGTTATTTTTTTTTTCAAAATTTCTTTCGGGTATCTTTTTTAATATAATTAGTTTCCTTCTTTTTCTTCAAAAGTAGGTGGCGTCCTTTTTTCTTTCATTCTTTTGGGTTTTGGTGGTTTCTACCGTGTTTTTTTTCAAACACGGAAATTAGTATTTTGCGGTTATACTCTATAGGAAACAATACAGTTCCCAGACTCCCCCGATTGTTAGTCGGAGAGCACAGTCGATTGGCTTGCGCCGCTCGGTGCGCAGACCGTCCAGGAGACTGGTTGACCCAGTGTCCTACCCAGGCTCGCACCCCATGCGTGGAGGCCATCGGATGGGTGTTGACCCGTGAGTGTGACCGACCCTGAACACATGGGTCATCGTGGCCACCTCATCATGGGCCCATTAGCTCCCCAAAGTTGACACAGTCCGGTGTGAAAACCGCCTAGTTACGTCAAAAGCGTTCCGCACTTCCGATCCCAACTGTCTTCGATTGTAGGTCTCAGGCGCTGGCGGAGTTCACGGCGGCCCTTCCAGGCTAAGTCCCTTTTCGAGGAGGCTACTGGTGGGCTGAGCCGTGAGTTTAGCCGACCCAAGAAGACACAGACAGGCTATCAGGCCCGAGTTACATGGATCTATTAAGAAACAGTATTTTCGAACAGTTGGTAAGTGTCGACTACAACGAGCTAACCCATTCTCTCCAGGCTGGTATAACGATACATAATCGTTCTTTAAGCCGTGGGGGATTGAAAATCTTCTATCTAGCTCCGACAACTGGCCCTACAGAATCCAACTCCAATCCGCGCGGCTCCGGGTATATAACCCAGCGGGCATCCACGCGCCCTGGCTACTAGTTATGGCCAGATTTATCCGCCCTCCTGACTGCTCACGAGTACGAGGTCGCATGCGCGGTCCTCTCCCTAATGTAAGCGGCGATTCGTTTGAATCATCGCGGACCGAGGCATCCTTTGCCCGACTGTTCATGCGATATCGGGTAACTGATCGGTCGTTTCAAGAGCGGCTGTCATTAGGTAAATAAACCACCCCCGCTCTATAGGAAATAAAGCCGTTTCCAGACTACCCCGGTTATCTACCGGTTATCCACAGGCGATAGGCTGACGCCGAACGGTACGCAAACCGTCCAGGAGCACCCGAAGAATGATTCCTAGGGGAAACTTACCCAGCGGGCACAGATTCCTTCCCGGACTCGAACTTCTACTTGAAGGCTTCCGGGTGGGTGCTGACCCATGAATTGGGCCGACTAGACACAATGGGTCATATTGGGCCATTCGCACTGGGCCCATTAGCTCCCAATTTTCGAACACTGCACAATGCAAATACGCATGGAACCATTATTGTTAGGGTTTCAAATATTTTACAATTATCCATTTTGAGATTTTATGAACTGAGCTGATCGTAATCTTTCTTTGTCTGGAATAGCATATATTTAGTTTTTGTAAACCGTCAGAAAATTATTATATACCTATTTTTGAACCATTTAGTAGCCCATTTCTGCATTTTTGTGGATTTTATCTCGTGTTTATACTATTTAATATTGTATTTTTATTATGCCAATATTACGTAAGTCTTCCTCACGATTCTGTCTTCTGTAATTATAGCCATGTGATTTTTTTTCCGCCACTTAACGTATCCAGTGTTTAGCAAGTGTAACTACCTACAGCAATTTGATTATGTTATATTGGGCGTTATTCCAGAGGTATACTCGTACGACTGAGTCTAATTGACTTTGCAGATATGCCACGTTTTCTCAATGTGGCGTATTCCCGATTCGATGTGACATCATTCTAATGCCATGCCTGCGTAAAAAGTCGTATTACGTCAATGCGATATTAAAGACAGACACAGTCATACGCGTCTGCCTAGGTAATTAGGCCTATTGTCTGTTCACGAAATCTGCTTAAAGTATGTAACTTTTCATTTCCAAACAGTTTTCGAATCACATACCAAATGGCTCAACAATCTGCAGAAAGGACAACTTAGCGCGGCATCTCAAATGTATGAGGAAGATATACGGATCCATATACGATTTTAGGCAAGTTTAAATAATAGTAGATAATTACGATTAAATAGGTTTTTAATAAGTATTACTTGCGCATCAGATTTCGAGGAGCGATGCTGATGACGTGATTTGGAAGGCTTAAAGAGACTCAGCCCCTTATGACTGAATATCGCGTTCACCCATGTAACCTGTTATATTATATTTATGTTATACTATTCAAGGGTTCAAACTGGGATTACACATTTAAGAAAGCAAACGAGGGCATGGACATTGTTAAAAGTTGGCTAGGAAACTTTATGTTGACGCTTAATGTTGGCAAAACCAAATACATACCATTTAGTATTAACACCAGAGGTCAACCCACTACTAATAAAACTATTGTAGTACACGAATGCGATAGAGTAGAGTCTTGTAATTGTCAGCCTCTACAAAAAGAAATGTCTTGGCAATATCTAGGCATCACTCTAGATTGCTTTCTCCGCTGGGACTCTCATATCCATAACGTCGCTACGAAGGTGCGAGTCCATGGATATGTTTTCAAAGAACTGAGGAATATTCTGGATTCTAAAACGCTGAAAACTGTTTATTATGCTTTATGTGAATCGCTTATTACTTACGGTATAATTGGATGGGGTGGATGTGGTAAAACCCTGCTAGAGCCATTGCAAGTTGCGCAGAAATTTATATTAAAAATTATTCAACGTAGACCATATCGCCATCTCACTAATGAACTTTATAAAGAAGCTAAAGTCCTTGATTGTAGGCAACTTTTTCTAAAAACTTCCCTCTTAAGGCTATATTTGGACAATAACTCAAATTTAGGAATAATTCAGAACCGAAGACAAACGAGACAAGTTATAGAAAATAGCTTAATAATACCCAGAATGAAAACATCATTTTGACAAAGACTCTTCCATTGCGCCGAGATTTTACAATCTGATCAATGTGGAAATAAAAATGAATTTGACATTTAGTA
Source organism: Micropterix aruncella (assembly GCA_944548615.1). Lineage (NCBI taxonomy): Eukaryota > Metazoa > Arthropoda > Insecta > Lepidoptera > Micropterigidae > Micropterix > Micropterix aruncella. The sequence continues at coordinate 32,821,742 of OX155956.1, forward strand.
GTAGTAGTAGTAGTAGATGGAGTGGGGGGCTTGTTTCCAGCCCTTGATGTCACCTAGATCTGTAAGGTCTTTTGTAACTACCCACTGTGTGATTAGGTCAGTGGTCAGGTAGTAGCCCGGTACTTCTTACCAGTCCAAGCAGGTCACTGACCTTCAAGTTGGGCAGATCGCTGGGTTCGAGAAAGGCTCGTCCCAGTAAACTGTGTCTTTTGGCGGCGAGCCCTGGACAGCGACCAACAATGTGTATGCTGTCTTCAGGTTCCTCGCCGCATATTCGGCAATCCTTGCTCTCAGTCAAACCAAGGTTGAATAGATGAGCTCTAAGGGTCGTGTGTCCGGTGAGGAGACCGATAGTGGTTCTAAGGTTCTTCTTGCTCATGTCAAGTAGGGCCTTGGTTTTCTTCTGTAGTGGTTGCTCCATCATGGCTTTTGCCTGGCGACATCCCTGACTCTGTTTCCAGGAAGCCCGATGTTCCTGCTCCAAGCAGTCCCTGATGATTTTTTTACCTGTAGCGAAGTGGACCCCTACAGCTGGATCCACTGGGCAATCCAGTGTGCCCAGTTTTGTCAGTCTGTCGGCCTCTTCGTTTCCGGGTATGCCTTGGTGACCCGGTATCCATATTAGGGTGATTTTGTTGGATTTTCCCAATTTGTTGAGCTCCTGCATGCAGTCCCAGACCACAGAAGATTCTGTGGTGGCTTTAGCCAGAGCGTCCAGTGCTCCTCTGCTGTCAGAGCAGATGAGGATTTGTCTGTTTTTTACCTCAAGTCGACTTTGTAGTTTTATGCATTCCAATATGGCAAGTACCTCGGCTTGGAAAACCGTAGCGTATTGTCCAAGGGGGATGCTGATTCTGTGGTTGGTTTTGGGTCCGTACACGCCTGCTCCAAAACGTCCATTTGTTCCTAAGCCGTCGGTGAACCAGGCCCAGTTGGTGGCAGAATCAAATAAGCAAAATAAGGTTTTGCCATTCGGTTCCTGTTATTTTTGTAAGCAAATCAATGTTTTATAGTAATTAATTCTTAAATAAATAAAATAAACCAAAAGATCTCACCGGGGTCATATTTAACCAAAAGACTCATTGAGACAAGATAAACGAGCCCCAAATTGATGGGTTTATTGTTCGTCATGAGAGTCCCTATTGCCACCTCCCATCTTCATCACGATACAAGCTCAAAGGAGCCTCCGTGAAGATTGTGCACAGTTTCGACTCTCTAGTCTGCGATCATGAACAATCGGGCGTCCCTGGAAACGGCAGTCTAGGCTCACCGGCCAATTATTCTACCGCCGCGCCGGTTCAAAAGACATAGCCTCAACAAATCGGATTTTTTCAAAGCCAACCTTAGCGACGGTTTCGGTAAATACCGATGGACTATCTTGCTCCAAAGAACTTTTTCTTAGTGACAAGGTATAAACACATACAGTACCGTGCGAAATAATTGGAACATGCAATAAATAAATTTTTTGTTTGTTTCTGGCAACTATCTGTGATATTTTTAATTCTGGCAATATTTTTAACCTGTCAGTCATTCGAGCACATCTGAAATGTCAAAAAAACGTATTCTAGGTTATGTTAGTGTGTTTACACTAGGGAATTTGTTGTTTTTCGTAAAGAGCAGATTCGGACTGCGTAATTTGAGTCAATTTTCAAGTATGGATATATCTACAAGAAAGCGGGAAAGGATAATTACCCTTGCTAAGCACTCTTCTAAGACACACTGGCAGATGGCGAAGAATGTTGGAGTTGGCCTCGTATCCGTCAGCAGGATTGACAATCAGAAAAAATATGGGAGCGGTTAACATCAAACGAAAGAGAAAATGTAGTCGGAAGAGGGTAACAACCCTCAAAGATGATCAACTTCTGGTGCATAAGAGCAAAATAAATCCACGTATGAGTGCAGTCGACCTAAACAGAGAAATTCATCAACCTGGAATAAATATTTACGTCACTCTGTAGTGATCAGTTAGAATCGGTTTCTTGAATCTGATAGGATTGCAAGGAAGCCAATTAAGAAGAAGCTTCTGACCACTAGCTTGGGCCATAATAATAAATACAAACGGAGCTGCCATGGAATTCACCGACCGGAGTCGGGCCCATCATAATACTAATTTTTTTTACACTTCTGGGGGGTGAGCAGTGGATTCCGGACTTACGAACCGGCTGTGGTAGGTTTAGGATAGCTGGGCCAATAAATATTAGCACTGGACAACTGAAGACTGGCAGAAAGTTTTTCTCCGATGAAACACATTTTGGTGTGCAGGAACATGGAGGTGATCCCATATCACCTGCTTATTTGGAACAGAGATTAAAGCACCCTATGAAGACGATGTTTTGGGGTTTCTTCTCCTAACATGGCACTGGATCACTCGTGCTGTCACTGTTAACGAATTAGAACCAATATATTGACATCTTATCAAACCATATGATACGGGAGCTCCACCAGGCCTATCCTTCCAACGAGGGAATTTTTCACAGGATATCGCCCAATGCCATTGTTTGAAAGAAGTAAAACAGTTTTTTCACACAAAACTAAATTACTGTACTTGAATGGCGCGGAAACTCCCCCGATCTCAACCCGATCGAAAACCTCTGGGCCATTTGCAAAAAACCGCTCTCCGATATGGATGATGGATGTATGATTTACGATGAACTGAAGAAAGGAAGCTGTCCAAACCTGGTAAATTCTATGCCTACAAGAGTGAAAGGTATTATCAACGCAAAAGGAGGACACATTCTATATTAAAACTAACAATCTATATTTACCAGTACTGTTTTTGTATGTTTATGGGTAATAAAGCACTTTTCGAAGAAAAATACTTGATGATGCGGGTGTCTAGAGGTCTGGTCTCGCTAATCCGAAGAGCACTCTAGGCGGTTTATGAATTTGCGTGAGATCCGTGTGAGTTTACTAGCTTGAAGGACCACCTGGTGTACCTTAGTACCCAGGAGCGGATATTTAAAACGGAAAGACAGGATGTCTGCACTTGCGGCCTTGTTGGTTCCGTCTGTGCTGCAGGACTGCGCCACCTCTGCTTCTGGCGTTTAACTGTTACTCACTATGGTTTTACACGAATCGCGATGCGGGCGAATCTACACATAAGTTCGTGTGATGCGATGCGGCGGTTTTGCGGCGAGAAAAAAAATAATCTAATTTTTTTTGCGGAGCGAATTTATTCGACGACTCGCCCAGCAAAGTCCATATAGGGGCAAGTCGTGTACCATCGGACGCATTTACCATCGGACAGTATTATTTTTTCCTTACTGGTATCATTTAATTTAATTATGTCGACATTTTCTAACACTGTTTTCGACATATGGCAACACTGATTTATAATATGCTCACTTCTGTCAAAATTGTGCTGAGGAAAGACCGTTGAAGTTTTTTCATACAAAAAGTAAGTTTTTTAATGTTAATTTAATTGAATTTTCATGTGGGTAAAGGTGGTAAATTATTATGTAGTCGTCTAACTCAAGAAAGCTTATACTTTTAGTAATTTGGAAAAGTGCATTTTAGGTTATTTTTTTATAATCACAATGTGTAATTTAAAATTCTAACAGAATAGGTAGAAGCTTGTACCATTGGACGTTCTCTGACGTGTACCTTCGGACGTGTCCGAAGGTACACGCTATGTGTTATTATGTTCGGGTATTTTCATAAATTTAATATTCACATGTAGTTTGTTTTATTTCAGTGGGGCGAAGCAAAACAGGAAGAAAGCGAGGAAAATTTTCTGAAGATACGTTACGGAAAGCTGTTACGGAAGTTTTAAATGGCAATACAATAAGGGAAGTAGCTGAAGTTTTCAAAATTCCCAAGTCTACCCTTTTCGGTTACTTAAAGAAAAATAAAGGTCGAGACGTTGAAAGCGTTGTAGTAAACGCACCAAATTATGCAGTAAAACTAGTGTTTACTCGAGAAGAAGAAGAATCCCTTCATGCATATTTGGAAAAGGCAGCCTTTCTTCATCTGGGATTAATGACATTAAACGTGAAAAAATGGCTTACGATTTTGCAATTGCAAAAGAAAAACCTGTACCTGCCAACTGGTTAAAGGAAAGAATGGCTGGCCGCCAATGGCTTTCAGGATTTCGGCTACGATTTCCTACAATGTCACTAAGAAAGCCGGAACCTACCAGCCTCGCTCGAGCCACAAGTTTTAACAAGTCGAACGTCCAGCGATTCTTTGATAATATGACTGATGTTATGTTAAGATATAAATTTCCACCCGAGAACATATACAATCTAGATGAGAGTGGAAATACAACGGTACACAAACCAGAAAGAGTCCTTGCCCCAAAATCTATAAGGCAATTAGGTAAACTAACATCTGGGGAACGCGGACCTAACGTAACTATGATTGCCTGCGTGAATGCCATTGGCAATTCTGTCCCACCAATGCTAATTTTTCCGAGGGTTTACTTTCGAGGTGTCATGCTCAAAGGGGCTCCTCCAGGCTCGATCGGTGGGGCGAACAGCTCTGGTTGGTCAACTGAAGCACTGTTTCAACAATACCTCGATCATTTTATTAAATTCGTTATACCATCAACCGAACACCCCGTTCTACTAATAATGGACAACCACGAAACCCATATTTCGATTAAAATAATCGACAAAGCCCGAGAAAACGGCATAGTAATTCTAACGTTGCACCCGCACACATCTCACAAAATGCAACCGTTAGATCGATGTGTCTTTGGGCCTTATAAAAACTTCTATAATAGAGCTGCTGACCGCTGGATGATAAACCATCCCGGAACTCCTATCACTATACATGATATTGGAGAAATAGTAGGCGAAGCATATCCTCAAGCATTTACTCCTAGTAATATTGCAAAAGGATTTAAGGTATCGGGCATCTACCCCCTAAATGCAAACATATTTTCCGACGATGAGTTTTTGTCTTCATATGTCACTGATCGAACACATGAACATCAATCTAAGGAGCTTTCTGCTTCAGCAGAAGGTAGTGTAACTCTAGATCAGCATGAAATAAATGCCGATTTTGTCCCACAACCCAGCACTTCCCGGTTTTCTCCACAAGAAATCATTTATAACAACACCAAGAATGCTGCACCTTCTCTCGAGAAGACCACTGTGATATCTCATTCTATATCAACTCCAGAGAAGACTAAATTAGATCGGGCTACGAAAACTCCACAAATAATTACAGACCGCGTCCAATCAGCTATAACACCTGAGCTAATAAGTCCATTCCCTAAGGCACCGCCTAGAAAAAATACACGAAGGAAACCCGGCAGAACCAGAATTTTAACTGATACCCCCGAGAAAAATGAAATTCTCAATGAGGCAACTAAAAAACAAGCGCTTAAGCGCCCCAAAGGAAGAAAATATATCCCTAAGTATCAAGAAGATTCTGTAGGACCCAGTACCAGCAAAATCCAAATCATATCCAATGATGTAGTGGTAATGTGCGATACTTGCAGAAAATATGTCATCGGGCTGCATAGTCTTTTCTGCGGTATTTGTAAAAAACACTTCCATTATTCCTGTGTGCAAAAATCTCACCGAGAAAACATTCCTGAAAGCGACGAAGAAGACTTATTTGTTTGTCAAAAATGCTACAAATTAAATGATTCCGATGATTCTGTGGACTCCCTGGAATTGCTTAATGCGATCAAAAAACAGACCTACTAGATCTTAAGTAATAGTTTTTTTAAATAAATACATAGGTAATTTGAAATGTGTGGTTTTATTCTCTTAAGTTTCTGTTTCAAGTATGTTATGAATAGTCCATGTATTGTCCGAAAGTACAAACCTATTGTCCGAAGGTACAATGATGCATTGTACCTTCGGACAAAAATCATGTTTTTTTTAAATATTCAATAATTCAGAAATTTTACAAGAAATAAAAAAAAATAAAATTGTTTTGTATTGATCAAGAAACAAACTCTCGAAATATTATACAACATTCACAAATATTGATGTCACTTTTGTAGAAAAAATAAAAACCTTCAGAAAATTGGAATTTGTCCGAAGGTACACGACTTGCCCCTACTTATATATACTACCCGTCGTTCAGACGGGGCGATCCGTAGCGCTGACCGGCCCAGATCGGCGCGCCGTCGCGGCATATTTAAATAGGTACCGACAATATTTGATTGGAGCGGAAGAATTTATAAAAGGGATTTTCTTTGATTAGACAAGTGATTAGGAGACGGAAAATTACGCTAATTCTCACACAAACCTCACTGGCGTGAACAATACTCTTCGTTCCAATAAATTCGCACAGTACTGTACTGTGATACCCAAAACACCCACTGCTCGTGCAAGAATCACATCATAATCGCCTCAAATCGCAAAAGTTATTCTTGAGCTGCACACAACCGCTCTAAGGCAGTCAACCTACGAACCGCCTCACGCAATGTAGAGCTTCACTTGGCGAGTAAGTAAAGGAACAGAATAAACCGGGGTCCCATGTCCCCGATACTACTCGGCGTACTCGTAGTCTTAACAGACTGAGGTTGGGTGTGTCAATCTCTTGCGCTGGGGCTATACAGAGAATCCAATATGCGACTGTGGAACGCTGCAAAATGGAGACCACCTCCTATCGCCATCACCACAGCCACCACCACCTAGCCCTGTTGCAGTTAGGACACTAAGACCCATGCGTTTAGGGTCGGCCAAACTCACGGCTCAACACCCATCCGGCGGCCTCCACGAAAAAGTTCGAGCCCGGGTAGGACTCTGGCCTGCGGGCCAGTTTCCTCTAAGAGTCAATCTTCGGGCACTCCTGGAGGGTTTGCGCACAGTGCGGGGTCAGCCAATCAATTGTCCATTCAACTGATAGGCGGGGGAGTCTGGAAACAGTATTGTTTCCTATAGAGCGGGGGCGGTTGTTTACCTTGTGGCAGCCGCTCTTGAAACGACTATTCGGCTACCCGATTCCGGGTGATAGCCGGTCAAAGGATGCCTTGGTCTGCGATAGATTCGGTATACACCGATCACCGTTAAACTAGGGAGAGGATCGCGCAAGCGACTACGAACCTGTAACCAGTCGGGAGGTTGGAGGTATCCTGATGGCTAATCCCAGACGGAGATATTCTTTCAAAACTGGAGTCAGGGGCGAGGCTGTTCGTTGGGTATTTTTCCCGGGGCCTCACCGTAAGGCGTTGGCATCTGACAGGCATGTTCACATGGCTAGACAGTAGATTTGTATTGTCTTTAGGTCTTCTACGAGCATCCCACGGCTGAAAGAACGATCACATATGGGTATACCATCCTGCACATGGGGTGACGGGTTCGTCCGTTGTAGTCAACACCGTCCCACTGTCAGCAGTTATCAACTCACATCACACGCTAGGAAATACAAGAGGCGAACAGCAATGCCATCCAGTCATACTTTTGGAGAGACGTGGCCTATCCTGGCCCGGACATGTTAAGAAACGAACGAACCATATTATTGTTTATCACCAGCATTGCTTAAGGATACAACGTTAAAATCTATAGAAATAAGTAGGAGCGGTAATTATAAGTGGGTGAAAAGTGACTTGTAAGATTTGCTTACATTATTAGAAGATCAAGCTTGTTAGCTTTTTTTATTAGCTTGTTAGCTTTTTTTATTTTATTATTGTAAATAAAAAAAGTCGGTTCAGTTTTGAACATGTTTTTCCAAGCCAAATTCATCCACATATTGTTTCCGTTTCTTTTCATATCCGAAGAATGCAATATGCTAATGGGACATTTAAATACGTAAAACTAAAACGAATCTATCGAAGCTATTGAAAGCTTATGCGAGGCAGCCACGTCATATGGATGTGAATGCGTGTCATATTTGTGACGTAAAGATAAAAGTTTTTGGTTTGCGAGACGTGAGACACGACACGCACCGAGTCACGCAATGGAGTAATATTTAAGATAAATATGTACTCAATATGTCGCGATAGATGTTGTAGAAAACTTACAAAATTAAGTGGAATAGTTGTAGTTGGAATTCTGGTGAAGGTATACAGTCTGCGGTAACATTTTACCTAAATCGTACACACACATTTAACTCCTACACATGACGGCTCGGTGGCATAGTGGTTAAGTCGCCTGATCTTAAATTGTGAGGCTCCGGGTTCGATTCCCAACTGAGTCACTATTTTTCGTTGGGATAGATTGGGAATTGCATTTTCAATTAGGTATGTTTATCGAATGCTATAACAAGACACATACGAGTACTTACACACATGTTACACGCATATAACATATTAAACACTTCATAGTTTGTTTGTTTGTTTCAAAAACTTTATTGCACACAAAATTAGTACAACACGGTGGGCCTATTGCCAAGTGGCAATATCTTTCGACCATATCGCCAGGATTAATGTGACTAAAGGTTTATGTGGACAAATTGATGTATAAAAAAAGTCATTTTAATATTTAGTGGAAGTCATAAATGTATACACTTACAAAATAATCATCATAAAAAAATAAAACAGTGGTTAGTAACGTTTGTCAACTTGATATTGAAGGGAGGAGTGGAATATAAGGACACGCAAATGAGACGGGAGGGTGGAGGGGGCGGGGGGGGGGGGGGGGGGGGGGGGTATTCAAGAGTTGAGTAAACGTCTCTTTAGAGATTTTTTAAACCCGCTCAGGTTTTCAAGTTGTCTTATGGGCAAAGGCACGGAATTCCAGAGTCAGGCTGCCTGCATTGCGAAAGTATAGGGGAAAGTAAAGCATAGTATAGGGATGGTGGTAAGAGATTGTTGTATGATAAGAAACCCGCCAGCAAACAAACAAATGGTGTCCTACGAAAGATTGATTCTCAACTGAATATTACAACGATTTACAACGATTTAGGAAGTAATTTCATAGCTATTTTCCAAAACTGATTTTCTCTTGTCAATTTAAAATCCATATAAATATGGAGCAATTAATTGGTATTCTTCATTAGGGGCTTGTACTGACTATGACTATTTATTCGAATACCTCGATAGTGGTACCAGAGCCAGGCTGAAAGTTTTCGGAATGAATAAAACAAAAATCAGTGAAATATTACAAAATCAATTCATTGATGCTCAAAATATTCTCCGTCAGCCTTAACTCACTTTCTCATACGTTTAAACACGTTTTCAAAGCATTTATTTCACACATCCGTGATGTCCTGCGAAATATGTTTTTCATATTCTTCAACTGCCTCTTCTGGAGATGAAAATCATCGACCGTGTAAATGGTTCTTATTTTTTGGGAATAGGCAGAAGTTACAAGTTCTCATGAGTTCTACGTTTTTCGTTACAAGATGCAAGATGATGCAGCGTTTATGGTTGCTTTTACGGAGTTCTTCAATAAATTCCGACAAGCAAATGGCCTTATACCAATAAGCATTCAGGGTAAAATGATTCTTCAAAGCGACAGTGCTCGTCGGAAATTATTGACGAACTCCATAAAAGCAACCGAATATGCTGCATCATCTTGTACCACAAAAATGCCAGCTCTATACGACCAGAAGCGTGTCCGTGTCAGACATGTTTTCCTAAAAAAAGAAGCAATCATCCCCTTTGCGGTACGCGCGCCACTTTGATTGTGTTAGGTTCTACTTGGAGGACCCAAATGGTCGATTGCTGCTTTGCTGTGGTCAAACCATGTTTCGTCGCCTGTTACTATGTTCCATAATAAATTCGACACCCCTTCGTGGAAACGGGTAAGCATGGCATTTCACCAAGTGACGGGTTCCGTTTTTTGAGTCTCAGTAAAATTGTGCGGGATCCACCGCAAATAAGGATTGCCAACGAAAGTGAAATTGTCATAATGAAATAGTACTAAGCAGTCAAGCTATTAAAATAGCTAATAAAAAATAAAAGGAAAAAAGTAAATAAACTGAAAACCCTATACTTAATAATAATTATCAGCCTAGATTAATTTAGAATTTATCGACGTTATATAGTTCCATTTCAATGAGGTAGCCTTTTAGAAGGGCCTTGAACTGTAGAACGCACCGGAGGAAGAAGATGACGTTTATTTTGGTCGACACGCGGTTCCATTGATAACAATTTGTCGTGCCGTTACCCCTTGCTTTTTGACATTTGGCGCCAATTCGTGACGCACGCCGCCCCGCGCATAAAGTCGCCCAAAGCTCACATGATTGCCCATGCCTGTTGTCAAGAGCGAATTATCACATTAGTGACGTATTCGTAATCGATTCACCTTAGTGCAAGATTTATTACCTTTTTAATTTAATATAATAACTTTTAATTACACAATCCAGCATGCTACAACATACAAAATCAATGGCGAATCATTATCCAAAAATATTCTAGCTACTTTTGTCAGGCGCTGCCATACTAAGGTGTTCTCATTCTAGGGCTGGGGATAATTTCGATCTTTACGTGAGGCCACCTACGCCTTAATTTGAATTTGCGTTTTTGGTTGTGATTGGTGTAAAATCACGCTCCGGGTCAATCTGTACTTGTCCCGGGGCACAAATTGCTTAGTTTGCTTGTTATTACAATTGCAGAGGCATCTCGTAGGCATCATGATAATAGGTATTAACAAAGCTATTACTGGCTTAGTAGTAGCTCGTGCGGCCATTTCGTGGGTCCGTAGGGGTCGCGCTGTGGAGTACCACTTCGTTATTGTCGACCCGGAACTACAAGGTTTGCGGATTGTGTACGCGCCCTCCATTCAGAGAGTTTTAGAGTATGGCAGGAGAGGTCGGATACTAGTTCCAAAGGCCGCTTAACTCACTGTTTCTTCCCGGCGGTCGACATCAGGTTGCGCAACGGTAATTTCTTGCGGTTTGGCAGTCAGGAAATAAATCATAGCACTCAGTACTAACCAAACCACACTCACAATTTCATCACAAGTAAAAAGTTTTACCGCCCAACGAAGTGGGCACGGGTCAGCTAGTGTAAAATAAAAGAATAACAATTGCTCGATTGTCGTAGTTGAACATATTCGTCC
>OX155956.1:32832848-33152599 GCA_944548615.1 Micropterix aruncella
TATATATATATATATATATATATATATATATATATATATATATATATATATATATATATATATATATATATATATATATATATATATATATATATATATATATATATTTTGATATTTTAAGTTTGATATTTTGATTATATTTTGATATTTTAATTGCGGAAACAGGTGCCGCTGCCCTAAGTATTTAAAGAGGACATTAACTATCGTTTAAATGTTTCTGGTCCACCAGGACCCCAGATAAGTAACTTTTCATGAATCTAATTTTATATATTATTGAAAATAATTTTAAAATATATATATATATATATATATATATATATATATATATATATATATATATATATATATATATATATATATATATATATATATATATATATATATATATATATATATATATATATATATATATATATATATATATATATATATATATATATATATATGTATATATACATATATATATATATATATATATATATATATATATATATATATATATATATATATATATATATATATATATATATATATATATATATATATATATATATATATATATATATATATATATATATATATATATATATATATATATATATATATATATATATATATATATATATATATATATATATATATATATATTTTTATATATATATATATATATATATATATATATATATATATATATATATATATATATATATATATATATATATATATATATATATATATATATATATATATATATATATATATATATATATATATATATATATATATATATATATATATATATATATATATATATATATATATATATATATATATATATATATGTATATATACATATACATATATATATATATATATATATGTATATGTATATATATATATATATATATATATATATATATATATATATATATATATATATATATATATATATATATATATATATATATATATATATATATATATATATATATATATATTTACCTGCCTCTTTTCCACCCCAAACGGCCGTGTTGTATTCTAAAATGCTTATAACAAGAGTATTGTATAATACCGACATTGCAGTGATATTATTACATACCGTATTTATTAGTATTACCATTAATTATATAGGGTGTTAGATTGCTCAATGCGATAGCACTTTTGGCAACCCTTCGTCTCCAGACCCCCCCCCCCCCCCTATGTTTCCTACGATAGCGGGGGAAGTTGTCGACCTGACATCATCTATTCTTGAAAAGATCACTTGGCGTCCGATCCCGATTGAGCATGACGGGCAAAAATAATGAATGGCATATTTAACTGCACTGGGGCGCGATTAATATCGACGCCCCAATGAGAACCACGCGCCAATTTCACCTTTTTCGATTGCCACAGTTTAAAACTAATTCGACAAAGAAATGGGGTACTTACACACTGCTGTGAGCTTTACAACACCCTCTTAAATAATACTGATATATTCAATAATGTCATAACCACTTACATATACTTTGTAAATGAAACCCTAGCCAAAACAAAAACTGTAATTCATTAGCTATTTTATTCATGATTATTACTAATATTATACATTATATACGCTATTATTACTAATATTTGCATTTTTTTCACTCCATACCCACACTCTCAACACGCTCACAAACGCACATGAACACACAAACACACACACACACACACACACACATCGTAAACGAAAGCCTCTTATGTAGTAATACCATTTTAGGTATTTTAGTTTTATTAAGTAGTTAAACGTTATTTTCTGTAATTTCATTGAAATCCGTAATCGGTAATCTATAGTTTCATAATATAATTTACTGTGTTTTTAATACTGTGTGATTTCTAAATAAAGAATAAAGAATTGGCGCGTACGTCAAGTAGAGGCCGCGCAAGCGACCTATAATTCGGGACCAGACTGGAGGACGGAGAAATTTGGCCAAATGTGGTGGTGAGGGCACGAGGTCGGCCCGCTGGTTTCTCTTCCCAGTGCCTCGCTGTAAGGAGTTGGTCACTTACAGGTTTATCAGTGGAATTACACAAAGGACTGTCTTGTCCGCTAAAGTCATCCACTTTCACTCTATTAGAGATAGAGCGATATGAGGTCGTTAATACTCTCTGAAGTGACGGGTTCACCCATTGTGTTTAACACCCCAGCTATACATTTCATTAAATTTGTTTGCAAAAAAAATACTAACGTCTGCGACAAACCAACATTGTAAATTTTCTGGAACCAAATATTATATTTCAACATATTAAATGCCTTATGCCATTACACTGTTCGATATTGGTTGAAATTTGTTCAGGTTAAGTTGAACCTTGAGATGTGAAACGCACTTTCTGCAAACGACAACCTAAATCGGCCGCGAAAATTAATTAAATATTCAAAACGCTCCGTAATAAACCTGTGTCTTTATAGCCCAATTCTAAACAATCCTCCGGCGAAGTCGGCACGGGGAACGCGATATTTTCTTATTCATAAAACGGTAATTTATCGCGTTATCTGCTGTCAATAAAAGGAAATATTTACGACGTTTTCGGAGATGTCGTTTAAAAATAACGATTTCAGTTTTTTTACTGATTTAAATTTATAAGAAAGTCGTAAAGTAAAGTTGAAGGCCTAGAAGTTAAACGAAATAATTCCGGTTCTTGTTACCATACACATTTTTTTCTGGTGACTTCCGTTTATTCATATAAACATTGATATATAGGGTATAAGATTGCTCAATGTCGTACTATGTGTAGGCAGCTAGGATTTTACTACGAATGCAATGTGTAGATGAAACTCATAGTTATATTGTTAAATCTTTTATTACAGGACTGCCCAAAAAAAAGTAGTGTAATGTGTTCAGTGTATGTCATTGTGTTCATCTATGTGTGTTTTCCGTTTCTTTATTACACCATAACTTCTAAATGCTTAATATTATCAATTTGATAATATTATACTATTTTTAGTACAAACTTCCATGCCAGAAATCAAGATTGAAGTTTCTTCTTTCATTTCATTGAGCATATGGAGGTTTTTATTTTTATATCGATTTAATGGCTCGTTTATAACGAACGCAGCCTAATAATATCATATTTTAAATGTTGGATGCATTCGAAAATTTGAATTATTTCCTTACGTCATCCTCCATTTTTGAAACGGCCTTTGCCGAAGTGATAAATGTGTTTTAATTTTGTTTTTTCGCTTAATTCGTCTCAATTGAAGGCATTTTGTGTTGCATAAGGATAAGCCCCATTTATGAGATATATGGATGAATAGTGATCGTTAGTCGACTGCAAAGGGACCCTTTTAAACTTACATTGCACAGTCGAAAGTCGTGCACATCCGGTAAGTATATCTCATTCAAACATAAGCATTTCCCAATCCAAGCTAGGATTTACTTCGCTGCTTTTTATGTAGCTTTATATATATATATATATATATATATATATATATATATATATATATATATATATATATATATATATATATATATATATATATATATATATATATATATATATATATATATATATATATATATATATATATATATATATATATTAACTCTTGCGATGATTAAATGATGCCTGCATTCCAAATGCCACACAGCCCGGTGGCATAGTGGTTAGGCAGCCTGATCTTACATTGTAAGGTCCCGGGTTTGATTCCCGGCTGGGTCACCATTTTCCGTTGGGATCAAATTAACGGAAATGCATTAACAATTCTGTCGATTGAATGCAATAACAAGACACACATTGACAGACATCTTACACGCACACATACATTTAACACGTCATAGTAGGGTTGGTTGTAAGAGATTGTCATATGACAATAAACCCGCCCATTGTGACATTTTCACAATAAAGAGTATAAACAAACAAACAAATCTCAGCTTAATCGGTTTAAGGGCTTGGGAGCTATCGAGGAGGAATACACGCATACACAAACACAGGCACACACACACACAGACACACATACAGACCTATAACTGGAATGGTCTTAATCCTTATAGAGCCAGGCATGGGAATGAAACTCACAACGGCATGTTTTTGACCCTCGAAAATTTGTTTGTAGAGGGGGCTGTTAGTGAACGCATAATAATGTACAACGGTGGCTTATTCAATGAATCCTACTTTTCCCCATATATTTGCATAATTGCATAAATACGGAGATCGGTCGACCGCGAATTGTCACAACTGGAAAAATCGTCTCGAGGGATTAAAATGGACATTTCCGTATTGATCCCAATAAAAGCACTTTCACAATACTTTCCCTCCTGGTCTGATGGTGGGCGGGTATACTAAAATGACGGTAACAAAGGTAAATATTTTGATACTTTTCCATAGGAATTGCGTAATCGGTATCGCGACGGTGTTATCTCGTGTACAGTATTTCCATCGTTGCTTTATGTCGTAATGTCTAAATATAAATTAATAGTTAAACCTGCCGGCAGCTATATAAAATGACGTGATACTCAAATGAACGATCGGGTTATAAAATGAGCTACTTCCATGACCTATGACATAGTTATTTATAAAGACGATTCAATCAAGGACAGGGACGAAGGAAAACCCTGGAAAAAATATAGCATATTTTAATTTTACTTTATTACACGGTTGCCCAACAAAAAGGAGTATTATGTATTCAGGGTTCATCTATGCATGTTCTTCGTGTCTTTATTCCACGATAAGTTATAAATGCTTGAACCGATTTAGAAATGTGTGGTATTGTTAGAATCGCTATGTCATGCCGAGTGTCATAGGGAACATCGACTGTCAAATTATCGAATAAATAGTTGTCTAAAGTCCAAATCTAGAAATGTCAATAAATAAACATAAATATATCGTGTTTAGTCAAATGAAAGTTGAATGGTCACAATTGAATGTAAGGGCGTGAGTGTAAGCCCGCTGGGTAACACTCCTGGCTATCTCGCGGTTAAGGCGTTGGCCTCTTACGGGCATGTGGCGGAGCTTGACGGTGGACTGTTTTGTCCAAGTCTTCTGCACTCTATCCAGGGAGATAGAACGACTAATCGTTAAAACTTTCCGAGCTGACGGGTTCGCCCGTTGTAGTTGACAACTCTAATTGTTGACCTTTGAGGAGTTCTCTCATCCGAAGCCGACCCTGGGTGCAGCAGCCATGTCCTAATAAAACTTAGAGCTAATATAACTGAATGCGTATACACAATTTTGTGACTGTGCTGTTGACCGTTAAGGAGTCCCCTCGTCGGGAGCCAACCCTGTACTCAGCAACCATGTCATAATGAAAGTTATAACGGGCTATCATAATGGAATGCGTATACAAAATTTGTGTCTGTGCTGTTGACCGTTGAGAGTCTCCACGTCAGGAGCCAATCCTGGGTGCAGAATCAGGTCATGCTCACCATAGCATTGCATTGTCATCGGAACTGAACCAATGTGTAAAATGTCAACTTCATAGGATAAGAGGAAGTGGTTCTAATTCTGTTTGCAAGATTTGATAAACAAACATACTTACAAACATTGCAAGGTAAATAAAAGCTTGTAAAAATACAAAATCGCACGAAAACGGCAGCGGCGCAGTTGAAAATCAACTCATTGATAAAAATTGACGTTTCGCTCGTTCGAGTAGTTTCGCTTTAGTCCTGCGTAATGACGTCAATTCTCAGATACGAAAAAAAAATTAATCGGCAGCCAGTATACTTCGCTAAATCAGCGCGAAAGCGAAGCCATTAGAGAACGCTAAAGTTATAAAATCGCCCTGCTGAAAGCAATCGTTAGACGTTCTACTGTAACTAGAGCATATGACAAGTCTTGTAACATCACTGGACATGATATCATCTAAAACGAATACATTCTATAGGCATCTACTTAGTAGACAGATTTGTGACTGACTCATATACCCAGAAGTATACTACACCTTGTTTCATTTTGTTTTCACAGTACCTACTGAAAATCTCATTTCAATAATTTCTATGAAGAATTGTTTCACTTTTGCCGCCCACCAACTGACGACGAGAAAAAGTACTGTGCAAGTGCATTTTTTTCGATATAACGGAATATCTATTTTGAGCCCTCCCGGGACGATAATACCATTTCCAGATAGAAGTCTGTCTGTGTATATGTCTGTCTATCTCCGGCGGCGTTCTTGGTATAACAGAATGGCGGTCTAAACACGCATATACTGTTATTTTATTTCGAAATAAAATATTAATATTATAACAGACGAATTTTTAAATCATCGCTCTTATTACTTTAATTATTTTCAAAAATATGTCAACATACGGACAAATATTTGCATGCAAGCTCATACCATCGTCCCTACCATCTACGTTCAGTGCAAACGTCGCTCGTCAATCGAGCACGCGATCTATGCGACGATGAGCATTTTCCGCAGGAGATTGAACATGTCAATGATGTCGTTAGGAGAAATAGACACGGAAAATATCACGAAACACGCACACGATCTAATACAGACGAAACCCAGAAACCGAGCAGATCAAGAGCATTCTTACCATACGTCAAGGGCGTGACAGATCGAATAAGTAAGGAGCTAAACAGATTCGACATAAAAACGATCTTCAAACCGACCCAAAATATGGCTCGATTTTTGAGGCCTGTAAAGGATGTAATACCACTGCAAACCCCCCAGGACTGTACAAAGTCGAATGCAGTTGCGGTCTAGCCTACTTTGGACAAACGAAACGGCCCATAGCCACGCGACTGACAGAACACATCAAAGCTGTTAAAAACGTTCAGCGAGAAAAATCGGCGATCTGCGAACATATATTGAATAGCGGAAGTGATTGCTGGAAACTGCATCCAGTGATTACACTGGATGCAGTTTCAAAATCCCATTGTGCTATCCAAGGAACGATTCTACTTTCCTTGCATGATCCGGGAAGCCATTGAAATAAGAAGAACCCCGAACTTCAATAAAGACGATTGTTACAAACTCTCTTCTACGTGAAACCCTCTTTTTAAAATGTTCCCGCCGCCGAACGCCGAACGCAAGGACGCAAGACAGGATACAGTGAGAGTTGTGTTCAAGACGGATTTTCTAACCTAACCACCGTTATAACCTACGCAGTGGCGGCAGCGGTATGCGGCCTACCCGCGGAACAACGGACTGACAGCTCTTCCAGTCTACCCTAGACAACGGCGGCTGCAACGTCACCGAAACGTCGGGTGCTACTAATTTCACGCGGTAAATTCGTTTTTATCCTATTTATAATGTCAAACAACCGCGATAGTCTTCGATTTTATATGTCAATTAGGTACTTCCCGGCCCACTAACTGACGAGAAGGAAATATATTGTAAACGCTGTTCTGTGTGTTCGTGTGTATTGTCTGCACGATAGCGTTTTTCCTGCGGGGTGGCCTCTAAGTCGAAGAGCTACGCAAAAATTTGACCGCCCATAAACCACGTCGTCCTTAGGGTTCCACCGACTATAAGCGACCTACTAAGGGTTTCGTATCCAAAAAAGTTTGGGAATCCCTGATCTATAACAGCGGACAAAGCTGCTGTAAACTAGTCAAGGTCAGTGTCAATTACACTGCTGCTTGCCTTCGTAAAATGAATTACTCATAAAATATGTCCGTGGAGCTGCAACCTTTAATCGGAGCGACAGCCTAATAATTGTTCATTTTACTACGGCAAACATGCAAGTTCATCAGGTCGCTTTGGTACAACGTTAATAAAATTGGAGATATGCCGTCCCATTTAGAATGTCTTAATGTCTATTTAGCTGTCTATTTGCCCACATTTTTATTCTGACAATCCTAATTATTTTATTAGGTCTAAAAAATGCTCTAAAGAAATGCGCTAAAAAATGTAAAATATTTCAAAAGATGAAACATAATGGTGTAAGGCCATTGCTGGCATGTCAAATCTGTGGCAATTAGGCAAAACTACATAAGTCAGAAATACCATTTTCTCAGGGAAGCATTTTGAAATTTATGACTAAAATTGGAACATGGAATAACAGATGTGTGCTCTCTTAAACTATATGTGTAATTTTAAAATAATATGTATTATTAAAAAGATAATTAACTTATGCTACTATGACCACCTATCAGTAGTTAAGAAAAAGTACATAAGTTATACATTTGTAGTTTTGCTCACCTGAACAATATATAACTAGTGAGAAAGTAGGTGCTATAACTTCTTTTATATTGTGCTTCGAGTTACATATTATGTAGTTTTCCCAATGAAAGAGTAAAAAAACGCTGTTAAATGGTCATTATAACTCATTTTGATCAAAAAACGACTTATGTAGTTTTGCCTAATTGCCACAGAAATATCATTACCGGATTTGCGTTCATGGCATTAGTATACGCACTGCATCTCTGGAGCAGTCTGACTGACAAAACGCCAAAAGCAGTCAAATAAGCAGTCAAAAGCAGTCAAATATAATAGCAAGAAAAATATCCGTGTCCTAGTCAATAGTATGTATAAAGCGTCATTATCGCCCAGTCTGGTAGTATTTTATTTTACTTTATTTTATTTTATAGCAAACTGACATAGTAAATACATGATACTAGTATTTTAAAAACATATTCAAACGAAACAAATTTACAATCCTATGAATAGTTTACAATGCTTGCATTAGAAATTAACATAGAAATAAAATGAACACGTTGATAGTAGAAGATAAGAAAGCTAATAATAATATAATGGTAAGAAATGTAATAATAAAGTAAGTTGTTAATAAGGTTATTTGGATAGAGCAAAATAAAAGTATGAGTAATTGGATAATAATATTTATTATACATAATATGATATAATAAAATAGTATGTTATAATATAATAATCATATAATACAGTACATTAAGATGGCAGTTTGCGAAATCTTAAGAAGTAGGAGGTAGGCTAGGTATGATCAAATCTTTTATTAAATTTATGGATTCATAAAAAACATCTAATCCTTTACACGATTTATCAAAAACGCGACACATTCTGGTAAGAATGCGTGCATATGCATGCGTTGTATGGACTATCCGTTAAATTTCGACGCATAAGAATCACGTATGACACAACCAACTTTTTTGGACTACTGATGATATTTCGGCATAATTCCATCATGATTACGTTTTACTAATACATTAACTATTAGTTTCAATACTGCAATAGGTAGGGGTTTATTGCAGTGGTGTTACTGTTATAACATTGCGTAAAATGGCGTTACGTCTAATCAAAAATGTGACGATACGTGGATTTCTCACGTGAACATACGTATATACGCATATACGTATATACGCATATACGTATATACGCATATACGTATATACGCATGACGTAATATACAGATTCAAAACTGCAACACAATTAATCTAGCAATTTCCGTCTCACCATTAGGTCTGGTATTTTTCCGTATAATGCAATAATAAAAAAAAGTTTTAATACAAACATTCTAACTACAAATATTATATGAATAATTAGACACGATCTAATATCTTATGTGACTATGCTCTACAATCTATACTATTTATAAACTCATGTGACAATTCTCCTGAGACGCGAGAGTCTTAGCCGGGGTAGCCTTCCAAGCGAGGAGGTTTCTGAATAGGAGCTGAATCGTGAGTTTGGCCGATTTGAGAACAAATTGGATCTTATGGCCCAAGCTGCACGAAACCGTTCACTACCCTATTCCGGCTACAGTGTTTCTTTGCCATTATATACCGCTTTATTTGTGGTAGGGCCAATCTACGAAATATCTGTATATCAACGTTTGGTTGATCTTCGCGGTGCATTCAGTTTATCGTTGGAAACAAGGGGCTTATCGTTAAATCCCACCGCACACGAACGTCATTTGATTTATCGCGGCCTTATTGGCCTGGTCGGGCCCACCTGGCTGTATGAACAAGCACACGAACTAGATCGTGTAGGCTTCGCTTAACGTGGCAGCAGTTAACGGCGATTTGTCAATGGTAATGATGCCATTTTGTATGATAGGTCTCGGGAAATATCGCCAAATATTTATAACGTTGATTTATAACAGCAAATTGGTAAGATTTTGTTATATATATTTGAATAGTGTTGCGTTCACGAAGGTTGATTTGGATGCAGTGGAATGTGGACAGGCATATGCCCTACCATGAGACTTGGGCATCCATAGGCAAGACATAAAAATTTGGGTATGAGAAGGCCGTGCTCGCGGTGGCTCCCACACTATTTGACTGGGGCTTCAAAATGGGACGCGTCACTTGGCGCAATGCCATGCTTACCATAAACGCTGTAAGAGAAAAATCAACCATAAACTCTGCATAATTTTGCGCTATGACAATGCCAGCTCTCACAAGGCCAGACAAACAAACGATTTTTTTAAGGCGGAAATAGTAGAACTTACGAGCTATCCTCCATGCAATCCCGACTTGGCACCTTGTGATTTTTCTTGCCCACAAAAAAAAAGAACCAATAACTCCGCGTTCAGCGATTTTTATCGCCAGAAGAGGCTGTCGAAGAATATGGAAACAGAATATGGATCACCACGTAGGAGTGGAATAAATATTATGACAATTTGTTCATACGTACAAAAAGTGTAACAACTCACGGAGAACATTTTAAGCAGTAATACATTGATTTTTGGTCATTCATTGTAATTTTACCACTCCGATCAACTGACGAGGAGAGAAAGCACCGTGAACGAGCAAATTTTTTTCGAGATGAGGACAGAAATATCCATTTTGGCCCCCCTAAAATGATTGTCAATTTTCAAATGAAAGTCTGTATATGGGTCTGTCTGCCTGCCTGTGTGTCCTTCTGTAAGTGTGTTCATCCACGATAGGTCTCAAACCCTTCACCCGATTGTGCTTAAAATGGTCATATTTCAATCTTGAAATATTGGACGCAGACTTGAAATTTAATACACAGATACTTTGCTGTGCCAAAATCGCATTGTGAACTTTTGGTGGGAATATCTCATATACAAGCGACACTAATAATATTGAAATTTCGCCCTACATTATAATCAAATATTAACGCAATCTGTTCGCGATTGGCCCAACCCTGGTCATGAAATACGAACTCAGCCGCCCGAGGCGGTTGCAACGAAGCCCAACCGTGTTTGGCCGCCAGCCGAGAGAGGGAACTCATTGACTTTATTTATAGAATTATTATTCAGATAAAATCAATCTTTGCCTACTTCTCGGGAGTGTTTTGGGTGACACGACCGATTCATTTCTTATTTCTTCCAGACATTTTCAGAGTGGCCGTCGTATTCGGTTATAAAAGCCGGATTTGATGTGTAAGGAACCCAGCTGCAACTTACCCTTTTCCTGTCATTGATAGAAACTGAGTTTGATCGCATGACAGGAATTTGTCCCCTGCATTTATTTTACAAATGCTACGTTACATCGAGTTGAAATATTTTACAGCTGTGCTGTTAGGCATAAAGATCAAAGTGTACAAATGCAAGATTTTGAAATACCTTAAATTTGTTTACACTAAGACTACATAGACTATACATAGCCTACTTTTGTTTATACATAGACTACGACAGAGAGCAAGCATATTTTACCTATGGAATGCATCATGAATAGTTTAATTGATTGAAATTACATGTTTCCCGCAGCTTCGCTCTTGCGAATATTTAGTATTTTTACCTTTAAAGTATTTTTTTTTTGTATTTTTGAGGGTTGTTTAAAACATAACAAACATCTATCACCTAGTAAACTATACATACTTGTCTTACTTTTCAACAGCAGATTCAACCGCATCTGGCGATATAAAAAACATTGGACACCTCAAGACTTTCCCGGCAACTAGCCAAAGAATGATTTCATCTGAATATAAATTTCGTAAATCGGAGAGGCCCTAGAATGTACTTAATAGTTAAAAAGCAGTAATTTAGAAAACAATGACAAAGAAAAAATACAGATTGCCATCTAGCGTTTCAAATGATTACTTTCAGTGAGCTTACAATTCACGCTCACGATATTTGCATGTATAATATATATATATCCTTCTAGCCGTGTTCGGCCATAGCGACTGCATTGTAGATTATAGTGAATTCTTTAGTCTTCTCAGAGTCCATTGTTCGGAAGCAGTCAAGTGCGCAGGCTATATTATAGTGCACAGGTGGACGCGCGACCATGACGGGTGCACTCTCTCTTCCTCCCTCTTCTGAACCTGATGGAACGGAGACCGTTACGACCAGAGAAAAGTTTGGATGCAGATAAAATAAAATAAATTAATTAATGGCCAACACAGCAATGGCTGTCATTGTTAAATTTGTACTCAATATTGCAGAACTATTTTTTTCGGATTTAGTTCGTTTTTCCACACTGTCATTTATGAAATTGGTATAGTAGTTATGGCTTGTGGCGATGTTTAAGGTTTTTCTGGAGCTATTGTAGAGATGACCGGTGACTTATTGGTACCTAGTTGTTGTAGCAGGCGGTGATGTAGAAGATGCATTATTGGATTTATCCTGGTTTTCTGATGATCTCGTGTTGTTGCTCATGGGGTTGTGTTGAATACAGCATACAGTCTCTTGTTCCGACATTATACAAAATTGTGATAGTTTCCCTTTTGGCAAATCCCCGTCAGGTTTTGGACAATTTTCCGGCGGTAGACATACTCCTAAAACGCCATTTATTTCACATGACTCTTCGCGGCAGTGTATATACCAGGTCCCTTGGCACTTCCGCAAGGGCTCTTTCCAATACTGGTAACGGCGATTATGTTGAAGAGGCATTGGTTGTCAGCTATCGTCACTTGCAGAGGTCCACCACTATCGCCTCCACAAGAGTCTCGTCCTCCTTCTAAGCTTCCAGCGCACAATTGATCGTCCGTTATACCTTGCGGTAACCTCTTTCAGAGAGTCTTTGCATATAGTCTTCGACAGGTCGGCTGGTCAATCAAATCTACCACCACCTTCAGTAAGTAATCCGATGTATCTTCAGCAAAGTCGATCTGCCCCCAGCCAGTAACGACAGCTCGCTTGTTTTCGATGGTCGAATTTGTCCATAGAAACGCTGGTCGAATATTTAAAGTGAACAGCTCAGACCGATAAGATCCTTCGGGACGCGTCCCGTGTTAACCGCGAGTGAATCCAGACTTTAGAATTGCACTATATTCTTATAAATTTATTATTTAATTATTATTTAGAGGCGAGAAAATTTTAAAATATGTTGACACTTAGAATTTAAATTTCGAATTTATATAATGTATTTCATGTATAACCAATAAATGACAATAGTAAAATAAAATAAAAAACTGTTTTTAACTATTAGGTAAATTTTAGGCCCTGCTTTGTTTGTAATGTCTGTAAATATTTCGTTTTGGAAATGGTTCAATAAGTCGTGGTAAATCTTTCAAATATTCCAAATATATCTGTTCAGAAATAACAGCGCAGCGCCATCCGTAGCCTTGCCCCGCGACTATTGTATTGTTGAACGCCGTTCAATGCCGCCGAGTTCAACGACCTCGCTCCAATAATAATGTCAGATAAACAGCTGATTTTTCGTAAAACTTTTCTAAATCATTCGGAATAAAATGTAATTTAAAAATATTTTTATTATACTATTTGTTTTTGCAATTTGTTATCAACTGTTTGCTTATTTGCTCGTACTGATTCACCCACTTTAAGAAAGTTACTAATTAAAAAGTCATCCTGTATAAAATATTCCAACCAAAATTAAAGATGGTTTTTTTGGCCCAACATGGCATTTAAGTACCAAACTTGTCTCTAAGTCAAAAATGTCAAGATTGAAATATTACTTTCCAGCCCCTGGTGGATCGAATTCAACCAGAATCTTTTTAACTGATACCATAACCAAATAATGCCTGTATGCTAAAATTTAGCTCAATGGGATAAAGCGTTTGAGCGCTAACGTGGAAGAATACACACACAGGCAGACTTCCATCTGGAAATAGTCTTAATGGTCTCGGGGGGCTTTAAATAGATATTCCAGTCTCCACCTTCAAAAAAAACCGCGTTCAATCTTCGTCAGTTGGTGGGCTGAGGGTAGTAATACAGTCCTATTTGATTCCCATTTTTCTTGTTTAATTTTATATATAGAATTATTCCTGAAAATGATTGACATCTTCGCAGAAATACCTGTATATTATACGATACAGAACACCTGTATATTATATGTATGCATACGATTCATCTTCGGTCTACGTACCTAAGTATGATCACGTGTTGGAATATAGGGCACAGTTAAAGTGGTTGCCAGTAGGTACGCCTAAGGAGAAACATTCATATAATTGCTCTTCTCTATCGTGTACTCTCCCAATCAACACCATCCTATCTCCACGAGCTTTTCGAACCATTAAATTCCCACGATCTCATACATTAAATTCCCACGAGACATATGACAATTGCTACATACGCAGGTATGTAGCAATTGTCATATGTCTGTAAGGAGGGGCGGCATTGTCGGCATTAACATTTTTATTATGTCGCTGTTCCTTTCCCGAATGTCTCCCGCGGCGGCGACGGTTCCCCGAGTCACGGAAATCCTACCTATACATTATGCCATGTCCAATTCCAGAGTCGCTCCCCTCTATTGACAATTTAGCTCTTTCCTTTTTGTCATATTTATGAATAAACTTGCATTTGGACGATTTACCATGTCTTTGGGTCGCCTGCCCTTGTTATGTAATATTGGTATCCGCGGATGGTTTCGGCTAAATCCTTGCAGCTCCTTCAATTCAGCGATATCAAGACAAAAGTATTCCTTTTCAAAGTATTACTTTAGGACAAAAGTATTACTTTAGGTTTGCTCTTCAGAATCCTGAAGGGGGCCGCTCCGAACTATATTATAAGTAGGTTGCAACCTCTATCTTCTCACGGCCGCCCTCTGAGATCTGAAGACAACCTACTGCTCTCGATCCCTAGTCACAGAAGTGATTTCTTCTCGCTCTTATCCGTAAGTGGAGCTCGTCTCTGGAATGCTTTACCCACACGTATAAGGATAGTACCGAGTTTGTTTTGCTGCAAACGCAGGCTTAAAGAACACTTGAACTCACGATCATAAACATTTCCCTATTTGTCCCTCCCTATTGCGGCCTCTGCGTCATTATAGGTTTATTGTTTGTTTCTTCTTAAATTTATTGTGTTTTTCCTGCTGAATTTAAATGTTTATAAATTTAATTTATTAGTTTATTTTTACCGCATAACATGTTGTTCCACTAGGTTATGGTTAGCTTTAAGATATTGCTTTTATGCAATAAACTTGCCTGTTTGATTAGGCTAATAAAGCGTTTAATTATTATTATTATTATTATTTTATTTGGCACTAGGTTATATGTAATTTGACTTATTTCTTGTGTATTGCTCATGAATATCTGAAAGTTTAACTCGCTTAGTATATTGAAAAGATGCAATGATATTATTGTGAGAATCTTCAGCTGCTTGAAAATGTTTCTGCAAAATTCGTCTCATTTGGGAGAATGTGCATTATTGTGCATTTTGGACCCACTTTTCCAATAGCTGAAAATCACATACCAATGGAAAGATCTCTTTATGTAAAACACGTGTTACTAGAACGACTGATTTCAATTATGATACGTATATAACATATTTCCGCACGTCGCGTCGTGAAGTGTTTGAAAATATTTAGTCATGTTGAGTAGTTTCCTTTATACAGTTTTTAATAAATTAGTGAGTCAATTCTTGAAGCTGATTGTCGGACTAGGTCGTTCCTGGAGCAATTTATCATGCTTGCAATGTTAGTTCCGTGGCGTTGATTGCAAGTAGAATTGTCTACCATTACAGCTCTTTCAATTCAGCGATATCAAGACAAAAGTATTCCTTCCTTTTTTCGGCACTAGCTAATATGTATTTTAATTATTTTTTTGTGTTTTGCTCATGGATATCTTAAAATATTACTCGTCAGCCTCTTTCCTTCTAGAAATCGCTTAGTATATTGAAAAGATACAATGATGTTAATGTGAGAACCTTCAGCTGTTTGAAAGTGTTTCTACAAGATTCGTCCTATTTAAAAGGACAATGGGCATTTTGGGTCCACTTTTCCAATAGTTGTAAATTATATACCAATGGAAAATCTTTTTATGTAGAACATTTATTACTAGAACGACTGAACTTATTCATGGGCCGTTTCTGAGCTATATCCTATTACATATGGCTAATTACCTCATACCTCTTAGAGCACCTAACACATCCAGGCATTTTGTTTTTAATAACTGATTAAACTAAAAGTATCGCACAATACACAAAACGATAAACTACATACGCTGTGTGAGTACAAATTATATTTTCCTAAGAATGCTCGAGTTAGTCAGCAGTATATGGAGAGGAAATACCGAGATATGTTGCTTGCTCATAATTGAGATAATATGTAGTAGTAGTCATAAATATTCTAGATAATTAGATCTTTCTAAATAGTAAAGACGTTATTGTTATTGAGAGGTGGGCCCAGCGCCCATACATTTTTGCTCATTGTACTATCATTATTGGCATTTTATACACCTCCACGGATCTCTCTGATTGCTACGATCGCTACGCTCGCACTGGATCATACGCACTCTGGGCCAGGCCATTCTATGCCATAAACCTCTCGCCGTTTAAAATCTATTTTAAATAACTATTTAAAATTGCCATTTAACATGTCGACCGCGCCGGATGTAGCCATATTTTTATCATCCAGCCTCTTGAAAATGAACCTCGAACTTTCTATATTTATTCAGTATTGTCAAATATTAACTTCACATATTGTTTTCTATGAAATAGATGACTATCGCGGTTGTTTGACATTATAAATAGGATAAAAACGAATTTACCGCGTGAAGTTTGGAGCACCCGACGTTTCGGCGACGTTGTCGCCGCCGTTGTCTAGGGTAGGGTAGTCTACCCTAACTTCACGCGGTAAATTCATTTCTATTCTATTTATGTAGTTTTATATACTGTTTATTTTGGGTAGATGTGTAATGTTGTTTTTGGTATATTAACCCATGGAGTAAATGGGTATTTTCATGGATGCATCTGTCTCTTTTGCAGGATTTTCGGCGACATCGACCTTAAAGTACTATAACTACGAAACTACTACACCAATCATAAAAAGAACAACTGCACAATGATTGCATTGAAATTTCGAATATAGAATATTGAA
Organism: Micropterix aruncella; assembly: GCA_944548615.1. Taxonomy (NCBI): domain Eukaryota; kingdom Metazoa; phylum Arthropoda; class Insecta; order Lepidoptera; family Micropterigidae; genus Micropterix; species Micropterix aruncella. The sequence continues at coordinate 32,849,904 of OX155956.1, forward strand.
ATATCATTTTGTAAAACAATTAGATAATTATGAATATATATGAGAACGTCAAAGAAGTGAAAAAAACGCGGAACCAGATCTGGTCGTATCATACTCAACGGATAATTGATTCAGAACCAGATTTGGTCGTATCATACTCAAGGGGTTAAAAGAGAATGGGTAATTACGTGCCCACTTGCATGAATTTTCATGTAACACTTTGCTGCTTATACCACACGAAAGCTTATTACAAGTGTAACATTGCATTCTATGGCAGTTACGCTAAAATACATGGCTAAAAAAGTTATAGAGTATTAAATTCCAAAATATTTTATTCAATAATTACATGTTTTGGTCGCATTTTCACTTGCTGGCTGTGATACTGGATTTACGATTAGATTTTAGTTGAACTGTTGATTCAACTAATAATAATAACATAATAAACCCTATTTCATAATAATATCTATTAAACAAGATTTCTATCTATTTAACTAGTTTATTTCATAAAAGCATCCAGTTATACAAAGAACATTTCCAATACGTCATGGAGTATATTTCCAATACGACATGAGTTAAACTTTGATATTATTACTTTTTTACACAAGCACAATCGATTACATTACATTTACGTCGTGTCCAATTGCCGGCTAAAAACCGCTCTTGGATGTGTCAAATTATTAATGTTAGGTAGTAAGTCTCATTACTACTCTAACCTTTACAAGTTATTATAATTGTTATAAGTCACTAGTTGTTACACTTCGGGTAGACCTTCCATTAAAAAAACGCCCTTTCACATTTATAAAATTATTTTTTGAACAATATGTTGAATTAAGTGTATTCTGTAAGCTTGATGGAAAAAAGAATTGAAAAAAACATCATCAGTATGAGAAAACTAAAAGCACAACTCTATCTAAACTACACAATTTTTAAACAATAATATTTCACGCAATAGTAAAATAGGTACTGCCATCTACGTCCACCTGACTGTACGAAACTAGGTTTCACTTGTTCAGTCGCTGAAAGTTTTCACTTTAATCAAAGTTATTCCGACAGATGGCACTACGATGCAAAGTGAAGCGAAATAAATTTTAGTATTCTTTCAGTCCTAAAGGTTTTCACTTACCTCTGGAGTATGCTAAGCTGGTGGCAGAGTGCACTCGACTACGCAGGGAAAGCGAAGGAGATGGAAATTCCTCACCCAACAAGGATCACAGCGTGTGGATATGCAAACCTGTTTCTCAGAGCCAAGGAAGAGGCATCTTCTTATTTCGGGTATAGCATTCATTTACACAAAAATAACATTTTATACTTTATTTTGAAAAAAAATTGAAGGTAAATTTCTGTTTTTTATTTTTTTATAAGCTCCTCATTTTGTAAGATATAAGAGCTTGCAAGTTAGTTCAAGGTGTGCAATCGCTAATATAGTTGTGACGTCAGGAGTCGGCATTATCCTTGTACAGGTGGCCAAAAAGTTCATAACTATACTTTCGCAAAAATCATCCATATTTTTGTCACTATGCGGAAAAACCTAATAGTTATCTTTTTTAAATATCAAGTTTTAAATTTTAAATTAAATTTAGGTTAAACATTTATTTTAACATGGCCCTAATTTATTGTATTTAATAAAACAAAAACAAAACATCTAGATACGGGGTCCTAGAAGCCCCGAAGCCCAGATGTGCATAGCGAAGTTTGTTACTTGAGCTGTGTTGATTCTTAAATGTTCTATTTATTTGCTTAAGTGACATTGGACTCGATTGCGTTTCTTCGTGAACTAAAATCGGAAATTAGTTCATGTGAGCAAGACAAGGCAATACGTTAGAGCGGAATATGAAATGGACGGTTGTCACTTTTCCGCATTAAAACTACCCACCGAAGATAAAGCAGCTAAATTTAACACCGCACGAAATGTCTTCAAACTTATTCGGACGTATATAAGTACGACGAGTAGTTTTGGTGTGGGAAAATCGACGATCATTCACTTCATATTCCGCTTTAACGTATTGTCTCGTTCGGTTGAACTAACTTCCAATTTAACGAAGAAACGCAATCGGACCCATTTTGCAATTTTTTTTGTTGGTACAAGCCCTAAATAAATGAAAGAAATAAAAAAGGGGTGGTAAAAGCAAAGAGATTTTTTAAAATTAAGAAATCAAAGGGGCTAAAAATTTTGACAAGCTTCAGGGGGGCGCAAACTAGTAAACCTTGACCTAGGGCAAGGTTTCCCAACCTTTGGCGGTTTGGCAACCACAAAGACAGATGCAATGGAAACCATCTGTATGGGCTTTTAAAGAAGATTGGGCCCTATTATACACACACGTTTTTTCGCCGTGAATCCACGGTTAATTCGCCGTATCGTCAGTGGGTATGGATCACTATGGAAGCTTGTCACGGATACGGCGGAAAAACGGACGCTGCCGCCTTGTCTGTGGACAAACGTCCATAGTGATTCATACAACACCGATGACACGGGGAATTGACCGTGGATTTTGACAAGAGAGCTGGACAGGAGGGATAAGAGTTCCCAGGTGACAGAAGGGCTAAGGTGTGGACAAAAGGGCCAAGCGTTCTGAGGTGACGTTTCGTAATTTATTCGAAAATAAATTCCTAATCTTAGTAATTCCTAAGCTCTGAGTAATACTCGAGTATAACTTGCCTTCTCAATACTCGACTACAAAATGAAAACTGGTATAGAGTATTACTCAAGTACTGCTCGTTACTCGAGTAATGATCAATATTCGACCATAGATTCGGGTGTAAGGGTTCTCGTTGTGCGTGGATGCTACTCAGGTGTATTTTAATCAACCATTTTCTAATGGAATTTGTCGTTCAATCATGAGTTTCTACGGCGCGAGCGCCCCTTTTTTATGGCATCCCGCTGACCATTATGTCCTACATTTATAAATTACCTACTTTATGACCTTTCACTTATAACCTTCTATCCCCTTTACTGTTAAAATCCGTCTATCTTGCAACCTTATAAATCGCTAACATTTTTCATGTTTATTCCAGCGCCTTAGTGAACTGACCTACGACGGTAACTTCGTGGTTCAGAGATACATAGAGAGAATTGACCGTGGATTTTGACAAGAGAGCTGGACAGGAGGGATAAGAGTTCCCAGGTGACAGAAGGGCTAAGGTGTGGACAAAAGGGCCAAGCGTTCTGAGGTGACGGGAGGGCTGAGGTGTGGACAGGAGGGCTAAGAGTTCTCAGGTGACAGAAGGGCTAAGGTGTGGACAAAAGGGCCAAGCGTTTTTCGGTGACAGGAGGGCTAAAGTGTGGACAACAGGGCTAACACTCGAATCTATAGTCGAGTATTGATCATTACTTGAGTCTTTACTCAACCAAGTATTACTCAGGTGCCAAGTAGTACTTAAGTATTGGATGCGTTCTATAGTCGAATATCGTTCATCGACTCAGCTGAGTAATACTCGAGAAGTGGGGAAAATATGGGGAAAATAAAATACTTCGTAATTTATTCGAAAATAAATTCCTAATCTTTTATTTTTTCATCTAAAATTATGATGAAGATTTACAAAGTATATAGATATACAAGATATACCCATTTTAATGTTGTTTTTATATAAAATGTAAATTAAATTAAAAACAAAAAATGTGATTAAAATGTTAATTTTAATTCATAGCCGGTGATTTAAAAAAAACGCCAATTTATTGTCGGCATGATTTGACAGGTCGATCACTGATCATAAGTTCGATTCTAACCTCATGAATTCTTTCAAAGCGCGCGTAAGAATCATCTATCCTAATTTTACGCGTAACACCCTCATATCGGCTTCTTCGGCTTTATTTGGACTTCTATATGGAGAAAACAAATTAGTATATCCTCGAGAGCGTGCTGCCGCACTACCGACCACGAATATTCCCTCAATTTACTCCAGCCGTTGTAAATAAGATGCACCAACGCATATAAACGAAAAGTTTTGACGGCTCCAAGCTAAGTAGCTCTCAAGTATCGCTAGACGGATACTCAGCTCTGAGTAATACTCGAGTATAACTTGCCTTCTCAATACTCGACTACAAAATGAAAACTGGTATAGAGTATTACTCAAGTACTGCTCGTTACTCGAGTAATGATCAATATTCGACCATAGATTCGGGTGTAAGGGTTCTCGTTGTGCGTGGATGCTACTCAGGTGTATTTTAATCAACCATTTTCTAATGGAATTTGTCGTTCAATCATGAGTTTCTACGGCGCGAGCGCCCCTTTTTTATGGCATCCCGCTGACCATTATGTCCTACATTTATAAATTACCTACTTTATGACCTTTCACTTATAACCTTCTATCCCCTTTACTGTTAAAATCTTGCAACCTTATAAATCGCTAACATTTTTCATGTTTATTCCAGCGCCTTAGTGAACTGACCTACGACGGTAACTCCGTGGTTCAGAGATACATAGAGAGACCCTTCCTAATCGCCGGTTATAAATTCGACTTGCGACTCTACGTCTGTGTGCCTTCGTATCATCCTCTAACTGTTTACATGTATTCTGAGGGGTTGGCGAGATTTGGTAAGTACAGACTTAATTCAATTTTATATACAAAGTTATTATATTTATCATTATTTTTATGATTGGTCCCTATGTACCTTTCTTCGCTTAAAAGTCGAAAACAAAAATTATTTTCACTTAATCATATTTTAGATCCTGTTTAATATTTTCAGGAACTGATAAATTCTCCTTAAGTGATATTTACAATCCGTACCGACATCTTACGAACAGCTCTCTAAATAAGACTGGACCACGTTATGCTGAGTGTAAAGACCGAATCGGTTCAGGTACGTTCTTCTATTATTGTCCATCGTGGTACAAAATAACGTTGAAAAATTAACCAGTGGACCAATTAAAAATAGTCCTTGCGTTGATATGTATTTATCTATTCTTTATTTATTACTAGATGACCCGGTGAACTTCGTACCACCTAAAATTGATTTGATTATAACTCTTCATAAGCGTTCATTGATCCTAATCAACCTTACAAGTCCAATTCATTGAAATCTATAATATGGCCGAATCATGTACGGTTTGAGTATCGTTTAGTGATTAAATGAAAGTCGTTTGTAATTAAAATAAATTCAATGTATTTAATTTACATGATGCAAAATTTAAATGCTTTTCCGATTTTTTTGCATTTTTCGACTTTTTTGACTTTTTTGACTTTTTCGACTTTTCCGACTTTTTCCTTTTTCGACTTTTTTGACTTTTTCGACTTTTTCGACTTTTTCGCCCTTTCCGACTTTTCAGACGTTTTCGGCTTTTTCGACTTTTTTACTTTTTTGACTTTTTCGACTCTTGACTTTTTCGACTTTTTCGACCCTTCGACTTTTCGACTTTTTGAAATTTTACACCAGTTATGGATGGCGCAGCTGTCAAACAATAGGATCGCCGCAAACGCCATCTATTGAAAGTGGCCTATTTCCCAAAATGACCAATTTCGATTTGTTCGATTTCCAGTTGTTTCTTTTAATTTTTCCTAAATATTTTTTTTTGTAAACCACCCCTGAATCAAGGCAAAGAAAACAAAAAATAATAATTCAAATCGGTCGAGTCATTTTCCAAATCTTGCGAGACTAACGCACGGCGATTCATTTTTATATATAAGAAGAAGAAGAAGAAGATTTTCCGTAGTTTTGGCGGCAAATGTTTAAATTGCTTATGTGATAAAAAAAATTGCTTATGTGATAAAAACTAATTGAAAATATTTTTTTTCGCTATGAGGAGCAATAATAGCTTTACAAGAAGCTGAAAAAAGGCACTGGGAGATTAGTTCACATTCTAAAACTTATTGGCTAGTTATTTTTATTCAACTACTGGCTAAAGCTGCCATGCTGCTATAAATACGCGCGTATGCAACGTCGTAGGCAACGTCGTGTCAAAATTTGAAGCTAATCGATTTACTGCTTTTCTAGTTTTTCGAGCACAAACATAGGCAGGCTGATTTTTTAAATGTATTGATTAAACGATACAACAAGCTTGGCCATATCGGGGACAGTCCTGGGAGTGGAAGAAATAGGACTGTTAGGACGTCTAGGAACCGACACAATATCAAAATTATGTTGGATCTCAATTGTCCACAATGAACACAGTCCAATGCGAAAAAATGGTTCAAAGTCCGAGGATAAGTGGCTTTAATGTGCAACTCGTTATCAACACTGACTTTAATTTGACGGCATACAAATTGAGTAATGCGCATCTTCTAGCTTGAAGACTCAGATAACAATGTTTGACTCGAAATATGTCGTTTTATAAAACGACGCGCCACCTCTGGAAATATAAAATATCGTATTTAAAGTCGGATATTTTTTTTGGATTGAAAGATCCCATAATCACAAAAATAATATATAAGCCAATCATTAAATCGCTAAATCTATTTGGGTTTGTGGTGTCATTTGCTCTAGAGGTGAAACTGTTCTTGAGACATTCTCGAAAATAAGATTGTTCTCCAGAGCCAGAAGCATTTTAGCAAAAAGTTATGGGCATTTCATGAGTTTCAACAGTGGTGCAAAGACAATTTAAATGATTTAATCAGCTCTTAAGAGTACCCTACTAGCACGACCGAAATCCGATGGACGACGGTTTATGTTTAATGTTGGATGCAAGGGCCTGTACTACACGACAAAGAAGTTAAATTCAGCAACTAGCCGGGAACGGGATACAAAATCGCGAAGGATGTACGGAATACAGTCGTTGGCTTTTTACGGGCGAGTGGCGTAACTAAACAGTGGACTGTTTTCGTCCAAAGTCTTCTACGCCCACCTCACGGGATACAGCATGATCAAATATCGTTAAAACATTCTTAAGCAGTCGAAAGCAGCAGTCTGGAGAGGTACGTTTCCTAAGCAGGAAACGCCTACCTTTCCAGACTCCCCCGGCTATTAGTTGGAGCGCACACTCAATTGGCTAACGCCGCACGGTGCGCACATCGCCCATTTCGCCCGAAGTGTTTCCCCGAATCGGAATATCCAATCCTAACTGTTAACGACTGTAGGTTACAGCCGAAGGCATAGTTCACGGCGACCCTTCCCAGGTTAGTCCCTCTTCGGGGAGGCTACCGGATGGAAACTGAACCGTGAGTTTAGCCGACCTTAGAAAATACATGCAGGCCATCAGGACCAAGCTGCACGGTCTCGTGGGTCCAAAAAGAATTCAAATTTTATTGTTCATAGTATATTGTGAGCTACATATATCCGAATTCAATAAAATTATTCGCAAAAATATTTGTTAACTTTATTTTGGGCAAACCTGTAAAAGCGTATGGATCTGTGGTCTCGTTTATTACTCTGCCCTTTCCGGTGTCTTATTTTGGATTTTGGTGTGCTTAACTCAGAAAACTACTTTCATAAAATAAAACAAGGGGATAAGCATCTCGTTTGAACTAATTTCGGCAAAGAAACACTACCTAGCCTATGAAACAAAAGAGTTAAATCACCATCCCACAAAAGTAAAAGCATTGCACTCGAGATGTCTAAATGAGGTCTAATTACAGGTCTAATGACAGTATTATCAAATGAATTTACAATGACATCAATATTATCGTCGATACATCTTTCCAACCAGATCTGGGAATCTCTCTTTTCGGCCGTGCCGATGGTCTTTTTGCGTGATTCTCTGCAAACTGACTACTTGTAAACATCAGCAAGATTCATATTATGCCATTTTATTCGAAATGTCACCAACTTCTATTTGAAGCTTATGTATCTGATAACTAATGGTGACTGATTGTCATTTCAGAGACCATTCGACAACGCTGCTTTTATTTTTACTTTCCCGGCCCAAGGGAAAGTATTGTGAACGAGCTAAAAAAAATCGACATAAAAACAGAAATATCCATTTTGACCCCCCTAAAACGATTACGAACATTTCTGTACTGAAGTCCGTCTGCGAGTCTCGGTCATGGCAAGAGTTGAAAAGATTGTAATTGAAATCGGTTAACTAGATACTGAGTACTTGTATGTGATTCCTTATTCGATTTATCACATTAACAGCCAACACTTCGTCCGTCCATTTAATGAGAGTGTCATATGACAATAAACCCGCCCATTGTGAAATATCACAATAAAGAGTACAAACAAACAAAACAATAATTTGGAACTTTCTTATGTAAGCCCACATATCGAAGGTCTCCAGTTTCTTCCACAGGGTCTGACTGAGGGCTTAGCCTTTCATCCCATGGATTGAAATGTATGCATTAGGTATATCTTCAACGCGAAAAAAATTGATCACGTCTCTGAGTATAGAAGCAGACTTCATTGGATTCGAATACGTGAACGTAGAAACATGCATATTCTTTCCCTTCTTTATAACATCCTCAACAATCCTACCGCTCCCTCCTACCTAACCGAAAAATACAATCACTTAGGAAGTCATGGTCTTTCACTCCATTCCAGTCAGGATAGTAAAATTGCGATTGCAACTCATAATTCTTCTTTTTTTAATTATTCCTTCAACGTTCATGCAGCTAGACTATGGAACCAGCTCCCGCCAGACATCAGAAACGCACCAACGGTTTCTACCTTTCAATTGTCTCTGAAAAAGCATTTCATGTCCCTAAATTCTTAGTTATCCTAGGTCTCATCCCATCCTCTGCTATCCTTCGTTCCTTGCAAATTATTCCAAATCCTAATTTTATTTAAAAAATGGCATTTTTGTTACTTGATTAATTTTTGTTATGTAATAAGTTTTTCTTCTTTTTTTGTTAATTTTTAATTTCTCTCTTGGCACCTAAATTTTTACACTTCCACGAAGGTTGGCTGTAAAAGATTGTATTTTAGGCAATAAGTCCGCCTTTTGTATGTTTTTGTTTAATGTGCAATAAAGAATCTATATCTATCTATAAAAAAGTGGAGAATACTATGAAAAGCAGAGCAATTTCTTTTTCTTCTATGCACTTGCTTGGATGATATCAAAACCTTGAATTATTCTTCCTGGTTATTGTATAGCTGAGCAGGTGAGAGGTCTACAAAGATCTCCGTGTCATCAACACGGTTTGGAGTAAAAGCTTACTGGTTTTTTTTTATTTTGTTCAGGTTGCAAGTGGACTCTGAAGCAACTGCGCCGTCATTTGTCCGCTGTAGGAGCAAGAGACTGGGCTCTCTGGCAACGTATTCGACAACTAGTAGTTCTAACGCTTCTCGCTCAGGCTGCTGGTGTCCCAAGTACTAGGAACTGCTTCGAGTTCTACGGCTTCGATGTTCTCATAGACGACGACATGCGACCGTGGTTGCTAGAAGTCAATTTGGCCCCCGCTCTGGCTCACGATTGCCTGGCCGACGTCCAAGTGAAGAGGCCAATGCTGCACGACCTGTTTGACCTGCTCGGGCTGCCGATGCGCCACACAGGACTGGCGCTTTACGTCAATTTTAACAACAATAATAATTATGAAGAAAAATCCGATTACGAAAATGAGGATGAGGGAGGCGAGTCCAATGGCAGGAGAAGATCTATAGGATTGATCAGAGCTGCAGGAAAGTGGCGGCAACATCATAAACAGGCCAGACCAGGGACTGCAACGGTTAGTAAATTCCGAATTTTAAGTTGTAGACACTGTTATTTATTATTTAATTAATAAACAAGCCACGCCACCCGAGGCGTCGAAATGGAACCCAATCGTGTCCGTCCGCGGGCCAAGAGAAAGCGCTCATCGATTTTATATATGAAATTAATATTCAGATGAAATCAGTCCCTGTCCACTTGCCGGGATAATCTTGGGGTGACATAATCGATTTTTTTCACCTACTCAAAACTATTTTTCGAATAAAAAGTGAGCCGTTTCTTATAGCCACAAAGAAATTAAATACACTTAATGGCCAAAAATCAATTAGTTGTTTTACATTTTTTTTATTTCACCATAACATCTAAAAGCGGAGCTTTCTCACCGCTAAAAGTTCATATAGGATTGATTGTACCTTACTCATACACTAAATTAAAAGTTGAACCTCCCAATAAGCAAGACTCAATAAAAAACTAAAAACGCTCCAAATTACCCGCAGGATATCACCTTTATCTCTTACCTCTTATATCTCAAGGTATCCGCAGGATATCTACTATCCTGGTTTTCATGACACACCTATTACTAGTACTTCAAGCCACTATTTAATGAAAGTAATATATAAAACAATTAAAATCAAAATACAAATACACAAAACTAAATAAAATCTAAAAACAATCTAAATAAAATCTAAATAACAAAAATAAAATAAATCAAAATATTATTTAAAAAAATAATTGACATCAAATAATCTTTAAAATAACCTAAAAAAACTTTGGTTTCTGAACATTTTCGTTTATAATATAATTTTATAGTAGGTCCTTAAATATTTTATTTGATTTCGATCGAAATGTCATTTCCAATCGATTCCATAAAACCGCAGAATAATAAGAGAAACTGAATTTCCAGAAACCTGCAGCACAAAACCCAACACCTGTGCCTCCGCCACCTACTCCAAGTTCCACTGCCAGCAAAGCGAATGGAGACCAACAGGGTACCAAGGCGATACCGCGAGGACGAAGTGCCAAACCACAAAGACGGAACACCCGAGGACCAAGACCACCGCGACAGGCGAAATTGGCGACGCTGAACATCTCGTTCCCAGATATACACTCGCCTAGGGATACCAGCGTTAGTGGTTGTGCTGTAAGTGATTTTACGCCCGGACTATCACAAATCTGTAACCATACTTCTTCACCGACTCCTCTAATCTTTTCTAAGAAACTAGTCTACTAATAGAAAATAATCAACAATTATTAAACAGGTTTATGATACAGGTGATTAGATAAATTACATATTAGTTAAATTTCAAAATAGAAATCATTGTAGAAAAAGAAATAGTGGCAATAGTGTCAAATTAAAAGACATAACAAAATAAAATAAGGCGCATTAAAAAAAAAAAAAACTAACAAAACAAACAAAAAATATAAAAAGAAATGTTAAATGATCCATTTATTAAATTTCAACATAATTTGGAAATAATACCGTTTTAATAGTCAACTTAACAACTAAAACGCCTGAAGCGTATATTAAAAAAATCCTATCAATATTGTAAAATAGCATTTCATGCCCTAAACTGTTTAAATCTAATATATTAATAATATTTAGACTACAAACGATTCAGCACAGCTGTAGAACTCGTCTAACGTATTTATTTTTATTTATTTATTTAGGTACATAGGATTAGGTATACAGTTCATTCATAGGTCATGTAATCATATAATAATTATATAAATTATTTAATAATTAATATAGGGAGGTTTAACACATCTTACATGACCTTTACTGCCAATAGCACATCTAACTAGGCGATAATTTGGCCCGTCTCTAGATGTGCATATTTTTATGCAATTTTAAGAAATGAAGTGTTTTTTTTAAAATAAATTATTTGGACCCACCACCTGTATATATACATAAATATACCAATTTTATAAAAAATATAGCTATGTAATAAATATATATATATTTATAGTTGTAATATTTAATAAAATTTAATTAAGAAAAATAGATAAGTGATACTAAATAAATTGTCGTGCGTTGCAAAGAAGTTGATCAGATTTTACATATCCCTTGTTAAGTAGCCATCTATTAAGGTTTGCTTTAAATATTTTTATGTTAGGATAATTTTTCATGTCTTCACTAAGGGAATTATATAATTTTGGGGCTATGTAGAATATATGTCTCTGGGCAAATGTTGTCCTGACTGACGGAATTATATAATTGATACTCGCGGACATTCTTGTGTTCAGATTGTTTTGAGTTCGGGCATGGTCATCTCTAGATTTGTAGAATGCAAGAAGCGCTTGCTTAATGAATAACTGTTTAGCTGATAGCACATGGGATTGGGAAAATAACAAGGCAGATGGATGACGTCGGTTTTTCCTGTGAATTACTCTCAATAATAATTTCTGCGCTTTTGTCAATCTATCCAGATTATCATTAGTAGTAGCGCCCCATGCCGCGACTCCGTAGGACAAAATACTCTGACACAAGGCCATGTATACCATTCTTATGGTTGTTTTGGACAGAATGTTGCGCAGCCGAAGAAATACATAAACCAGCTTTCTAATTCTCGAACTCAAATTTGCAATCTGATTTTCCCAACATAGCTTCTCATCTACCGTTATGCCTAAGTAGGAGACTGTTGCAGATTTGCTTAATTTAGTACATACACATCTATTCTTATCCAAGCATTTGTTGGTATGAATGGCAAGTGTTTGGTTGAGAACCTGGCTGGGATTTCCCCGCAAGCTGAAAGTGATAAATTTTGATTTCGCAGCATTTAGCGTTAAAATATGGTTGTCGATCCAAGTTTTAGCCAGTTCCAAGTTACTTTGAGCTTTGAAGAATGTATCATTCCAATTATTAGTCGCAGTAAGAAGGACAGTGTCGTCCGCGAAGGATACAAGTCTACCATTAACAGGTAATTCGCACAATTCGTTGATGTAGATTAAAAAGAGAATTGGACCCTAAACACTACCTTGAGGGACACCGAATGACACGTTAGTCTCTTCGCTTATTTGTCGACCAATTACTGTGCTCTGAGTCCTCCCGTCTAGGTAGCTCCGAACCCATTTTAAGGCCACCCCATCGATTCCGTAGTCAGTTAGTTTTTTTTCGAGGATTACATGGGAAACTGTGTCAAAAGCCTTTGACAGGTCAAGGAAAGTGGCAATTACCTTTTTTCCTTTGTCTATGTTTTCCACTATATATTGTATGACAGCATTGATGGCCTCACTGGTTCCCCGACCCTGTCTAAAGCCATACTGATTATTAGATAGCAGCTTCTGTGTCTCTAGATATTGTGTTAGTCTATGTTTGAATATTTTTTCATACACTTTAGAAACCACACTGAGGAGGGAGATAGGGCGATAATTTCCTATATCTTCTTTTTTACCATTTTTAAATATTGGTTTTATTATCGCTTTTTTCAGCCATGTTGGAAATATACCAGTCAAGAAACTGAGGTTTATTAGATGAGCAAGGGGCTCGGATAATGTTTCTGCAGATTGTTTGATTATCTTTGCCTGGATCCCATCTTTTCCTGGAGCACAGTCGTCTCTGATACTTTTTATAGTCTTTAAGACCTCTTCTTTATTCGTTTGCAATAATTCGAATTTTTCATTTAATTTCGGTTGCTTATGCATTGATAAGGCTAGCTCCCTCTCAGACATACCCTTTTTATACAGTATAGAGTTAGCTTGGTCTGGTCCTATACCAGTGAAGTAGTAATTAATGTAATTCAATATATCGTTTGAGTGTAAGTCCATTTTTTTTAATTCCTTATGTATATACATCTCTTTTATATCTGAGCTATTATTTCTGTTGTTCACTAACCCTTTGATAATTTCCCAAGTTTTTTTTTTGACCCCATTTACTCTATCTATTTTGTTTCTATAATACTTATCTCTAGTTTTTGTTATAAGTTTTTTACATATATTTCTATACCTTTTGTAGTACATTAAGAGTTGAATATAATTAGGGCATTGTTTAATCTGCTTATGTATAATGTCTCGCTTTCTTATGCTGAAAATCAGGCCATCGGTTATCCAAGGAGATAGTTTATTTCGAGACCTGGGTATAGTACATGCCTTTTCGATTGTAGCCATTTTAATGCAATTTGCAAGAATATCATGGAATTGGTTGGCAGCAATGTTACTATCTTTACATTGTAATATTGGAGTCCAGTCCGTCTTTTTGAGGTTTTCTGATATTGATGCGTAATCGACTGTTTTTTTGGAATACGTCAGGGCTGTTCTTAATTATTTTTTTAGATAGGCATAGACCAATTGCATAGTGGTCGGTGATGGTGGATTGGTAAATGAACGTTTGACTATGAAATTTAGTTTTGATCATAAAATGATCTATGCACCTCTTAGTATTCTCATCAACTCTAGTAGGTCTATTAATTCCGACCTCCAGTCCATAATGCGCCAGAAGGTTAAGATAGTTTTCCGCTTAAGTATTTTTATCATTTAAGATGTTAATGTTGATGTCTCCAGTTAATATTATATTAGACTCGTATCTATAGGCCTCTAGCAGATTATCCAATGACTCAAGAAAACTTGTTAAATTGGACTTGCTCGGAGACTTATAGATAGCAAATAAGTTTAGGGAATCATCTATTACTAAATGTAGGCAATTTGCATCATTGACGGATACTTCAGTGCTGCTTACGTGGAAATGTGACTTTACGTAGACCACAACCCCATCGTTTTGTAGTCTGGCGTTGTTAGTGTGATAAGTTTCGAAGCCTTGAACAGTTCTGGGGACATAAAGTTCGTTTATCCAGCATTCCGTGAGGATGATGACATCAAAGATATTATTGAATTGCTGAATAAGGATTAAAAAATCATCTAAGTTTTTACTAATGCTCCGTATGTTCATCGATATTATCTTTTGATAGTTACCTTTTTTAACATAGCTTAAACAGCTTTTTGAGCAATAGAACTCTCGACAGTTGTACGGATTGTGCTCATCTAATTCTGTTGTGAACTCAGTCATTTCGGTCCGGTCTTACCAATAGAGGAGATTTTAGGTAGTGCAAACAATATAAGGCAACATCGAATATTAGCGCTCGAATATAAAGTAACATTAATTGAGGCTGTATCACTAGGTTTTTAGTGCAAGGGTATAAAATTGGGCTATTATCATATACACGAATATTCATTATTACATAGCTTATTAACAAGATATACTGCAATACTATATATAGAAGCAATAATTTATAAATACACCAATTTATATTCAGTAGCAATAGACACAGTTTAATAGCATAGATTATTTTAATAATAATAGTACTAATAATTAGAGTTAAATATGGGAGATTAAGAAAAAGATGTAGTATATAACATATTTTTATAGACAAATAGTTAAACTTTAAACTCCTAGTGAGAAGGAGAATTCTTTTGCATGGTTTATTAAATATACATAAGGAAATGATTATTATTACAAGAACACGCGAGTTAGAAAGCATAGAATTTGGAGTGTGGTATATAATGATTTTATTGCTGGAGAAGTAAAGGTAACATTTCTTCATTCTTAATTTGAAATGTCTTCTCATTTTCCTTCTTTTTGAGAAAGATTTTTCCGTATTTGGTCCAGCAAAAAGCAAATTGGTTATCTTTGGCAAATTTTTTTGAAATCATAAGAATGTATTTTGCTCTCTGTGTTAGATGTTCGGATATATAAATTGTCTGAGTATCGCAGGACATATTTATGTGAGATGTGTTAAGCTTTTCCCTATTATTTCTACATTTTTTATTAAAGCTTGCAGCTGAATTTAGAAATTTATCACGTTGATCTTGCGTAACGAATTTCAAGATAACAGAGTTATTATTCCGCTTTGAAGGATTCCCTTTGTTAGGTTTTCGTTTGATGGATAGAATCTGACTGGGGTCAAATTGGATGTCGATAATATTGCCAATGGCCCCAATCGTGCTGGAGAGGTTTTCTTGTGGATTTTCTGGCAACCCGCGTATCTCCACATCAGACGCAATACTGTTATAGTCTATTGTATCCAGCTTATCCTCCAGAAAAGTAACTCTCTTTGCCAGTAGTGTTGTGCGTTCTTCTAATTTCTTTGTAGCTTTTATCTTGTTCTCGACGGCAACTAGTCGATGGTTTATTTCATCGTATATCCCGGAGATAACATTGATTGCTTCCGAAATTGATTTTATTTCTGTTATTATTTCTTTATTTCCGTTGCTATACGCGAGGAGTTTGTCTTCCATCATACCAGCAATATGCGCTTTAAACATCCCGAGCTCCTTTTTGATGAGTTGAGCCGTCAGAGAGGCATTTAAATCGCATGAATCCATTGTTTGTGGGATCGAGGATGTAGAAGATCTTATAGATATATTAGGATCGCTGCTGCACAGCCCTGTTGAACTTATAGAGATGGATTTCACCGTGCATGTGTTGCATTTCCATGTCTTGTTGTTGGCTTTGCTGATGCGTTTGACTGTTGCACAGCTCAAGTGAAAGGTGAGTTTGCACTCGGTGCATTTTAGTATTTCGCCCAAATCCAAAATCTCCTTCGTGCATATGACACAGGTCGGTGAGCGAGATTTCGGGGCCATATTTAGATATCAAGTATTCTATGTAGTAGTTCGTGGTCGATAAACCCCCGCTGCGTTGTAATACAGTTCGTAGTGTAATGTAGCGTAATGTTTATGAAATTATCGTACGATAAATTTCATATACACATTCCCGTCCCTAATCTGGCGCGGTTATTTATTCGCCGGCTGCGCGCGGTGACGAATCTGCGCAGTGTATCGGCTGCCTCGGAGCAGCCGGGGTCTGCGCAGAGCGGGTGGGCGGTGCTACTGTTGCTGTCCACTGATAGGCGAGTTCTTTTTACGAAATATGACAGTTCAGATGGCCGAAAACGGATGATATAAAACTGATTTATCACTTCGTACTCACGGATCAGGAGTTTAAGCCTCGTAGAAATAGCACTCAGTTCATGCGCCAAGGTCCTTCCGTGTATTGGAGTCTTTACAGGTATCGAATAGCTCCGCTTTTTTATGTTTTAAGCAAATATCACGGGAACGTCCAAATACGCGTATAATATGTACCGGTAGGGATGTACGATTATATAGTATAGAAAGCATGTGTGGATGCCAATCATCTTTTTATAAAACTCTGGAATAATTTTAACTCCAGAAGTCTAGTTTGGAGAGGAGGGCAGTTAAAAAGCTTGAAACTAACGTAATTAAATGATTTTTGTGTCTGTTCTAGATGCACTCTGGAAAGGGCAATATTAAGGCGGTGATGAGTGTCATGGGTGTTATGATCACCATTTAGTTCACGTTTTGTGACGTTGGTTCTCGCATAAATTAGGCACCGAAGCTAATATTTTATATTTTTTAAAGTACGGAATGCAGCGAGTATTTCGCGCTAGTCCCGCGAGGGCTCTTACTGCCTGCTTTGGGAGTATACATATTCGACAGCTATCAGTGGAATTTCCCCATAGAAGTATACCGTAGGCCATTTTCGAATGGAAGCAGGCATGATATGCTGAGAGGGATGCAGATTCTCCAGCTAAGTATTTAATTTTGCGCAGAGCATATATCGCAGACGAGAGGCTACTACTAAGTTCATTTATGTGAGACTTCCAGTTTAATTTTTTGTAAACACAAGACTAAGAAATTTGGAATTCTTGTCGGGCGAATCAATCGACCTTCTGTAATTAGACGAGAAATGCATGCCGGTGTTTTTTTTAATTGAGAAGGAGATTGTTCTGATTAAACCAATTGCATGCGGTATTTAAAGCATTATTAGCTTTATGATTTAGATCAAAAATATTTTTATCACTAATTATAAAGCTAGTGTCATCCGCATATAAAGGATTGTATGGACATTTTGGGGTAACGAATTTCTAATATCATTAATAAAGTGTAAATAATCGATATTAGTGTGTCAGGAATAAAGACCAGATCTCTTTCTACAAACTTGTTTATATTTATTAATTAAGTTACTAACTTAACGTAAAATATCATCTCTATGACGACGATGTCTAAATATATTCTCACTTTCGAAAATATTTATATAGCAGATAATTCTATAAATGAAATCTGTCGATGGTATACGAGTGGTCCAGAACGCAGGACCTGCTCAAATTCTTCCTAAACGCAGGCGATTACCATTCGTAGCAATTATTTCACCTCTAGGTTTGATACAAATATAATCTCAAAAGTCTGCATGATGCGGATGTCGTGCCATTTAGTAGGTACCGAGTTTAAAAACCTCGGTATCTAATGGACAAGAACCTAACCCGATGACCATATATATGGTCATCAGGTTAGGGAAATGTTAAGCAAACTTTTCGGCCGACTTCATTCATTGAATAAGACGAAGAATATCCTCCAGGAGTTGAGCAAGATTTTGACGTATCAGTATGTCCCCCTTCCTCTTCTATATTATGGGGATGTCGCATTTATCGGCCTCACTTGGGAGTTAGCTATAAAGGTTGATCGTCCACAAGCAATAAACTCGCCTTTCGTTATGAATAAAGCGTTTTATTATTATTATTATTGTCTCAACCTAGTCAGCCTGTTTGTAGCCTGTTTTGATAGTTTCGAATCCATCGATAGTCTGAGAAGTCCATTCTAGCAGAAGGTCATCTGTATGATTTCTATCAATCCGTATAAAGTAATTGAGGTACTCTGCATAAGTTTCTACATTCCAAGATCTTAAGCTATTTAATGTGACCATATTAATTTATTTTTATTTTTTTATAGAATGGCCCATCGGTTGAAGATACATGGGGTCGTTACAGCACTTTAACCAATATACAGCCATGCAACGCCAGTGATGGTAGAGGCACCAGAAAAGCCTCTATTTCTGCACCAAAACCACAACTTTGGGGGAACGGAGTTGACTGGTCAAGAGCTCCGGCTTACGTTGGTGGATGGGTGCGGCTGTTTCCGCATGAAATGATCGTTGATCAGGTAAAGAGTTGAAATAATATCCGGTTGTTTGGAGTGAATTCCGGCTTCAGCCTAGAACCGATTTTTTGTTCCCTGGAGTCAAGCATCCTACTTTAGGCCAGTATTTAAATCTTACTGAATGGCGGTGAAGGTTTCCAGGTTATTGATTATTTGGTGTTCAGCTTTGAGTCCCTGAAATTATGGTTTATTTCAATACCACAGCAATGTGATATGGCTCTACTATCATCCGATACCTACAAGCAATGGATACCTGTGCGTGCTTCTCAAGCCTTATGGTACTTGCATTTCGCATGCTAGGATGGTCTTGTAGAAGGCACGGATTATTTTTTTCCTATCTAACTGAATTGTTCAGTGCTGCGCACCATTTACAAGGGACTTCTTGTACTCCAGATCAATTATAGATTACTTGGGTGGTGGATTCCTTGACGGAAGCAGAATGAGTAGAGCTGGTACGTGGCTATCGTCCACCCCTATTTGCAATGTGCGGTGCTGACCGTACTACTAGCTTTAGAGATCTTAGCGAAAGTGTTTCCAGCAGATTTAGAACTTCTTAAGAATGCTTCTTAAACGAGCAACGGGGAAATACTTCTTTGTCAGAGTTAACCTGACTCTCCAATGGACTGTGAGTATGCACCCCGTATCGCAAATATTAGGGTGTTCCAGGATAAATGGGATGCCGGCTGCAAAGACCGCTTAACCCATTGTCCCTTCCCGGTAATAGGAGGACATGACGCGAAACTTTGTTCCTAAGGTCACAAGCTTACAGTAGCAATCTTGTTGACCATGTTCTCATCTATGACCAGTGGCGGCGCTAGACCACACTTGGACGTCGGCGAAATTAGGTTCGCGAGGCCTTTTTTATTTCCCAGTGAAAAAGAAAACGTTAGATTACATGAGCCAAATTATAGTGAAACTAATGTCTGAGTAAACGAGTTTTATTGCTAATCAAATGATGTTAAAAATTACACAAATAGAAATTAAAATAGACAAACTTTTCGGCGTTTGGCCTCACTGAACTTTTTCAGGATTATGGTATAACTAATACTAGCTGCTATTTCAGCTTCAATTGATAGAATTGATAACGCAGATAGCCTCTCTTGGGTCATCGTGCTTCTCAAGTAGGTCTTAATCAATTTTAACTTTGAGAAGCTTCTCTCAGCGGAAGCTGTAGGTACTGACGGGAACTGTGAGCATAATTCTAATTGCTTTGTAAACATTTGGATATATTTCTTCCAAATTATTTTCTAAAATGTACTGAATGAGTTGTTTAGCGTCGTTGACAGTCAAGTGAATTTGCTTTTAAAAGCTGTAGCTCTTCATATAGCTCGAAAGGCTGTATGTCACTGTTTTCGCCTTCGCCTTACCGCAGTATTGTACCTAAATCATTACAATGCTTGAGAAGGTCCTCTTTTGATATCGATTTCAAATAACTGATATCATAAATAAAATCAAATTGTTCAAAATATTCATTGAGCGCTTTAAATCGACATTCGGTGACGACTATAATAGCACCTATCATTGTTTTCTCGCGCGCGAACTTTCATAGTGTTGCCAGAGGACTCTGGATAATACCCCTAAAGTACTACTCACTCACTTCACTCACGCAAGTGTATGAAAATAAATAAGAATAAATAAATAAAATTTAAATAATTTGTAAAACTTTTGCGAGGTCCCCTCAGGTGCGAGGCCGTCGGCGGTCGCCGACGTCGCCGACGCCTAGCGCCGCCACTGTCTATGACCTATACTGCGTGTACGGTAATGGTTGTCAAACTGCAGAGCATTTTCGTGGTCGTGTTCGGTTCGATCGTTCGCCAGGATGAAGCTTCTGGTTGCAGTCGGTGGCCATATCAGTGGATTTATCTGGATCTTATCTGGCACCCTGAGTTGGGCGGTAGTGCAGATTGCTTTATTGCGTTTCGAGAATTTACGGTTCACTGGTCACATCAGATAGTGGTGCCGGGGTCTGAGATTACGGATTCATACCTGTGGTTTTGCACCTCTGAGCTCACGGAATAATCTCTGACATATTATATCTATCTAATATATAGTCTCTCACATGTTTTCCCTTTTCTAGAACGACCAATGGAGGTCTTCGAGATCTCCCGCCATGTCGACCCTGCTTTTAATTTGGCTGTTTGAAACTAGTTTATAAATAACTACTTATGTAATTTTATTGCGATTTTATATTGCTTAGTTTTTGTACGAAATGTAAAAAAAATGGCTTTCATTTGATGTCTATAATTTGTGAAATAGAAAATGTGTGAATATTTATTAGGTAAACTAACAGGGAATATAGGCCGGCAGGGTGGGAATATAGGCCGTTTTGCTATAATGTACTTGTAGCCCGGGTGGAAAATCGATACAAGTCGTCAAACTGCCCTGGTCATGGGCCTTATGTGGTCTTAATCCATCATGCTGGTCATGTGGTCATGTGTCATCTGTATTAGGCCATCAAGTCGTCATGTGGTCTTAATCCATCATGTTTGAACAAATGAAATGGCTTGACTCTATTCACACATATCAGTACCAAGCACTAAGGTAAAAAGGGAAAGAGGGGAAGGGGGATTCAATAAAATATACCTAATTTTCAGGACATACCATAATTACATTTGGACGAACCTTTTATTATACTCCCATTGACGGGTGCCAAATAGTAGGACAAACTCTCCTTTAGTTTTAAATTTCGGGATGGTAAACTTGACTAAGTGGATACCTTCACTCACGCTCAGATTATCCGTCAGTTTCATTTTGTGAAATATGTGATTTGAAAACCCCTCAAAATCTGCATCACCGGAACAGCCATCCGTATCGACCAGATATGTGTGTTCTGGCCCTGATGTGGGTTCCTAATAGTTCCGCGTAGCTTGGGTGCTGTTGGTTAAATGTTATGCCATCTGGCGGCCTGCCCAACTCACGGTTTAACTCCGATCTGGTAGCCTCTTCGATGCGGGACTAAACCTGTCAGGGCCGCTGTGAGCTTCTTCCAAGGCTGTAATCTGCAGTCGAAAGCGGTTGGGATCAGAAGACCACGGATTCGGGGTAATACTACGGGTGAAACTGGGCGATTTGCATACTAGGCTTACGCAAACCGGCGAATTATCAAAGTGGTTTGGAGATCCAGGTTTCGACCTGATGCCATCTGTTCTTGAAACGATCCGTCGAACACCCGATTCCAAGTGAACATGGGAAGCAAAGGGTGCCTCGGTTCGCGATATATTCAAACTGTATTACCGCTTATGCCATGTAGGACCGCGCAAGTGACCTCGAATCCGTGAACAGACTGGAGGACAGAGAAATACGTTCAAATCTGGTATAGAGGGCACGAGGTTGAAGGCTGTTCTCCCTTCCCAGCGTCTTGCGTTAAGACGTCGAACTCTCACGGGCATGTTGGCATAGATAGACAGACGGTGAACTGTGACGTCCCTAAGTCTCTGCGTTCACCCCACGGTTGAAATAATGATTTAACCTCATTATAACTTCCTGGGGAGGCGGATTGGCCCGTAGTAATTGACAACTCTAAAGTGTCGACTTCGAATTTTGTTTGACATTATGTCGCGTTGCGGTTAGGATCTTCCCCCCCCCGTAAGTCACAGCATCCGCTAGTTAGGGGGTATTCATGGCTAGATTCGAAGATTAGGCGAGCAATCGCCACATGCTCGTACATCCATACCTAGGAGAAAACGCCAAGGCCCGATCGCTTAGCAAGTGGGCCTTACATGCAGGGAAGAATGGGGCTCCTGCCACATTCACGCCTTGTTCATCGCTATTCGCATTAAAAGAATCCCTGGCCACGTTTACCTGCGGCTCGATGACTGGAAACATACGTTCGTCCGTGCTCAGATGGAATATCCATGGCGGTTTCTAGACCACCTTATCAATCAGTATAGGGAATGTGGTTGTTCAGATCATACTACCTTCAGAACAGGTCTCGGTTAAGTTTTCGCCGTTGCTTTGAGGCCATGGAAGCAGAAGGATGATACTCTATGATAGAGCTGGACGTTTAAACACAGGCGCACCTAGCGCAGTATTTCTTGAATATCGCACAGCCTTCGCTCAGATTTTTTCATACAAACATGGGTCATACACAGTCCCCATCTGATTAGCGTGAAGGTACTCCCGAACTCGTAAAGCGAACTGGCTTGTTGCTCAAATTGCGGTTTGAAGAACGATATTAGGGTCGAAAATGAAGACAATGAAGATATCCAAACGGGCTAGAATCACAAATGAAGCCGCAACCCCACAATATTTTTGGAATCATGCACTGTTCTTTCCGTTGCAGCCATCAGTTGAGAAAAGCCCTCTGGATGACGCTTTCACTCAGTCCAATGGCACCAGCTACACTCGGAGACACCGTCAGGTGGTCAGCAGAGAAACTACGACTAAGTCAGCAGTGGTAGCAGTTGCTCGATTTGGTAGAGCTGTTCGGGAATCTGCTAGAGCATGCCCTCCAGACGCTGACGACGCTGACCTGGAAGTAGCGTTGGTTAACAGGATCGGCGAGGTCACAATGTGGATACCGCCGAGGTGAAGCTGCTAAAATAGATCGTCTAATATTAGTTATACTATACGGGTTCTAGCTCAGTCGGTAATATGTGTGGATTAATAATAACATCTTTTTGGCATTTATTTAGAAAAAAACATGAGAATGCTTTAAAATGTTGGCATTAAATTAAGTTGTAGAATAGAACAGATATTTGATAATGGTTTTCGAAGCAAAAACAATATATTTTTTTTTTCTACGTTCCTCGACTTGTCTAAGGCATTTGATACTGTATGTCATAACATTTTACAACGTAAACTATTGAGTTACGGCATAACTGGCAAGGAGAATCAGTGGTTCAAAAATTACCTAGAGGACAGATCGCAGATCACGGTAATCGATGGAATCGAAAGTGATAATGCAAAAGTTCGAGATGGCGTTCCCCAAGGCAGTGTCCTCGGCCCGGTCCTCTTCCTATTGTACGTCAACGAGATATGTGACCTGCCACTCGGGGACAACACACGGATCGTCTCTTTTGCAGATGACACTGTCCTGCTGACGGTAGCCAATTCATGGAAAGAAGCTTTCGAAAAATCGCAGATGAATCTAGACATTGTGAAAGGTTGGCTAGATAGACACGTGCTGACGCTGAATGCTTCAAAGACTAAAATGGTCTCATTTGGATTGCGATCAGACGTTACAACAAGCGAATTCCAACTAAAGGTTCACTCTATCAACTGCCCTAAGCCACCCAACTGCGCCTGCCCGATCGTTCATAAAGTAGGCGAGATTAGGTATCTTGGTTTGACCATTGATTCCAAGTTAACCTGGAAGAACCAACTAAATGAACTTACATCACGCACTCGAAAGTTAGTATACGTCTTTCGTGAGCTACGTAATATTCTGGCAAAACCGACGTTAAAAATTGTGTACACGGCGCTTTGCCAAAGCTTATGGATGCACGGTATCATTGCATGGGGGGCCTGTACGAAACAAGTACTTGAACCACTGGTTAAAGCCCAGAAATTATTATTGAGGGTTACTTACAGAAAACATCCCCGCCATGACTCTGACCTGCTGTTCAGTGAAGCAAGTGTTTTGGATATTCGTCAGTTGTTCGTGAAACAATGCCTAATACATTTTTACAAGACCTTAGAGAAACGTTCCCGAAGCCAGCAGCAAAGACCAACTAGAATGGCTGAAGGGACGAACTATGTAATTCCTCACGTACATACAACCTTTGCCCAAAGACAGTTGTATTTGATCGCCCCAAAATTTTTTAATACTTTAGAAGAGTCAGTAAAAAATGTTCAAAATATACACCAATTTAAGATAAAAGTAAAAAAATGGCTCCTTTACGAAGTAGGTCGTACAAAGACTGAAAATAAATTGCTTCATACAATAATTTAAAATATGTGTGTGTGTGTGTATTATTATATATGTATGTATATATGTTTGTATGTGTATATGTGTATATATGTATGTTACTAACCCTTTATCATATATATTTGTATTAATATGTTTACTATTTTATGCCATTTTATTTTTTAATTTTCTTTTTTCCAGTTATTTTCTTATATTTTATTTCTTTATTCATTATCTTAGTGTTAGTATTGAAAGTAGTCTATTAGTCAGTACTACTCAAACGTCAGTACTACTCAAAAAACAAAGGCTATATATTTCGTATGCCCAGATACAGGCTGTTCGGTCTAGTTGGGCATTCGTCTAGAATGATCGTATGGGATGTATTCATTTTCTTATTACTTATATAAATAATTACAAATCATATCTGTACGATCTCACTGTTAACTCTATACCAAGAAATTATCTTAAAAAAAAAAAAAAAAAAATATTTGTTAAATTTTATTTACTTCACTAGACCACAGTTTTCTCTGGAGTGATACCAACCTGTATTATAACTAATTAAATCGTATATTAATTTTGTACAATTTCTATAAAATGATTAACAATATAATAGCGGATTCATAATGCGAGGACCCACCGACGTTGACACATTTCAAGTGTTTTAAATTGATGTGATTTTAGGTGATCGTCGAGACGATCTTTAGATTACGTCATAATTTAGAATTTTATTCTACGAAAATTTTGTACCTAATTGGTATAACATATTTAGAACATTTTATAAAATATTGGTACATCCCAACTAACTGAAATATTTATTAAAATAAGTGGTGAGCTATTCTGACGTCAGGGTAGCTGGCTAAGATTATATCTAGAACCGCAACCAATACTTTGACTTGATGAGGATCTAGTACCTGTTTAGTATCTGGAGTGGTGAACCTTATATATTGTCCAGGATTTATAAAATATAAATCTTCATCCGATTATTCTCTCCAAGGTTTTCCTGGTGAATCAATGACATGATCAGTTTCTTGATTGTTTGACTCCTCTTGTGGGGTGTATAAAATATTACCATATTATCAAACGATATGTTTGTGGAAGGCGTAATATCAGCCAGAAATACAATATCTGAAATTTCACAATCTTCTCTTAACAAATCGTTGTCACTGTAGTTTGGATTTTACGGAGCTAGTTGAAGCCGATTCATAACACCGTCCATTAAAAAGATACCGACACTTAATTTTAGTGTCCCCATTGAATGTGACTATTTTACTTAGATACTTACACTGCGGCGAACAATACTCATGTGTACTCATGTACAACCTTAATTAATGTAGGTACCTACTTAGGGAGTACTAAATCCTTACGAAATGGCAATGCAACATTCGCTCACTTTAGCAGCAATCACATTGGTGGACGGTCGCTATCTTTGCGAAATTTGTCACTGAGATTACATGACCGCGTTTAAATTCTACAAATAACCTATAAATTTTCGACGCATGGTGCTTCATCGCGAAATGCAAATATTAAGCCGAGAGAAGCTGTCAAATGTCCTTAACAGCTGTTGAGCTGTCAAATTAGCATCGACAATTTTCGTTAATCCATTGTAAATGTTCGAGAGTTAAATCCATTGTAATGCAGACACGCAATTTTTAAAATGACGCAACAATGAAAAACAATTGACAGATGAAATAAACTTATTTCTACAGCCTAAACGTTCCATTTTCAAATGTTGTAAATTTTCAAAGAAATCGTTTGTGTAAATGGACAGTTTCGGAAACGCTCAGTGTGTCCCATGTAGTATTATTAATAAAGTTAAAAATGTAAAGAATTAGAAATTCAAATTATTATTTAATTTAGTCATCCTGGCGACTCCGTCTTCCGTCTATTACGTGTTCCTGAATTCCTTATAAAATCTTACCCTATAAAATCGCATAAATTTTAAGTGTTGCTTATGAAAGACGTGATATATGACGTCATCCTAATCAACCCATCCGATATTAACAGTATTTTATCCGGAACCCAAATATGTATCTACTGGCTGAGAACCCGCACAGTTTAACTACTGTCAATTAGAATCGAAATACTGCCATGAACGTCAATTACGTAGAAAATAATAGAATAAAACACATTAAATTACACAATCAGCAGTTTTATTTAATAATAAAAACAATAAATCTCATTTTAAATCATTTATTATTTCATATTTTTAAATACAGATACTTTTATAATCTGTGACTTTATAACATGGATCTTTTTTTTACATTAAACTCGGAATAAACTATAATTTGAGTAGGTAGATATAATATTCTAAAGTAAATTATAGACACAATCAGTCTCATGTATTTAACTACTTTCTGGTTAGTTTTTTTAGTTTATTCATTTGTTTATTTTAATTTATACGACCTAGATTGGCACATTTTAATCTGCTAAAATAAGTGATATTAGGAATAAATCTTTGGTGACGAAAAAAGGCTACACATTTATTTTAATCACACGAGGAGACAGTTTTGTAGTATATTTTTACACACATATCGTCTAGGAAATTGAATGATATAATTTAATAAATATATTATGTATTTTTCCTAGTGCAATTGGTCTTTCTCGAAAAATGTGTAAATAAAATTGATGTAAATATGTTTTACAATTCATTTAATTAGAATATAATAATATAAGTAACTATTGAAGGAACATGTAATATTCTAGAAGCTGAAGTAACACTCAGTTTTGATCTAGGCTGGTTTTAAAGTATGTATATACAACACATTAATTTTAGCTACTTTTTGATTGGACACCGTAGAGAAAACCCGGTTCAGTTAAAGATGTATGGTCCTTCGAGCCTGTTTAACCGGGTTCACTCTATAACTGTACCGTAATGGTTAATAGACTTTCGAATCAATTTTTCCTCCTCACAGTACGATTAGGTATTTAATTTAATTTATATAATAATAAAGTTGTACTTCAAAAGATTTTTTTTTCCATTTCGTTTTATGTTTAGAAATCTCTAATAGGCGCGCCAGTGTGTCGAGGATTACAATAAGCTCATGAATGAATTGATAAAGTTGAGGTACGTAGGATTTGGCTCGATTGGTGTAGGTTTCGACGCGTTCGGTCCAGGTTTCGGAGCTGGTTCGCCTAGATCTGATGATGGTTGAGCCGCACGGGACTGAGAGACCGCAGCGACGGTCCAGGAGACAGAGGTCGAGCTGGCGGAGCAGGTAGAGCGAGTGGCGCGCTCCAAGGCTCCACGATCATATCCGTGTCTCCCTGATGGATCCATTCGATAAAGCATGAAAAAGATCACAGAATCTCAGGCATGAAAGTTAAACAATACCTGCCGAAATACCTATACGCTGATTTGTAGTACGATTGTACAGATATATTACGACACTATTACGATTGATGATTGAAAATAACATACAATATGTTTGATTTGATGGAAAATACAACTTGGGTTGTCGACTACAGCGGGCGAGCCCGTCACCTCAGGAAGTTTTAACGATTAGTCGTTCTATCTCCCTGGATTGAGCGCAGAAGACTTGGACAAAACAGTCCACCGTCAAGCTCCGCCACAAACCCGTAAGAGGCCAACGCCTTAACCGCGAGATAGCCAGGAGTGTTACCCAGCGGGCTTACACTCACGCCCTTACTTCCAATTGCGACCAGATTACTCCAGTCTCTCGATTGGTTACGAGTTCGAGGTCGCTTGCGCGGTGCTCTCCCTTACGAAGCGGTGAAACGGTGTATACCGAATCTATCGCGGATCACAGCATCCTTTGCCCGGCTGTTCACCCAGGATCGGGTAGCCGATGGTCGTTTCAAGAGCAGTCGCCGTAAGGTCCGCAACCACCCCCGCTCTATAGGAAACAGTACTGCTTCCAGACTACCCCGACTGTTAGTCAGAGTGCGCAACGATTGGCTTATGCCGCACGGTGCGCAGACCGTCCAGTAGCACCAGAAGGTTGATTCCTAGGGGAAACTAACCCTAAGGCCAGAGTCCTACCTAGGCTCGCACTTCATTCGTGGAGGCCGTCGGATAGGTGTTGACCCGTGAGTGTGACCAACCCTGAACAGAATGGGTCTTCGTGGCCAACTCAGCAAGGGCCCATTAACTCCCTGATGGAATATACAAAGTTTTACCCTACTTTGTACGACCTAACGACTATCATTAATTTATATGATTATTTTGTTTCTATAAGTCGCAAAAACAATAGGCGCGGGATGACTTCGAACTAATGAGATGGATACGAGCAAAAAGGCCTCGTGTCGCTCTCAGTTGCTACAAAAATTTGACAAATTTAGTTGGATTCTATTTGAAGGTATTTGATTAGATCAACAAAATTCGCCAAAATGATCCACAAAAATGTATATTTCGAATTAAAAAAATCTTTTTGTATCAACTGACAGCGATGCGATGACAACTCATTTGTTCATGCCTGCGTTCAGTTCATTACGCTGAATAACTCTCCCAAAGAGTGAGATTTCTCTCTTTGGGATACGACCACCTCGACATATAAGGTAGTTTTAGGTAGTTTTTTAAAAGTACAAATAAAATCCAGTGATCTCAGAGTCGCTTCAGCAAGGCCGATTTTATATCTGGTGTACTTTGACAGTTCTTGTCGCTATATTGGCCTTACGTCATACGGATATCGACTATCGTTGTGGCTATTCGCATAGGTACAACGAGGGACTAAACATCGGAGGGCTGGTTGCCTAAGTCGCCATTTGCATGAGTTGTTGTTTAAAATGTCGTGTACTTAGTCGTTGTAATGTTTAATCATAATCATAATCACTTTTATTTTTCAATATGACTAGGTATCAACAACAATCATATAGGTAGCAATATAATCTGGTGAAATCGTATAAAAAATACACATTTGGGAAACATTACTACTTATATAACTACATTACAGTATGTTTATTTATTACATTAGAAATAATATGCTCCTACTAGCTGCGCCCAGCGGTTTCTTCCGCGTGGTGATGGAAAATTGTGATAATGATGATAGAAAACCATATATCTTTATAAATTATAACCTATGTGTTATTCTGATATGTAAGCTATATTATTGTAAAGTTTCATCAAAATCCATTCAGTAGTTTTTGCGTGAAAGAGTAACAAACATCCATACATACATACAAACTTTCGCGTTTATAATATTAGTAGGATTTACAAATAACCTAATTATATTATTATATATTTTATTACTACTCTTAAATTTTAAGTAGTTAACACCTACAGTGTTTAGTATAAGCAAGGTTTTGTAAAGCTACGATTCCAACTTTCTCAGTCTCAGTCCAACTTTGATATTTTTTTTCATGTGACTCCAGTTTTTTTACGTACAAATGAGAACTGATCATTTCAAATGAACTCCATCGAGTTCTAATTTTGTAAGGTCATTCATAACGGATGTCTCAAAACCGGCTTTAATTTTAGTACAACATCCAATCGACGAAGCTCCGTCGCTGCTCATGGTCTGCTGGCAAGGCAACCGCTTTTAACACGCTTTTATTAGGTCGACCTGTATGTAACTATGTAATGTAATCTAAGGTAACTAATTTAACTATCTTCCAAGGATCGTAGCGTCATGAAAATTGGCAGCTGTATGTAGTTCTGATGACAATACAATAATATGGTACTGTCGAACTGATCTGATGGTGGAACATCGTATCATAGCTGTGTTTGGACTTGTTAGAAAAGTCGTGGAATGAACTTTGACCACGATTAGGTTTCAAGGTCTGATGATGAAGCCGTTTTTTTGGTTTTTAAGTGGATTTATAAAAGCGTGTTTTTAGTGTTTTGTTTAAACTATTAATTTATTTTTAATATTAGTTGGCACACTAGTTGGAACACATTTTTGTGATAACTAGAATTACCTTATTTTATCAATAAACGATTATTCTAATGTTTTCTATTTAAAAAATCTTCATTTTAATGTGGAAAAAGTCGAGCATGTTTAGGTTTTTATATAGTATAGATAGATAAGATAAAGATAAAAGTATTCATTTCCAATATAACCATAACAATTGTGTAGGAATGACATTAATTAATCTTAAACTAGTTAATCAATTCAGCCAAGAGATGATATACAATATATAACTTTAAACTTACTAATTTACAAAAACAAAGGCTGTATCAAACAGTTTACAACAAAACAATTAACGGTAAATAATATGTATTAGATTAAATGGGTAGATAGGATGCTATGTATTTTCAAAATATTTTAAGAAGTCGTTATGAGCATACATGTTGATTTTAAGCAGATAGACGCTGATGGATCTCTTGAACATATCGATGTTTTTAGACGATTTTAATCTTTCAGGCAATTTATTAAAAAGTTTAAAACTTAAGTATCGACTAGTCGCCTGGAACTTGGCAGTACGTGCTACGAACGGTTGGAGATACTGGGTTTTATTCCTGGTGTCATACCGATGTACTTCCTCGTGGGATATGGCCGAGCTCTTAT
The DNA here is from genome assembly GCA_944548615.1 of Micropterix aruncella. Taxonomy (NCBI): domain Eukaryota; kingdom Metazoa; phylum Arthropoda; class Insecta; order Lepidoptera; family Micropterigidae; genus Micropterix; species Micropterix aruncella. The sequence continues at coordinate 32,880,653 of OX155956.1, forward strand.
TGCAATAGAATTCGCAATGAGCAAAAATCGCATATACGGTCAATATCCCTAGTTTTTGGAAGTGTTCACGATATAACTGCCGTGGACCAATACCTACTATCGCACGTATGGCTCTTTTCTGGAGAGTGAATACACTGCTGATGTGCGCTGCATTACCCCATAAAAGAATACCATAGCGCAGGTGTGACTCAACCAGCGCGTAATAGGCCGATATTACTTCAGTTCTCTCCAAACAACTTCTGATGCGTAATAGAGCATGGCAGGCTGACGAAAGTTTTGACTTACTATGCTCTATATGTAGATTCAGTGTAGAAAAATAATATTTTGTCAAAATTATCTAATATTCACAAAAAATACAGGTATATAAATATTGGCCAGGAGATATTGGATCGATATTGATTTTTTGCAACAAGCCGACGATATACCCATTCTTCGACATTGACACAAGTTCGCATTTTATATTAAAAATTCACAATGACAATGAACGAATGCGACCGTAAAATGTGGCAAATATTCAAATCTCTCTGTTTCCGGTTCGTTAGGCTCGTAGCCGCTGGATGCCGCTTGGCTCTGTTTTGTTTTTCCGTTTTCTCCTGTTTTATTTTCCGCAGGGCGGGCGAAACATGATAGCTCTGCCGCGGTGCGGTCTTGCGATTTGTTTGTGCCCATTTATGCTGACTGTTTTATTCGGATTTGGCGTAGTTTCACAAGTTTGACTGGATTTATTTATTTACTTTCCCGGTCAACTAACGGCAAGGAAAGTATTGTGAACGCGCAAATTTATTTTCGAGATGAGGACGGAAATATTCATCTTGACCCCTTGTAATGCAACGGATAGTCTAGACGAGGCACACTTACAGATTGGGAGATAATTACGCTTCATACAATCGATAATGACACTGTTCACAAAAAAAAAACAACTAAAGTTGAAATACAAAATATATTTAGAGTATATTTATAAAAAAAGTGTAAAAGAACTGTTAGTAAATTTTGTTTTCTCCTCTTTGTGGGACCTTTATCCTTCTTTGCCGTCCTTAATCGCTTAAAATGAAATAAAATATTACATATTGAATAATATAGATAATGGTAACATTCAACAACAATACGAGTGTAACTATATCTGGTGTTGTTCCTCGATTTCTTCAATATATCCGCTTCCTTAATAAATCCACTTCTTTAGTATATCCGCTTGGCGATACAGCAAGCCTACTTTGCTTACTGTATCGGCGAGCAGACTATCTATCTCGTCGTCGTAGAGGTTGTCTAAGTCGAGGGTGTTGTCGTCAACGTCTTCATTTCCGGTAGGTTATCGCAGGAATGTAGGTCCCGCAAAAAAAGAAACATTTCAAACTCGCTTTCCTGCTGCAAGCATTTCTGCATCCCTTCCTCCAACCGCTGAAAATCATGTTCAGCAGGTTTGATGGGGCTACTTCCCTCGACATCATCTTTGGAGAAATGCCTTGGTCTATAGCAAACCATCCCCATTCGGGCGAATTCTTTTTGTAGCCCATCCACTGCTGCACTAGGCAGTATGTGCGAAATGAATGTAGCTTTACAGCATCTTGCGTGGCCGGAAGTCTGGCCAGCTTGAAACTACTCGACTGCAGCATTTCTCTCCCATACGGTTAAATGAGGATTTTCTCTCTGGCTTCAGCTACTCGGGCAGGTCCCAGTTTTCCGTTGTCGAAGAAGCACGAGGTGGAATCACAGCCGCTGAAGGCATGAGTGAACATGATGAACTGACTGTATGTAGATGTTCAGGTGGTTGAGTAGTAGGAATCTGTTGTTTTGCCCCTTTTACTCTTCTGAACAAATATGGAACCATTTTTGGGACATCTGAGATCGGTGAGGATCATCAACAAGTCTATGTCCTCTCGTGCAATAACCAATATCTGAAAATCAGAGGCCTTTCTTGATACCTAGTGATGATTCGCGTGTCAGCGTCTTCTTAAGCCTGAACAACTCAATTTCTTTGGCTTCGAATTTCGCTCTGTGCAGTTGGACGAATCCTAATTTGTTTAATTATTGAATTAAAAAAAACTTGGGAAACATTAGGACTGATTGTTTCTTCAAATATCGACTCGGAGAAGTATATGCCTGAGTTTGGCGATTACGTTCTGAGCTCTTCGTGCTCTTTTTTTTCAGGCTCTGTTGGGTAATCATCGAATACTACAGCTATGTTCTGACCGCACCGTGTCTCGAAATATTTTACATATCGGGCAGCTATGAAATCGAACGAGGAGTGCTTGGGCCATATCACCTTGTGAAAGATATGACCACCATCTACAACCACAAATTTACTTTTTAAGCTATTGCATAGCTTTTATCGCGGGCCTAGGCCAGCGCGGCGACCGAATGAAGAAATTTCTTAACGAAAATTAATGATTTTAAACTGATAATTACGTCTAAACGATTACTGCTTACGATTCGAAAAAAATATATGTTAAACAAGAATATTTTCCTAATATTCTTAGCTTTGAATATTTTAGATTTTGTTTATATTACATAGTGTAATTAATTTGTGAAATTAGGTCTAACCGAACACAAAAACGACTACTACGCAAATACTATCTGGCGTATTATTATGAAACCTGCACCATTTTAAAGATAATTTAATTATCTATCTTTTTATCTACGATTTTTTCGAATAATTCGGTTTTTTTGCTTTATTGAATAAAAAATTCGTGCGCGGCGCTCTATCGAAAGACGTTTAAATTATTCCGAATCATTTGCTTCCGCAGCCGCAAATGATTCGGAATAATTTCAACGTTTTCCGATAGAGCGCAGTTATCTGATATCAGAAAAAATAAAATAAATAAATTATTATAATTGCATAAGTTGTTAAAAAAATGCTATGCAATAGCTTTACCGTGGCAGTCCCCGAGTGCCACACGTATTTTTTTCCTTGTTACATCAATATTGACCGGTTTGAATGCAGCATAGAAAGAGGATTTCTTTTCCTTCCTCATTCCCTCTTGAGTGAATAGACATCGGGAATGGTGAAAACTCTTACGTAAATGTAGCAGTAGTAGTAGTAGATATATTAGATAGAGTACTAGTTAGAGTAATAAAAGTAAAAGTAGTAGTAGAAGTAGGAACAGATCTCAAGGTAAATTTTAGTCGTTTGTTTGTGAATATTGAATTCCCTCCACCCATCTCACGTTTCGCCCTCCTACCCTTTCCTTCAAAATGTTAATTTGAATAAATGTGTACTTCACTGACTCATAATAGATAGGTTATTGAAGATATAATAGCAATTATATATGATGCTACATCAGCAATTATAAAGGCAATTGTACATAAAAATTAGCATATATTTTTTAAGTTTGGAGATTTGCCAAATTTTTGAAAGCTTTATCTCAGAAACTATTAGGGATATCGGACCCACTTTATTCTCAAATTATAGAAAATAGAACAGTTTTTTTCCGAAAACGAGCTCTTCCCAAAAAAGAAAACTTGGATTTAGCATCTTAAACCCATCCCATACAAGGAAAAAAACGAAACTAACAACCCCCACTTGATCCAACTTAGGCCATATATATTATATATAACAATGACGAGGCTACTGGACTATATTAAATATACCTCAAATAAAATTAATGAAACTTCTTGGTTGCTTCAAAGTAATGCCATCAAAAAGAGTATATAAATACTTGACATGAGCAAGAAGAAACATAGAACCACACCGGACACGACCCTTAGAGCACATCTATGCAACCTTGACTTAGAGAGCAAGGACTGCCGAATATGTGGCGAAGAACTTGAAGACAGCATACACTTCGTTGGTCGCTGCCCAGGCCTTGCCTCGAAAAAACACTTTACTGCGACGAGCCTTTCTCGAAACCAGAGATCTGCCCAACTTGAAAGTCGATGATCTGTATCGACCGGTAAGCAGTACTGGGCTTCTAGCAAACCACTGACTCAACCACAAAAAAGGGTAGTTACGAAAGATCTTATAGATCCAAGTGACATCAAGGGCTGGAGACAAGCCCCCCACTCCTTTTAATACTACTAATGTACATGTAAAGTCATAAATAAAATATATATTACAATAAATGTATATAAAATGTTATTACATAGCCCATTACTTTTTATACGCACAATTTTATACATTAACTCGATTCGAAATAGGGTATAATTCGTCGTTTTAAAACAAGAAATCGATAGTTGAAAGGATTCGAGATTTTGAAACATTGTGACAAGATAAAAAAAATACGTGTGGCACTCGGGGACTGCCGCGGTAAAGCATTTTTAACAACTTATGCAATTATAATTATTTATTTATTTCATTTATTTTATTTTTTCTGATATCAGATAACTGCGCTCTATCGGAAAACGTTGAAATTAATCCGAATCATTTGCGGCTGCGGTAGCAAATGATTCGGAATAATTTAAACGTCTTCCAATAGAGCGCCGCGCACGAATTTTTTATTCGATAAAGCAAAAAAAAGGGAATATTTGAAAAAAATCCTAGATAAAAAGATAGATAATTAAATTATCTTTAAAATGGTGCAGGTTTCATAATAATACGCCAGATAGTATTTGCGTAGTAGTCGTTTTTGTGTTCGGTTAGACCTAATTTCACAAATTAATTACACTATGTAATATAAACAAAATCTAAAATATTCAAAACTAAGAATATTAGGAAAATGTTCTTGTTTAACATATATTTTTTTCGAATCGTAAGCAGTACTCGTTTAGACTCGTTTAGACGTAATTATCAGTTTAAAATCATTAATTTTCGTTAGGAAATTTCTTCATTCGGTCGCCGCGCTGGCCTAGGCCCGCGATAAAAGCTATGCAATAGCTTAAAAACATGATCTTACTCTAGTATTTTTGAACTCATACCATCTTCTAGCAATAGCTAACTAAAAACTAGGCCAAGAAATTTTCAAACCTAAACTTAGTACCTATAATTACATTTTCATATTTATTTCAGCGAAAGCCAGCCTGCATAAATTGAATTAAAACCAAATAATATAAAAGTCTTTCTCTCCTTTGTCTATCGTAATATTGTTGACGAACCCCTTACCCACTTGTGAGGCTAGCGATGTTCGCTCCTAGCAATTATATCCGTACTAGATTGCACGCACTTCTGGTAGTAGCGTTCTCGCTCAAAAACCTACAGCAAGTGATCTTAGCGGCACCAGAAATTCAGTCGACAGGCTTTGTTAAAGGCCCGTGATTTCTTCCACTGGCAATAGTAGCTCTGAGTTTGGAATCCCATGGGCCGTGCCCATTGACCCGACTTTCTGCTTAGTGGCACGTGCTTCACAGTATTTAAATTAGCTGATGTCGACAGAGCCCGATGTTTATTTGGCACTAGATCAAAATGGAGGTTTGATTTGAAATCGCTGTTATAATGTTAATATTCTACTTATAAAATAAAATAGCCTCTATTTATTTAAATATAAAATTTATACATAAAATATATACATAAATATATACATACAATTAATATACATCAAGTTGTATACATAGCCTTTATTGATTTATACATACACTTTTTAGATATAAGTACCATTATTTAGCTGTATGCTGTCAAAATTACGAATTGGATAACTAACGTATCGTAAATAACGAACGCAATATCACTTTTGCGGGTAAATACAAATGTAATAAAAATAAATAATAAAAATAATTAATAGTGTCCCGAATTTCGTTTTTAACCCTTATTGTCCAGGGTAGACTACCCTGTCCAGGGTAGACTGCCCTGGACAACGGCGGTTGCAACATCGCCTTAAAGTCGGGTGCTACAAACTTCGTGGTACATTCGTTTTACCTTATTTATAATGTTGCAGTGTTTATTTATTATGTGATTCATACCAACCAAGAAAAAGAAGCGTTGTAATTAATAAGATAAAACAAAACAGTTCGATCTGTGATTTGCTTAAAATCTCAGTATTAAGATATCTATTTAAAAAGCTTTCTATAAAGACATTTCTATACAATACATGATGTAAGTATATACAAATGAGAATTGAGAAAATGTCCTTAAATACTTACATATGGTGTCTCAAAACGGCGCAACTATTTTGAATAAAAATAAAAAATATGTAATTAAATATTGTCAATATAATTTATTGTTTTCCTAGAGACAAATGGTTAACGGCAAACGACTTGGTATTTATTTATTTATTTATTTATAAATGTTGGGCGTTGTTTTCCCATGAATGGCTCTATGGCAACGAAAAAAATCGATAGTGTCAACCAAAGATTTTTCCGGCAAGTAGCCAAGGACTGATTTCATTTGAATATTCATTATATAAATAAAAGCGATGAGCGCCCTTTCATAACCGGTGGTAGAACCTGGCTGGGTTTTGTTGTACGTCTCGGGCGAAGCAGTTCGTTTCTCGGCTAAGGGCGGGGTTGGGTCAAGCGCCAAAAAATGGCTTTGATACTTGATTAAAATGTATGGCGGAATTTGAATATTTTTAGTGTAGCTTGTATATGAGATAATCCAACCAAAATTTTACAATGTGATTTCGGCCCAACAAGGCATCTGTGTACCAAGTTTCAAGTCTTTAAGTCCAATATTTCGAGATTGATATATGACTAGTACTCTCCCCGATGAACCGATTCCAACCGCATGCAACTTTTGCCATGAACAAATGATGCTTGCATGCCAAATTTCAGCTCAGTCGGATGAAGCGTTCGGGCGCTATCGGGGATTAATACATACAGACAAACTCGTGTATTCTAAAGACAGAATTTCATCTGGAAATAGCCTTAATCGTTTCAGGGGGGCTCAAAATGAATATACTCGTCTCCATCTCGAAAAACTATTTTTTGCGCGTTCACAATACTTTCCCTTCACGTCGGTTGGTGGGCCGGGAAAGTAATTGACGGGGCGATATCCTGAGCGGCTCTACCCTCTCCAGGCTTCAGCGCTTTATTTTCTTCTTGCGCACTCTAAAATAGTTGGGTCATTTTGAGACATGCTGTATAAAAGTAGGTAGGTGCGAACATGCTAGAACTCTTTATACTTAAACCTACAGCTAAGATAGCCAGCCTAACCCGCGTTCTTTATAACCGTGCCAGGATTCTAAAGGAAGGTAGATACTTATTGGGTTGTTGCCGCTATAATAAATGCAAGTGACACGATACAAGAAAGCGGTGAAACACATACGTACGGTACAGTCGTGAACACTTACATATAAGAGGTAATTACCAGCATTGTATGGGGTGGCGGCTGATGCGGCGGCGGCGGGCAAGGAGGTGGCTCCGGAGACGCGGTGGTCGGTGTGAACGCCGCCTCGGCGAGAGGCGACCCGGCTGCGGGAGAGAACATACCTGTTCTGGTTAACAACGAGTCGAAACATTCATTCCCGATATCGAAACATTGATTCCTCATATCGGAAAATGACACATCACATCCCACATCGAAATAATGATTTACGATATCGAAACGTCGACTTCCGTGATCCAAACAATATCGAAACTTAAAAGAATCAACGTTTCTTTGTTGTTTCACTTGTTTCTCTATAGAAATAGAATCCATCTATTGAGGATGTAATCAATGATTTACTATTGGAAACAACGTTTCGATATTATTTGAATGTCGGAAAGCGATGATTCGATATCGTGAAGCAATATTTCGATGTTGAAAATCAATGTTTCCATATTGGCAATCAATGTTTCGATGGCCGCCTCTGCGAGAGGCGATTCGGCTGCGGGAGAGACCATACCTGTTCTGGTTAACAATGAGTCGAAACATTCATTCCCGACATCGAAACATTGATTCCTCACATCGAAAAATGACACATCACATCCCACATCGAAATAATGATTCACGATATCGAAACGTCGACTTCCGTGATCCAAACAATATCGAAACTTATAAGAATCAAAGTTTCTTTGTTGTTTCACTTGTTTCTCTATAGAAATAGAATCCATCTATTGAGGATTTAATCAATGATTTACTATTGGAAACAACGTTTCGATATTATTTGAATGTCGGAAAGCGATGATTCGATATCGTGAAGCAATATTTCGATGTCGGGAATCAATGTTTCCATATTGGCAATCAATGTTTCGATGATTTTATCAATGTTTTATAATAATGAAACATTGATAAAATCATCGAATAATTTATTCCCGACATAGAAACATTAATTCCCAACATCAAATATTGCTTCACGATATTGGATCATCGATTACCAACATCCAAACAATATCGAAACGTTGTCTCCAATAGTAAATCATTGATTAAGTCCTCGAAAGTTGGATTATAGATAAGGGACTATTTATTATATTATGTTATTGTATTGTATTAATGTATTATATTATTCGGGGTGTCCTATAGGCTAAGTCTATGTCCTATGTCCGAGGAGACTATAAGCAAAGCGTTATTTCTAATAAAAACACATTGATCAAATCATCGAAACATTGATCCACGACATGGAAACTTTGATTCCTAACATCGAAGTATTGCTTCCCGATAGCGAAACATCGATTCCAGATATCTAAATAATATCGAAACTTTATTACCTATAGTAAAACATTGTTTGAATCCTGGAAAGATTGATATTGTATTATTGTATTATATTGTTATATCGAAATTATGGGTATCTTGTTGAGTATTAGCAAACAGATAGGTAAAGAAAGATGAATGAATCTTTGATTCTGCGATTAATGATTTTCATTCTTAGTCTTTTCCTTTTGTTGTTAGTACATACTCTGTTGTAAGTACTTTATATTATTGAGTATTTTAGTGATTGTCTTTTTAACAGGTATGTACGCTTCTGCAGTGGATGTTCGGAATATGACTAAAACAACAATTATATCATTATAACTACACATTAACCAGGAAAACGCGTTTAAATATGACCAAAACGGTGATTCCTAATGCCAATTGCTATACTGGCTGCTGGATGAGGCTAGAAGTGGCCTGTTCAGTGTTCTATTGAAAACTAGACAATTTTAGTACATAGTCAGGATACGGGACAATTAATAGGCTTGATTGCGATTCTTCGTGTTCTAATATAAAAAAAATAGCAGAAATGCGAACGAGACAAATCAGTGTGTTAGATCGGAATGTAAAATGAACGATCGAACTGTCTTACGATCAAGAATAGATAATTTTTTGACATAAGGGGGGGCGGGGGGGAGGAGGGGAGAGGGGGGGGGGGAGGGGAGGATGTAATATTTTGATGTTACAACATTTACCTATATGTCAAGACGAATTTTGTCCTCATAGTTCAGTTCATGAAATTGCGTTAATTTTGGCATTAATTCTCGTTATTTATATTCTATTATGTTAAAAATGAATTAAACTAATCGAAACGGAGCTAGAGAAGTCGTTTTTGGTGTATTCTAGGTACATTTTGACGGTATGTTATGCTTGACTTTTAGTATAGTTTAACCACAAATAGATGGTAGGTACCTGCCTGTCTCAATCGTAGTCAAAACTAATGATTATTTAAGCTTATTTAAGACTAGCGGAACCCGGCGAACTTCGTCTCGCCACGAATTTGTTCGCTTAGCAGCAGATGGCGTTAACATAGGTAATTTTCATCGACAGTTGTTTGAAATTTGCATTGTTTGTTTAAATTCTTCATTGAAAGCAGTCTGATTGTTTATTTTTTGTCTCACCAAAAGAGCAGTTTCATCAATTGCCATTTGTGTCCTAACTGGAGGAGAAAAGTGTGTAAAAAGTACGATTTTGTTTGACAGAGAATGAGGTGCGTACGGATAGCGCGTACACTGGTACGCGTAGTCAGTTTACGCGTGTCCGGAACGTCATGTCCATACTTGCAGCTACGCGTACACTCTTGGGGAACGCGTACCGCGCGAGCTAGTTCGCACGCGAGCCGCCGTCTGTCGGTTTTTAGTCGCGCGTCAAAGAGGACGCACACGACCGGGTACGCTATATTTGGACGGCAAAATAAATAAACACGCGTGTTCTTCGAGTTTCAATAATGAAAATATTATCAGATTGATTCAACTTTATAAATTTCACCGGTTCTTGTGGGATAGCAAACTAACTGATTATCAAAATAACGATTTACGCCAAGATGCATGGAAGGCAATTTCAAATGAACTGAAAATTCCAATAGGTGAATTAAAAAAAGAAGATGAAAACTTTATTAGCAACTAATAGAAAATAAAGGAGCAAAATCAAAAAAAGTTTATTAACAGGATCAGGTAATTTTTTAAATTGTTTATTTACGCATTGTATAGGTACATTGAATCATAAAAAGAAATTGACATATTTATAATAGCCTATATACTTTTATATCTTTTTTTACAGGAGCTAATGATGTATATAAATCGAAGTGGTTTGCATCTGAATACAATCACGATACAATTTTTTCATCCACCATCTAGGTTTCCGTTTGTTTCTCTTTTTTTATTTAAAATGTGTTGAATAATGAGTAATGCCGCAGCAGTGATGGTGCACGCAACCGCTAAGTTTGTCGGAGTCATGGCGAATGACTGGGGCTTGCGGAGCGCTCTGGATCGATTGACCTCGCGTACAGGTTCGCGGCGGTCCGTACAGCAGCTGTACGCGTATCCAATGTACGCGTGGACAGTGTTTCCCAACTACGCGTAACACAGGAATGCGCTATCCGTACGCACCTAGACATAAAATGCTTAGAATCTGGTGCATTTCCAGACACGAACGATTCTAATGGAACCAATGGTGTCAATCTCATTTTACCCCTTGCGCAACACAAAGCGAGTGGCTCGTGGCGGTACTTCAATGCATTGCAATATTGGCACAAATGGTCCATTTCTCCAATTTGCATGCATTTATAATAGCTGTATTGTTTCGTCAGGTCATAATAGATTGCCTCTCTGTATGTGTTTTGTCTCAAATTCAATCGTCTTCGCACTGCAACATTACGGATCCGTGCCGCTTTATTCAATTTTTGGCGACGCTCATCGCTTTCAGTTGCTCGAACCTCTCTTCACGAGTTACACAAATTCATTTAATTCAGTTGATTTACCTTCAGAATCACGAAAACGCTATCAAGAAATCGTAAAATTCAACTTAACTGTCAAATGTTAACTGTACCGCCATCTTGATTTTCGAATTTTTAATCTTGTCAAGCAACGCCATCTATGATCAAGCTTAGTACTAAAATAATTTTCGGTTTTTCACATTTTTCTCACTTTTCCGAGAGATTTTCCGAATTTTTTATTGCCTATAGTAAGACCGAAGTGATTATGAACAAAACAAAATAAGAATCATCCAAATCGGTTTAGCCGATCGTGAGTTATTAGGTAACATACATAAAACCCGACTCATTTTTATTATATAGATTATTCAAACGTCGATGTAATGTGATAGAATCAGTAAAGGTGCAGAATCATTGTGTATAAAACGCGTCTTGGGAGATGGTACTGAGACATATCCATATATTATTTAGTCTTACTGTTATCACATGTGTTGCAATATAATTTATTTTTTTCCCAATACGTAAGGTCTACCCTTTCTAGCCAAACTGTATCTTTTACCGCATAGAAAATACCTGCCAAACTTAAAACAATCTGATTTAGTTTGAAAACATTTCGCACGGTCTTAGATTATGCCGCTTTCAGCTCGATTGGTATTGTATACTGAGAGAGTGACAGTCATTCATTTCCAATTTCGCTCTTACTCATTGGCCTGTCTCGCTCGCATGAACTACTTTCGGGTTTAGTTCACGAAGAAACGTAATCGGGCCCAATGTCTTCAAAATCGGTCTGTCTCAACAGAATCGGGATGGGTAGCAACACTATGTGGGAAGGTGATACGTCACGGTTCGTCTCGCTTATCAGTTTCGGGCCATCCGAATCGACGCGGATACTGCGCGGCTCAGGAAACATTGATTGTATTCTAACCTGCAGCAGTGAGCGATAGTACCCACTGGCTCCAGTGAACGCAGCATCCGCAGCACAGCTGAAGGGCAGCGCGGCGCAGAGCCCTGTGCAGAACGAGGAACAGCAGTGGGTTCACGAACGCGTGAACGTACGAGATGTGCAGGGTAATCTGAAATACATACTTTTTGAAGTAAGTAAAAAAAGTAAAGACAAGCAAAGTAAATATTACCTTAGCACAGGCGAGGACTAGTTAATATGGCTTAGTAACTAAAATAAATCTACCTTTTATAGGTTTAATGAAGCATTCTGAATTTGAATTTGAATCTGCCGAGGATTTATAATTGTCTAAACCAAAAAACTAAAAGCATTTTATTTGAACTAAAACGGATTCTGACATCATAGAACTAAACAATAGTTTTTCAGATGTTTCGGCAAAGTTACATTTGCCGTCTTCACGAAGACACTAAGAGTGCGACTGTGGCGGACGCTGCTTGCCGGTACACAAAGTTCATTGGGTATTAGGGCGAGCTTAATTTTTTAACGCCTGGATTTCAGCTGGCTCAGATCGTATGGTGTTGTTTATGATGAATGTTTCGGCGTGAATTTTGAAAATTGTGCATGTGACTCATAACTCACCGTTTATTGATCACCGTTTCTGTTGGTCCTGTTCCTTTTGATCCAAACGTCTCTGCAGGATATAGTGAGATGTGTGCTCAGGCGATTTTCGAATTTCGCGCCAAAATCCAGCTGGTGCCGTGGCGGTAGAAAATTGAACTACCGGCCCCATCGCCTAATGAACACAGTGTGCGACTGTGCAGTCGCACTCTTCTTAGGGGCTAACATATGATCGGACGCGTCCGTCAGCCGCGGCTTATGAACGCGACTGAAAGGTTATCTGTGTAATATATTTCTATTGAGCCGTGCACATTATCGGACGTCAGTCGCGGACGACTGTGCATACGTTCGTAAGCCGCGGCTTACGGACGCGTCCGATAATTGTTTGCCCCTTTCATGTCCCCTTGAAGACGGCACACGTGACTGCCGAAACGTCGGGAAAACCTATCGTCTAGTTCCACGCGGTAAAAATCCGTTTTCGTTTCAATTCAAATGTCAAATATCGGCGAAAGTTTAAATTTATACTAAAAGCATTTCTAATATCGACAAGTTTATAAGAAATCTTAAATTATAAAGCCTTCTAGCTCTAGTATATGAATATAATAAAGGCACACACATTTATTAGATTTGTATACTACACACACACATACACACATAAATATACTCTCGCATCATATACCATAATACCCTATCTTGTAGTGTTAAAAGGAAAAAAAATAAATATACATTTTTCTTAGTCTAAAACAGTCACAAGTTTAAAATAATATATGATGAGCATGAACAGATAGGACGTTTGACTTCTCAATGTCTTTTTTTAGAACAGAAGCTGATATTGCACAATAACCACGTATTTTAAGGTATGAGAATAAAAATATTAAAAAAACATAATAAACGTATTGTTTCCTCCAAAGGTGAACTGAGTTGACATACACTAACCTAATTTTGAGATATTCGCATATCAAAATTTCGTGTCTAATTAAAAACTATTTTATAGTTTTATCTTTCGTGTTTATTGTTATTTATCCATATATTTTTTAGATTTACTGATTGTTTGGGATATTCATAACCATGTTAATGATTTTTTCACATATTCGCATATTTTACGTACTTTTGGATTAGTCGACGATTTTTCACTTTATTCTATTCACCACACAGAATTCGTCGAACGTTTGATCAGATCACACGAAAGGCAAACGCACCTTATTCGGCTTAGATATATGTATATATTCAAAGCTGTCGATATAGAAGAATGTAAATTATCTCAGTCAAACTAGACCCATCAAATATATTTTCTATACTTTTGGATTTTAAGTAAAAAAAAAACTGTATAAAATATGAGATTTTATTTAATCAAACAATATAACAAAAAAATGTGGTTAAAAACACGTTATTATAAATTACATAAGCCACTATTATTACAGTTACCCAGAGATTATTAAATTATCTAATAATATTATATAGGCATACCAAAAAAAAAAAAAAATATGTGTATATTTACCTGATTATTAGGCAGATACAATTTAATAAATTTTTATTAATTGTTTCACCGATTTAAGTCATGATAGAACTATGATTAAGACCAGCTGAGTTTTCGTTTTCATGACTATTAGTGGATACCGATTAATCAATAATAAAGATAATGAAGACGAATGCCTTTCTAATCAAAAAAAAAAAAATATTTAAAAGTATCCTGTAAGTTTATTAGAGTTATCACCTCCGACGCGCGAGTGGACTTTAAGTGCTATACTATAAGTGCGATTGTCATTGAATAAATATTAGGCAAAAGGGTAAATAAACGCGTCTCTTATAATACTGAAAGCATGTATAGGTATATCATTTTATTCTTATAAAATTGGTTGCTTGCTGAAATGATTGATTGATTGATTGAGTGATTTATTAGCTGATTGCTTGATTGAATAATTTATTGATTGGTTAATTGATTGATTGGTTGATTGGTTGATTGGTTTGATTGATTGATTGATTGATTGAGTGACTGATTGATTAATGGATTGAATAATTGATTGATCGATTTATTGATTGAACGTATTACTATGTTACGAAAAGTTGTTTAATTTTGTAATATTTTGCTTAGATGGCGCTAACATTAATTCATTTATTAAAAACATAACGTTTCTAGTTAACGCTAGATTTTACTACCCATCATTGTCATGCCGGACGGGGGCTATTCCGCGAGGAATTCCGAAGTAAAATATTTTCATCTCAACCTAAATCGCCTTCATACTTAATTAAAAATAAGATATTTTTCAGTACCACTTATTTTTATGGTGCTGAGAAATAATAAGGATTTCGCTGTTGAATACAGAATCGGCGATGTTACTAATAAATAAATAGGAACATAAAAAGAAACATTAGGGTCGCCAGATGTGAGACCTGAGGAACACCAGAAAAAGTAAATGTCGCGGTATTGCAGTAATGCCAAAACACATAACTACTGAAAGCGATTATAGGAATTTCTAGCGAAAATATTGAAAAGTTTTAGAGAAAAAAATATTGAACAGTTATGAAGCAACTAAAGTACGCAAAAGAATACAAGGAAAAATCAATTCCTGCTGCGCCCTTAGAGGTCGAGAAATAACTAAACGCTAGCTGCATTAAACTTTGGAGGTAAAATGAAAGAGTGGTTGAGATAGATACCTCATATCCAATCTGGCTGCCCAGCGAGGGGTGGTGGAAGAGTGTGACCATGAACAGTGGTCCCCAGAAGAGGATGTAGGCGCCGGTGATGATGAGGAACATGCGTACCCTCTGTACTCCCTCACGCTCCATGCGCTGGAAGTAAGTGCGCATCCGGCGGTGCTCTTCCGCTGCGGTGGGCTGTAAAAAATACGAGTAGTAATCAGATTAGCCAGAAGAAGTTACAATTTTAAAGTTCTTCGCTGAGTTTGATGTTCAGCTTTCTTGACACAGGAAACAGGTAAAAGTAATATGAAACGAAATATATGAACCTGTAATAACTGTTTCGGTAGTCCAGCAAGATCCGTGCTTTGGAAGTGTTTTTTTCATGGCGTTTAATAATAATAATAATATTTTCTCTTTATTTCAACTTAATCATGATACAAAAAGGCGAGCTTATTGCCACATGGCAAAGTCTTACAACTAACCTAATTACAGTGGTGCATGCGCGCATTGTGAAAATAAAGATTACTACATTCATCTGCATAAAATACAGACCAGTAAAGGTATTTAAAACTAAGAATGCCCGAGGAGAGGAAATTAGGAGAGGAAGAGGAGAGAAAGGGAACTGGTTACTTCTTAAAAAGGTAGTATCTTGAGGATCTAATCTTTGAGGTGAGTCCTAAATGATGTTAAACAGGCGAGTTTCGTATATTTGCCGGGTGATCGTTCCAGAGTCTTGCACCATGGACACAGAAAGAGTAGGAACAGAAATCAGTGTTATGACACGGATTGTTTAGAAGTACGAGACCGTCGGAATTCAATGGTTCAAAAAGCTCGTAGAGACAAGATGGTGTTGATTAGGAGAGTACACGATACAGGAGAGCAAGTATATTAACGCTTCTCCTTTGGCGTACTGGCAACCACTTTAACTGTGCCCTATATTCGGACACGTGATCATACTTACGAAGACCGAAGATAACTCGTATGCATATATTTTGCAGATGTTCAAGTTTGTTGAGTAGTTTCTTCGACAAATCGAGATGAGCCACATCTGCATAGTCAAAAAAGGTAAGAGGAGAGACTGTGCAAGAGATTTCTTTGTGACTTTTTAATGACTTGTCAGAAACCATAAAGGCAGCAGACCTCTGATTATATACCAATGATAAGTGAAAGTGATATTAATCCAGCTATAGTGTCTACAAAAATATCAATTCCCTTTAACGAACTTGAGACATGGTTAATCAATAATTAAATTCCAAATTTCAATAAAAAACTATTTAAAAAAACTAAACTACAAAAGAAAAAAAATAAATATATAAAATATTCCTTTAATATATAGAAACTTTTGCTTATCAACCTTGTCTTGAGTGCGATGTGTGATTTCTTTCGTGTAGAATTTTGTATTTTTTTTGTTATATAATATATAAAAATAATTAAAGTAATTAAAGCTACTCACATAGCAGCGATCAATTAAGAAATCAAAATAATTAAAGCTACTCAATAAGCAAGAATCAATAAATCAAAATGATTAAAGCTACTCTTATTTTGATTTATTGTTTCTTGCTTATGCAAGAAACAATAAATCAAAATAATTAAAGCTACTCATACAGCAGCGTAAGACTTCCCGATTGGATTGGCAAATGCTTATGTTTAAATATTTGGTTTTCACGTAGATTGTGCTTTAGACTGTGCTATGTAAGTTTAATGGATGTCCCGTTGCCACCAGTAAACGAATAATTACCTTTACCCATCCATCTCAAAACCAAGCTTATCCTTTGGTAAAATATTTTTTTTCAATAGAGCCGAATTTAAGTGAGAAATAATGAATAAATGACATTGATTAAATCGGCGAATGGCGTTTCTTAAATATAGGATGAACTATTTGAAAATTTTGAATGTATTCGCTATTAAAAAAGATGGTACAAGGATGCTGCGCAAGTTATCAGCCAGCCATTAAATCAAAAGAAAATGCTAGATATGCTCATTTTTATGAACGAAAACACTCAAGCTTTCATGAAAATTTGAGAGTTTTCTTTCAAAAAATAATAATAGTTTCAAATAAAATTGATAATAATATTAGTTTCAAAGTTAAAGCAGTTAGGAAGACCTATTGGAAATGTATCTACATATATTTATTATGACTTGTCTTATCAGTAAAGATATCTATCTACCTATCTAATCAGTGGACGATACCTATTTTGAGGGCTTCGACGAATATTTTTTTTAAATTGCATTATGTCGTTAAAATTAAGATGAATAGAATGTGTTGACGTCTGGGGTAAATATATTGAAATAAATTAATAGTTAAAAAAAACACTAAAAACACGCTTTTATAAAAGCACGTAAAAACCAAAAAATCGACTATTGTATCAGAACAACGACATCTTATCTGTAAACGTATCTTTGCAAAACCATAATAAACTATGAAAAGATTGTACAAATATCTATCGTTGTTACAAGACCTTTCTAACAAGTCCAAACACGGCTATGATACGATATTCCATCATGGAATGCCAGTGCCTATCTTCCGGCTTCATCATCAGACCTTGAAACCTAATCGTGGTCAAAGTTCATTCCAAGACTTTTCTAACAAGTCCAAACACAGCTATGATACGATGTTCCATCATGAAGTTCCAGTTTATATCTTCCGACTCCATCATCAGATCAGTTCGACAGTACCATATTATTGTATTGTCATCAGAACTACATACAGCTGCCAATTTTCATGACGCTCCGATCCTTGGAAGATGGTTAAATTAGTTACCTTAGTTTCCATTTCATAGTTACATACAATTCGACCTAACAAAAGCGTGTTAAAATACAAATATTTCTTTAAATAAAAGTATTTATTTTCTTGGATAGGCCGCGAACTCTTCTATCCACCCTTATATAGACATTGCTTTGGTTGTGACCATTTAATATGTACATACGACGTAACCTAATTTTGTTCATTTCTCCAGAATGTTACTTTGAGTCTTTAGAGAAATATTTAATAGAATAAATACTTTTTTAGATACTTTTAATGTTATTATAAGAAATCAATTCGGCTTCAGAAAGCATAAGTCGACCACTATCGCAATTAGCGAGTTAGTAAAGCAAATTTTAGAATCACTTGACACATCTCAAAACCCCATAGCCGTTTTTTGCGATCTATCGAAGGCCTTCGACTGTGTGAATCACCAGATTCTTCTAGATAAACTAGAGAGGTATGGTATCCGCGGTAGAGCTCATAGCCTGATCACATCATATCTAAATAGGAGATACCAAATTGTGGAAATAAACAATGCTAAGTCATTGCCAAAATTAATTTCACGCGGGGTACCTCAGGGCTCTATACTTGGACCACTACTATTTATTATTTTTATTAATGATATCGATAGGACAATTACGCCGCCAGTAAAGACGCTTCTATACGCCGATGACACCAGCTTCTTTTTTGAAAATAAAAACACCCAGGTCTTGGAAAAGCTGATAAACGAGCAGCTTCTTGTGGCTAACACTTGGTTTGAAAAAAAAACAACTTTTCATAAACCTATCAAAAACGGTAGCAATGAAATTTTCAACTACTAAAAAGAGTGACAAAAATATTACGATTAAAATGGAATCAGAAAATATAAATATTGTCAGAAATACTAAATTCTTAGGGATCACTTTAGATGAAAATTTAAACTGGAATCAACATATCGATAATTTGTGTGCAACTTTGTCATCGGCAGTCTATGCTATAAGAAAGGTGAAATTTCTGGCTGGCGAACGTGCAGCGATCAGTGTGTATCACTCCTGCTTCCATTCAAAGATGTCTTATGCGATACTACTATGGGGTAATGCAACCGATACCCATCGCGTTTTTGTGCTACAAAAGCAAGCCGTTAGGACAATTTTTGGTGTAAGCAGAGAAACACATTGCGCCCCTTTTTTTATTAAAGCTGGTATCCTTACCATGTCGTCTATGTACATATATCAGTGCCTTTTATACGCCAAAGAGAATGTTTTAAATTGCGAGCTTCACTCCACTCGGCATAGCCATAATACGCGACATAAGAACAATGTGTTATTGCCTAAAGTACGCTTGACTAAATATCAAAAAACATTTTTATACATAAGTTTTAAATTGTTCAATGCTTTGTCATCATCAACAAAAAGACTTGAGATGGCAGCATATAAAATCTGCTTGAAAAATCAGTTAGTCAAACATGCCCTTTACAAACTGGACGACTTTTATGATATTGCGTCCACAATTGCTTGATTATAAATAACCATATTATGACTATACTTTCGAACTAAGTTTTAGATTTTATTGACATTGTTTTTAATTACGCATGTTTCAGAATTTTTCTTTTTATGGTATTGATTATTATTTGTTTGATTATTGATTATTTTGTAAATTTGACTATTTTTAAGTAATCACCTCTGATTACAATTATTTTTTTTTCCTTTTAATTAATCAAAGCGGTTTTATCATCCGGTAAATTATGATTGTAAAATTTGACATGTTCCTCAGTATTGTGAAATGCTTTTATGGAATGAATAAATGATGATGATGATGATGAGTCATATCGTACCGTATTTTCTTATTCCATTTAAGATAGTTGGCATGTCACGCAACCTTCGAAGTAGCAGGACGCCTAGCGGTGTTTGTTTCCGGTCCATTGGTTGCCGCTAGACGACAAGTTAGCATTTGATAGGGCTTTTAGTCCGCCACCCTTCGTATTTGCTCGGGATCCCGTTAAGCGGCGGCGCGGCGTCGACCGACCTTGTACGTCACTAATTTATGGGGATGTCTCGGATCTAAGTCGTTACCCAATACGGATACGGATATCGGGTCGACCGACGTAGCAAAGCCAAACTGACATATCCTACAATCTGCCGCAGTGCAAATTACACAGCCATTCCGATAGCCGAGACTTCGGCCACACTGGTGGAAATATAATGGAAAGGGTTGGTGTTTGCGTTTTTATATTTTTATTTATTTAGTGTTATTAATTTTCCAACATGTTGACATATTGAAACATGAAATATGACATAAAAATTAAATGACCATAATATATTTTCTTTTAACGGTAACGAACTACCTAGACGCGTATAAGGAGCTATTCGATAAGCTGGATAGGATTGAAAACAAGTGTATTCGCTTTGTTTAAGTATCTATACTAATATTATAAAGAGAAAATTGTTTGTGACGTTGTAGGAAGTAATCTCTGGATCTACTGAACCGATTTCAAAAATTCCTTTGCCAATAGAAAGCCACGTTATTTGTGAGTGCCATAGGCTATATATTAATCCGAAAATAAAAGGACGTTTTCGTGGTAGTCGGATTTGCAATGTAAGACGGAGAATAAGCGGTCGAACGAAAACGTTTCTAACTAACACTGCCTTAACTATGAGAGATAATATGATTAAGTTCTAGAGAAAAGTGAGAGATAATATGATTAAGTTCTAAGAGATTACTCAATGCTATAGTACATTTTAGCAGCTAGGATTTTACTACGAAACACAAAATGTAGATGGCACTGAAAGTTTAAAATATTGATTAATCTCTTATCTATACTAATATTATAAAGAGGTAAAGTTTGTGAAGTTGTAGGAAGTAATCTCGGGATCTACTAAACCGATTTTCAAATTTCTCTTACCAATAGAAAGCCACGTTATTTGTGAGTGCCATAGGCTATACATTCATCTGAAGAATAGAAAGACTTTTTCGTGGTAGTCGGATTTGCAAAGTAAGTCGGAGAATAAGCGGTCGAACGAAAATGTTTCTAACTAACGCTGCCTTTACGATGAGAGATATATGATTAAGTTCTAGAAAAAAGTTGTAGAGCTTGATAATGCCTACAAAAAAGTCAGCGACAGCATATATATAACGTTTATATTTTAGTCACAAAAAGTAGTATTTTATATTAAAAAAAATATTTAAATCGTTAGGACATGTTTATTGGTCATATTATCAACATTTATGATTTTTTATCAAAATAAGTAAATTTATCGTCTTAATTGTTTAAAACAAAAGACTTTTCCCTTTTACTGCATATAATTCCCCTTTTACTGCATAAATAGTTAAAGAGATAATACGCTTACAAATAAGACACTCACAAGAAGACACTCACAAATAACGGTATTATAGTCAAATTGGCATGCAAATACATACATACATATGCAGTAAAAATATAACCCTTCTTTTGGCAGTCAGGAAATAAATCATAACACTCAGTACTAACCGAACCACACTCATAATTCCATCAAAAGTAAAAAGTTTTACCGTCCAACGAAGTGGGCACGGGTCAGCTAGTTCCCTGATAAAGTTTGATCCCATATCGACATTAGACAATGTCGGGGTTTTCACGTACTCACCCTACTCTTTCGTATACTACATTCGAACATGCCTTCTTAGTTGTATATACTTTTCTCTCCGCTTTCATCACATGGCCTTCGACTACGCTCCCAGGAAAATCTATTACTGGCTATAACTCAGCATTCACCGACTTTCATGTCCAGGTCATCTCCAGTGCAGGTGACTCGACTATGGAACTCCGTGCTTTTGCCCATGAGAGAACTTAAAAACCTAGAAGTCGTCGTTACCCACTACTGATACGGATACGGATATCGGATGGACCGAAGTAGCAAAGCCAAACTGACATATCCTACAATCTGTCGCAGTGCAAATTACACAACCATTCTGATAGCCGAGACTTCGATCACACTGGTGGAAATACAATGAAAAGGGTTTTTCTTTGCGTTTATTTTATTTCTATTTATTTATTGTTATTAATTATCCAACATGTTGATATGCTGAAATATGAAATTTAATTTATATGTAAACTTTTCTTTTACCGACAATTAACTACACAGATGTGGCCTATCCAGACGCGAATGAGGAACTACTCGATAAGCTGGAGAGGATTCAAAATACGCGTATTCGCTTTGTTTATTCCCTGAAGAAGTGATCCCATATCGACCTTTCACAGGCAAAGGAGTGGTTCCCCATTATGCGATGTCGTGTTTTTCACGTACTCGTCCTACTCTTTATCGCACTACATTCAGTGCAGGCGGCCCGACTGGAACTGCGTGCCTTTGCATCTAAAAGAACTTGAAAACCTGAACGGGTTTTAACAAATCTATAAAGAGACATCTACTTAACGAATAAATACTTCACCCCCCCACCCCCCTTCCCAATTCCGTCTGCTTTGCTTGTCCTTATAGTCCATTCCTCCCTTCGATATCGAACTTACATATGTTATTAATTACTGTTTTATTTCCTTTATTATAATTATGATTATTATGTATGTATATTTATTTATTATGTCCGATATTTTATAAAAAATACTCTTTTTATAAATTAATTTGCACACATAAAAGCCTTTACACGCACTAACCATGGCGGTATGGTCGAAAGATATTGCCACTTGGCAATTGGACCACTATGTTGTATGCTATTGTGTGTGAAATAACGCTTTTCAAACAAACAAGGCCTAAAGCTCTATGGAGTTCGGGTATTGCTTCATGCCCAGGATTTACACTCTGGTTAATGACGTTCTAATGCTAACATTGCTGTTCTAATTGCTTACACGCGGGAACCATGGTTTCAACGCGGCTACGGACGTTACCGTAGATGTTACGTAAATTTCAATTTTAATAAAGATATTTCTGCGCTTACTTCTGTAGGTGGCATTGTTATCAAAATACGTAATATAATTATAATAAGGGGCATATAGCTGTTAAATTATTGAAAAAATGTGCGTGTCAACTCCGACGAGCGGTTGGAGTTTAGGTACTCTTTAAGTGCTATGCGATTGTCATTAAATATACAATATGCAAAGGTAATAAATAAACGAATCTCTTATAATACCGAAAGCAAGTCTATCTAGTAACCGCATTCACCTGTTCTTCGGTTTTCCTTTCATCATCATTTAAACTGGTGTTTTCGATATCTTACAATATTTTATACCTTTATTCACTTCACTCTACATATAAATATCAAGACATACATATGTATGTATATGTATGTGCATACATACATATGTATGTATCAATACATATATATGTACAATATACAATAAATATCAATACATACATATAAATATCAATATCAATACATATAAATATCAATATAAATAGATATAAAAATGTAACTTAAATTACAAAGCTCCACAAATTGATTGTTAATATTTGTAATACTGACATTAAATATACTAATATTATGTCTTAGCGAAAGATATTTAATTTTGAAATATTCTGCTTAGATAGCGCTAACAGAATAATACATGTGCAGCCATCTATTGTCAGGTACGTATATTACTATGCTACGAAAAGTTATTTAATTTTGAATTATTCTGCTTCAATGACGCTAACATTATTTCATTTACAAAAACATAACGCGCTTTGTTAACGCTCGATTGTACTACCCATTTAAATTTTCGTACCAAGGACCTTAAAAGAAAACAATTTTCTAAAGGAGTAAACTCCAGAAAGATAAATCTCAGTAGTTTAATTTTAAAGAAGTAGTTTAAATTTTAGTAAACACGTCCTTTGCGTTATGCGGTCTAAAAAGCCGCATGGGTGGCTTTTCGCAGATGCGACGGTCAAAATCGCAGTCTTTCACGGGGGGGGGGGGGGGGGGGCGACTATGTCACAGTTCTTTGCGTATGACAGAGACAAATATATAATATTGCTTCCCTTACGAGGTCTATCCCAACGGCGCAATTAAAACCTATTTTGTGATGCCGAGTAGGTCTCATACGCACTGTAAAGAAGTTCAACCTTGCCCTGAAAAGACCTCATACGCACTGAATGAAAGTCCATCAAAAATGGTATCGCAGCCAGCGTGTTAATAAATAATAAGGTCGAATCTTACGTTATCATTGGTTATCAAAGCAGTGCGTCTCCTGGTTCTTTTAAAAAAAATATATAACAAGATATTTTATATATTTGTCAGAGTATTTTGCCTTGTGTCAGAGTATTTTGTCCTACGGAGTCGCGGCATGGGGCGCTACTACTAATGATAATCTGGATAGATTGACAAAAGCGCAGAAATTATTATTGAGAGTAATTCACAGAAAAAACCGGCGTCATCCATCTGCCTTGTTATTTTCCCAATCCCATGTGCTATCAGCTAAACAGTTATTCATTAAGCAAGCGCTTCTTGCATTCTACAAATCTAGAGATGACCACGCCCGAACTCAAAACAATCTGAACACAAGAATGTCCGCGAGTATCAATTATATAATTCCGTCAGTCAGGACAACATTTGCCCAGAGACATATATTCTACATAGCCCCAAAATTATATAATTCCCTTAGTGAAGACATGAAAAATTATCCTAACATAAAAATATTTAAAGCAAACCTTAATAGATGGCTACTTAACAAGGGATATGTAAAATCTGATCAACTTCTTTGGAACGCACGACAATTGATTTAGTATCACTTATCTATTTTTCTTAATTAAATATGATTAAATTACAACTATAAATGTATATATTTATTACATAGCTATATTTTTTTATAAAATTGGTATATTTATGTATATATACAGGTGGTGGGTCCAAATAATTTATTTAAAAAAAAACACTTCATTTCTTAAAATTGCATAAAAATATGCACATCTAGAGACGGGCCAAATTATCGCCTAGTTAGATGTGCTATTGGCAGTAAAGGTCATGTAAGATGTGTTAAACCTCCCTATATTAATTATTAAATAATTTATATAATTATTATAAGATTACATGACCTATGAATGAACTGTATACCTAATCCTATGTACCTAAATAAATAAATAAATAAATAAATAAATTTAATATATTAACGCTAATTAATAAGCCTCTTATCTGTTATTATCAATAAGGAATATTCATAGTATGCGCGGCCGTCTGCTCTTGCGGCCATGCGAAGAATGAATTGAAATTAAACGGAATGAACGACTTTAGAGGAACCGACCAAAGATGCCGTACAGACTCACGGCGAGAAGCTTCGCGAGAAGTTTCGCCGAGACTTCTCGCGAGAACAAGCAACATGTCCACACTCAAGATATTCTCAGTCGTGTTCTCGTTCCTATCCGTTATACACGACATAATGTTATGGACGAAATCCAAACTGCAGTAGGCTTGGCCCTGTGTGCCCATTGAATATTGTAACTTTGTAAGTTTTGTAACCAGAAATACAATTTGTGAACAAAAAAAGTACAGGCGATGGTGGATAACCTTTATGTTGCGGGAAGAAAGATAAAATAACGGGCAGGCATGATGATGATAAACATCACAACAAATAGTGTGTCGTCATGCCTAAAATTCCGTGCACTTCAAATTCCCCAACCTAAAAATATTATTTATGGCAGTAAGTGCACTTAGCACACAATATAGGTATACCCGGATTAGCTCCACTAAAAGCGGGAGCTAATGGATGTTAAACTAAAAGTGGAATATTTACAAGCAAACGCTAAAATTTCGAAATTACACGTCAACCCGAAAATAACCTTCGCTCGCGAACAAAGGAAAACGTCGGAAAAATCCCAGCACGTGCATTTAAAAAGGGTAATAAAAACTCACCCTAAACACACCGCCGGCAAAAGGATTAAGCAACCCGTCGCCGATTGTAAAATCGACCCACCCCGCTAGCCAGGTAGGTACAAAGAATGACTCATATTTTGGGAAGCGCCAGCTTAAATATTGGATCACTAGAAATCCACAAAATTGCTGCCATGAAAATGTCTAAATGTTTAGAATAATTTAATTTAATTTTTAGACTAAGTCCGAGCCAAATCGGCCAATAAATGGTGAAAATATTTAAATTCAACCTAAAATAGGACATAGCAATAGTATATGATTATTAAAATGTATATAATAATCATAAGTTAATATAAGTTAGAGTTTAAGGTCGTATGTACACTCTTAACTTAGTAAAATAGTATACAATATTATAGTACATTAGCTTTACGGAAACGACATATAACAACGCGTCGGTCGGCACCCGCGGGCGAGGCGGGGTGCAACCCGCCCCACCACTGGGCCGGCCGCAGCGGTCATACCTATATAAGGTCGGTTACCCGCCGATATCGGGGCAGATCAAATAACAGTGCCATCGGGCAGATCATTTAACAGTGCCTTGCGGGCAGATCACATTTAAGTGCCGGGCAGATCACACTTAAGTGCCGGGCAGATCATATTGTAACAGTGCTTTGTCGGAGATCATATCGGAGATCATATTTAAAGTAGAACTATTAGTACGTGCTTTGAAGCATAAAACGCAATTACTGTAAATTCGTAAATAGTGCAATAGACTACATTTTATAGGAAATAAAACTTTAATGGCTTAGAAGCTTTTTAAAACGTAAAAATTATTATTATATTTTTTATTAACAATACAAACCTCGAGTGCATATCCTGGAAATACTACCTACAGCGGATTAGACACGACCCGAGCGACGTTAAAAACGAGGATTTCGACAACGCCGCACGACGTCACCTTTAGCCTTACAACCTGAAGGGTTGAGTCTGTATGTAGGCCACGCGTGGGAAGGCCCCACATCTTGGAAGCCCCCACACCTTGGAAAGACACCACATCTTGGTCCTTCGAGACGGGATAGGAAATCAGGACCTTAAGCAGAAAGCAGGTCCATCGAGGTAAAAAATAATAAAATATATTTTTTTTTAATTTTTACAAAAATTTGAAAAATCTCCGAGATGTCGACGCCGCGTCAAACGAGCGCGGAACGGACAGAGAACGCTAGAAGAAGCGCAAGGATTGCGGACAAAGCACGCGACAAAAGCCAGATCGACGCTCACAGGCAAGAACTACGAGCCGATCAACAAGATGCCGCAAGATCTGCAATTAAGACGACGACCGCTGAGAGACCAGCCAGCAGAGCACAGTCGACCAGCAGCAGGGCGCCGTCAATGACAAGTCATCGATCGTCCAGATCAGCAACCACCACCATCAGGAGGCGACAATTGGAGGCGGAGATAGAAGCCGCCCAGGAAAAAGCCGCAGCCAACACCGCAGCCGCAGCAGCGAAAGCCGCCCAGGAAAAAGCCGCAGCCGACGCCGCAGCCAACGCCGCAGCCGCAGCCGCAGCCGCAGCCGCCGCCCAAGCGGAATCCGCCGCCAAACACGCAGCCGAGACTCACCGAATCGAATCGGAACGGATCGACCGACAACTCGAACTGCGGAAACTCCTGATAGAAGCAGAGGTCGAGGAAGAGTTATATATGGACGACGACGACCAAATAAGCCGAGCCGACAGCCGAGCGGAACGACAGAGCCGCCGACTAACGACCGGACGAACAGAGGAATGGGTGAACGAGCGGGAATTAAGGGACGACGACGCCGCAGAAAAAACAACGAGCGACGCCGCATTCCAACGAGCCGTCGCGAGCGCCGTCACGCAAGCGATCGCCGCCACCGCCGCCGCCGCCAACTCCCATCCAAGAGCCTCCTCCTACGAGCGGCAGTTAAGAGACGACGACGCCACGGACAAAAAGGCAAGCGACGCCGCGTTACAACGAGCCGTCGCGAGCGCCGTCACGAAAGCGATCGCCGATAACGCCGCAGCCGCCACCGCCAATCGACCGAGTGACACCGCCCGAGCGAGCAATTACGCCCGACCGAGCGGCGACGTCCCGACGATGAAGAAAGAGGAAGAATGCAGCCCGCCCGACGTCTACATGATGCAGACCCGAGCGAAGATGCTACGCAGCCTTCCCCAGTTCGACGGCAGCATGCAGGAGTGGCCAATATACGCCGCACTATTCGATCAGGGGTCGACAATGTGCGGATTCACCAACGCGGACAATCTGCTACGACTACAACAAAGCCTGCGAGGACCCGCGCGCGAGGCAGTACGCGCGATGTTACTGGATCCCGGCAATGTCCCGGAGATCCGGAGAGCGCTGGAACGCCGTTTTGGCAGACCTGGCGCTCGCATCGACGCGCTCATGCAGGAAGCACGCAGTACGCAGCAAATATTGGTGAGTGATTCGATATTTAAGTTGGTTGAGTACGGCACTACCGTTT
Organism: Micropterix aruncella; assembly: GCA_944548615.1. Lineage (NCBI taxonomy): Eukaryota > Metazoa > Arthropoda > Insecta > Lepidoptera > Micropterigidae > Micropterix > Micropterix aruncella. The sequence continues at coordinate 32,908,714 of OX155956.1, forward strand.
GTAATGTCGTACATGCTTTAAAAAATATGGGTCATTCTGCGTATCTCACAAATCCACCGCTGCTAAAGGAATTAGTGATGAAGTTGCCACAACATTTGCGGTTGCAGTGGTACTCCGCCGGCCATGGACCGCATCCTACTCTTTTAGATTACGGAAACTGGTTAGAGACAATAATAGACGCCGCCTCTCAAGAAGATCCCGTAAAAGATTATTCAAAAAATAAGTATAATAACAATCGATCCGAGATGCCGAGCAAAAAAAGAGTTTTTGCTACAGACACTCAGGAGTCAACGGACGCCTGCCTAAAGTGCGGGCGAAACAATCATTTAACCCCTAAATGCCGCGAAATAGGAAAAATGACAATAAATCAACGTTGGACATGGGTTAAGGAAAAACGCTTATGCACACGGTGTTTTAGAAAAGACCACCGCCAAGCGCAATGTAGCGTAAAAGAGCCGTGTGGGATAGAAGGTTGTAAGTGGCCTCACCACAAATTATTACATAAAAATAATGCCGCGATAAAAAATCAGCCCTCAAACGACGACCAAAATACCCCTAATACAGTAGCTAATACGTGGGACGGATCAGAAAAAATGATTCTAAGGGTAGCGCCCGTGGAACTACGGGGGCCGAAAGGCGTTATAAAAGCGCTAGCGTTATGCGATGAAGGATCTTCAATCACATTAATAGATCAGAGCATAACGGATAAAATAGGAGTACACGGGGAAATTAGCCCCTTAAATTTAGTAGGCGCCTCGGGCATGTCAGTTGCGAACGCGACAACGCAGCGAATAGACTGTAAGATCCGACCGCTGAAAGGTAAAAAATATTATGATTTATGTAACGCCAGGACCATAAAACAGCTGGATTTACCAGCACAAAAATTCTGTGCTAAATCCATGCTAAATAAATGGCCTCATTTAGCCGACATACCGTTTTGCGACTTTGAAGGAGCACCGCAAATTCTAATAGGAATAGATCATTATGACTTAATCATTCCCAGAACGATAAAAGCCGGTCCCCCGAACGCTCCGATAGCGACCTATTGCCGACTTGGGTGGACATTAGGGGGAGGGGGGGGCGGTGATTTGGCTACTTGCCGCGCCGTAAACCACTTACGGAATGCGGGCTCAAACCAAAGGATGGACGACATCATCCGGTCGTATTTCGAAGTAGAAGAAATAGGAACGCACATATGCGCCCATAAGGCCGTTACAAACGCGCGGGCCGAGACGCTTCTTCACGAGACAACGAAGCTAGAAGGCAATCGTTGGAGTACCGGACTGCTTTGGAAAAGCGACAAGGTGACGATGCCAGCCAGTCACGAGATGGCTAAAAAACGGTTGAAATCCATAGAAAACAAACTACTCAAAAATCAGCCGTTGGCCACTCAATATTGCGACACAATAAAGGATTTCCTGAAAAAAGGGTATGCCCATAAATTAAGTCCAGAGGAATTACGCACCCCTGGAAATCGTATTTGGTATCTCCCACACTTCCCGGTTGAAAATCCAAATAAACCAGGAAAAATGCGACTCGTTTTTGACTGCGCCGCGAAAGCCGGGGGAACAAGCCTAAACGACCAGCTATTATCAGGACCCGATTTATTAAATTCTCTGATTGGAATCCTATTCAAATTCCGACAAGGACGTTACGGATTCGCGGGCGACATAAAGGAGATGTTTTTACAAATTCATTTATCAGAAAAAGACACCCAAAGTCAACGTTTCCTATGGCGCGACCTAAAACAAGAAGAGGAACCATCCGAGTACTCCATGGATGTAGTCCTTTTCGGGTCTACCTCATCTCCGTGCTCCGCACTCTTTGTAAAAAATACAAACGCGGAGAGATTCAGGAAAAAATATCCCGAAGCGGTCGACGCCATAGTGAACAAACACTATATGGACGATTATCTAGATTCAACGGATACTGTAGAAACCGCCCAAAAAATGATCGCGACCGTTACGAAAATTCACCAGGAAGGTGGCTTTAACATCGTAAACTGGACGAGTAACGATCCAAAAATATTAGAGCAGGTACCACATAATATACGTTCACAAACAAAAATAAAATTGGCCGGTACCGACGAGGCGAGTGAGAGGATTCTCGGACTTATATGGGAGCCTCATCGCGACACCTTTTCATTCGACACGGACCTCAAGAAAATTAATCCCGACTTACTGAGTGGTCGCAAAACCCCGACGAAGCGACAAACGTTATCGGTGATAATGAGCACCTTTGATCCGCTCGGGATTTTGGGCCCACTAACAGTAAAGGCGAAAATCTTACTCCAAACCATATGGTTGGATAAGACGGACTGGGACGAGATTATTAGCGACGGTGCCAGTCAAAAGTGGCAAGTCTGGTTGGCCGAGTTGCGAAAAATAAAATTCGTAACTATAAACCGTAGCTACCAGCACACAGGAAAACTGGCCCGTGACGTACAATTGCATGTTTTTGCGGACGCGAGCGAAAGAGCATATGCCGCGGTAGCGTATTTACGTTATGAAAATGAAAACGGCACCGCGAGCACGGCCTTTATAGCCGGCAAAAACAAAGTAGCGCCGCTGAAACCCATGTCGCTACCGAGACTAGAGCTGCAAGCCGCTACAATGGCCAGCAAATTAGCTGAGCTGATAAAATCGCAGCACACCTGGGAATTTTCCTCCACAACGTTATGGTCAGATAGCAAGACCGTACTATCGTGGATAAGACGTGACCCACGTGAATTTAACGTGTTTGTAGCTCACCGACTTGGCGAAATTGACCAGGTTACCACACCATGCCAATGGCGTTGGGTACCCACAAAATTGAATCCCGCGGATAACGCAACTCGGGACACGGCGACTAAAATGGGTGAAGACCAAATAAAAAAATGGATAAACGGACCGGAATTCCTACTGGAAAATAGCGACCACTGGCCCGCGGACGATGAATCTCCATCGTCAGAATACGGTCAGGACGAAGAACGTCGACCGGTATATGTAATGACCTCGATAAAAAATATTTTCCTAATCGAGACAAAACGATTCTCACGCCTAGAACGGTTACGTCGTACAGTAGCATGGATATTTCGATTCGTACAACGCTGCAAACGCAGCGGCGAAAAAACAAAACATTTAACCCCACAAGAACTTGCTTGCGCGGACCTCTACCTGATTCGGGTTTCGCAGCAACAAGATTTCAACGAGGAAATTTCATTATTAGAAATTAACAAAGAATTGCCTCAAAAAACAGTGGCAAATAGCCCAAATAATGGCAAACCATTTTTGGTTTGCCACATTTAAAAAGGGTAATAAAAACTCACCCTAAACACACCGCCGGCAAAAGGATTAAGCAACCCGTCGCCGATTGTAAAATCGACCCACCCCGCTAGCCAGGTAGGTACAAAGAATGACTCATATTTTGGGAAGCGCCAGCTTAAATATTGGATCACTAGAAATCCACAAAATTGCTGCCATGAAAATGTCTAAATGTTTAGAATAATTTAATTTAATTTTTAGACTAAGTCCGAGCCAAATCGGCCAATAAATGGTGAAAATATTTAAATTCAACCTAAAATAGGACATAGCAATAGTATATGATTATTAAAATGTATATAATAATCATAAGTTAATATAAGTTAGAGTTTAAGGTCGTATGTACACTCTTAACTTAGTAAAATAGTATACAATATTATAGTACATTAGCTTTACGGAAACGACATATAACAACGCGTCGGTCGGCACCCGCGGGCGAGGCGGGGTGCAACCCGCCCCACCACTGGGCCGGCCGCAGCGGTCATACCTATATAAGGTCGGTTACCCGCCGATATCGGGGCAGATCAAATAACAGTGCCATCGGGCAGATCATTTAACAGTGCCTTGCGGGCAGATCACATTTAAGTGCCGGGCAGATCACACTTAAGTGCCGGGCAGATCATATTGTAACAGTGCTTTGTCGGAGATCATATCGGAGATCATATTTAAAGTAGAACTATTAGTACGTGCTTTGAAGCATAAAACGCAATTACTGTAAATTCGTAAATAGTGCAATAGACTACATTTTATAGGAAATAAAACTTTAATGGCTTAGAAGCTTTTTAAAACGTAAAAATTATTATTATCTTTTTTATTAACAATACAAACCTCGAGTGCATATCCTGGAAATACTACCTACAGCGGATTAGACACGACCCGAGCGACGTTAAAAACGAGGATTTCGACAACGCCGCACGACGTCACCTTTAGCCTTACAACCTGAAGGGTTGAGTCTGTATGTAGGCCACGCGTGGGAAGGCCCCACATCTTGGAAGCCCCCACACCTTGGAAAGACACCACACTTTATTTTCTCGTTATTACTATAATCATGTACCCATTCATAAGTACATAAATATTATCTATACTACGCTTTCAGTTTTAGCATGCAAAAACAATTCGATAAACTAGTTACTGAACCAGATGGAGAATTTAAAAAGTTTACCAGGATATTAAATATTGATTTTGAAAATTTGCCTAACAAGATTTTTTAATTGGAATTAAAAGAAAATTAATTACAAATCGTTATTCCACATTTTTAAACCGAAACAGAGAATGTACGTAAGTAATAAGACAAAATAAACGTGCATTCTCCGCCACTCACTAATCGGCACTGAGACAAAACGAGAATGCGATAGTGTTCTCTTTTCTCGCCCGAGAAACCCTTTGTCGCGGACAAAAATACCGACAAAGAACGGAGACCAGGCGAGAACGAGAACGAGAAGGCGAAAAACTTTTGACATTCACGTTTCCCGGGGGTTCTTGAGGGTTCTCGGTTAGAGTCTGGATGGCACACCGGAATGAGTGCCGGAATGAACTATTCACGTCTCGGCTCGGAGCGGCGAGGCCGTTCGGTATACGTTACGTACCGGACATACACCAAACGACGGTCTACTACGGCCACCGCGGTCATTCCGTATAACGGCAGTGGCAATGCCAAATTACGCAATAACTCAGGAAGTAACATTTCAGTTTCCGAATACCCGTAGTATTTATTTTTTAATATAAAAAATAGGAGTAAACCATTTTAGCATAGGAATTATGCACAAAAATACTTACAAAATTGAATCAAAAGCAGAAAAAAGAATACATCGCATAGTCTAGTGGCAACGTCAACTTATTAAGCCGGGACCTGTTCTAGGGTAAACATTTATTTTTAAATGTGCTTGCAACAATACCGTGTTTATATAAATGGCATATATTCCACGTATGCACAAAACAATAGAATTGTAAAACCATGTTAAAAATTACTAAATACTTAAAGTAAGAAGTGGAAAATTAAAATGTTCCAGTGAATTGTAAACAACAATGGAAAACCCCCTCAGAGCAAAACATCAGGAACAAAGACGCGAACAACATGCAAATCACTTTACTGCAAATCATGCCACATAGCTTTCTCCTTAATCGGTTGATGGCATTACTGTATTTCAATTAATAGATGGCGCTACTTGATTATATCAAACAGCATTGTCTACTAAGATAACGCATCTTCAACATTTCTATGGAAGTTACTGTTGGTTCTTGGAAGTCTTGCCGGGAAAGTCTTGGGGTGACCCAATCGATTTGTATATGCATGTTTGAGGGTTTGGCTATATTCAACACCTAATAGTTAAACTTAGATAGTTAACTATTAGGTGTTGTTAGATAGTTAACTATTAGTAGCTTTAAGGACGTCATAATGCAAACTTCAAATTTAGATGATCTATCCTATATTATCAAAAAATCGATTAGTGTAAATAATATTAGGCAAACGTTTAGTATAATCGCTTGATATGTAATAATAAACATTAAAATGCTTTAATTTACCTATTTACTATTTTATTTAATTAATACGCAGTAATAATTGACGGCGATCGTTTTGCAGTTACTGTTATATTGGACGTCCTTTCCTGATAAGTAAGTCGAGTAATCGGTCCGCCCACGCCGTTATTAGTTCGGAAGTGAGCTGGGCGCTTGCGGATAATGGCACTGGCTGCATTTTATCGCCCACACTTTTACCAGCTGCGCCCGTAAATAAACAGTTCTATTGTTTATATTGCACCAGAGGCGAGTCGATTTTTTCCCAGGCGATACAGAGCAATTTGTCTTCAACTTTATTGGATTGCATCGGCTGGTTCTGGGTCGCACTATATGCAGTAATGACACTGAGGGGAGAGAATAAAATTTAGGCCAAAATCGTTTCGAATGGCATTTTTAAAATTTATATTTTTACACATAAAAACAAAAATAACGTTTCTTTATTAGTTTCAAATATTATTCAAGAGCATTACAGACGAATCCAATTCGCCCTTGAATATTAAAGCTAGAGTGTAAGTCTAAAAATTATAAATTAATAGTTAAAAAAAAACACTAAAACACGCTTTTATAAATGCACGTAAAAACCACATCATCAGACCTTGAAACCTAATCGTGGTGAAAGTTCATTTCAAGACTTTTCTAACAAGTCTAAACACAGCTATGATACGATGTTCCATCATAAAGTTCCAGTTCATATCTTCCGACTCTATCATCAGATCAGTTCGACAGTACCATATTATTGTATTGTCATCAGAACTACATATAGCTGCTAATTTTCATGACGCTACGATCCTTGGAAGATGGTCAAATTAGTTACCTTAGATTCCATTACATAGTTAGTTACATACAGGTCGACCTAAAAAAAGCATGTTAATAAATGACTTACATAACTAAATTATAGCTAACATTGAACAAGAAAAAAACATAAAAATATAAAACTAAATAAAAGACAGATTATGATAAACATGAGATAGCAGGGAGTTGCCTTTTTAGCTGCCAAAGGGATATACAAAAGGTGTCTATTTCTGTGGATAAGGAAATAAAAAGAGCTATAACCCTTCCCACTGGCCTGTCTACAAAAATATTTATACGATGGTACGGTACATTAAACAATAGATGCGATTTCCTCGCTGTGTAATTTACCGGTACGTACAATTCAAACTTACATAGTATCTCTGGCAAATAAATAGTTCCGTGAATTAATTGCAAATATAATTAGAGAAATATATCGACGCGTTTCAAGGCTGTTGTATCCTACCATTCCTAGTACAAAATCGGACGGAAATAAGTATGGATAAATATTGTATTTTCTGTAATAAACATATCTTAAAAATTTTCTTTGAATACGTTCTATATATTAATTATATAGAAAATATTATATAATATATTAATTTAATCACTAAAACCAGATCTAGTGTATATGTGATGTAAGAAATCTTTACGCTTGAAATAAATTATAAATGTACAGTCATTAGATTCAAAACTATTTTTAAAAATACCTTCCTCTTCTTTGGGTGCCTCTCCAACTAGTGAAGGTGTGCAGTCAGCTCTGCATACTTCTTTATCCATATGAGGTTGAATACTAGGGGGAATAGTGCAGTGGTTTCCCGTTGCATTCTGCATATTATCATAAATATCATAATTTTCTTCACTATACCTAACCATACCTAACCAATTTAATATAACCTACAATACCTAACCAATTTAAGATTACTTTAAATGCACCGAAAATTTGTGCATTTATTCTTAGTCTTAAGCAGTAACTATATAGACATGCATCCATGAGTGTGTAAATACTAGTGATGCCACGAATATTCGGTACTATTCGGTATTCGGCCTATTCAACCAATATTCGGTATTCGGCGGAATACTGTGTACTATTCGGCCAAATACGGAATACCATCGCAGTCCCTACCTCGAACACACTACATAATAAGCAACAGCTTAGACCAGACTATATCTACGATCGAAGCAGTAAAAAAACAAGATTTAAAATGATAACAGGATAAAATATCCTTCTTAAAACACAATTTTTGAAATAATAGTGCGCAATAATAAATCCTCGAAAATTTGCCTGCGGAGAAAATCAGAAGGTCTTTCCCAATAGCCCACAGCTGTCAGGAACCGGCCACAGGACACAGCACCTGAGCAAGCATTTAGGATCTACCTATTATTACCTACCCCGCAAATCCTGGGTATGTAGCTGTACTAAGGGCCGCCAGATACCGCAATCAGGGCGCCGTTGGTTCTTGATTTAATAATTTGCTTTAGTTAAATCATCAATAATAATTTATTATGAAGCGTACTTATCTCTGTATCTCAATTACAAGACCTAACTATGTATGTTCGTTAAGTAAAATACGATGTTAGCCATTTTTATCTAAACATATTTATATATATATATATATTTTTAAAGCAGATTGACCGTTTATAATAATAATAATAATACTCATTTTTTAATTGTAGCGATCTAGTTAGAGACATTAAAATTAATGCTCCATCAAGAAATACAAGAAATTATAACATTTTCGATTTCCTCGCTTCAATACAATTGCATCCAGGAATAGAGTTATGACTCGCTGCTGTAATCTTTATAAACAATTAGGAATGTTTTTTATATTTCATACTTTTATTAGTGCATACTAAAGGGTTCGCCAAATAACTTTTTTTTTTGAAAATGCTATAAAAAAAAAACTACTGAATATTTTTTCAAATCTCTTTTTTTATTTGAAAGTACAATCCCTCCGGTTAATGATGGAAAATAATTTCATTCAAATGGCTGCCTCGGCTGGCCATGCAGTAGCCTACACGATGGGTCCAATTTTTAAGTACATTATCGATTGTGTGCAGCTGTATTTCACCAATGGCTTCACGAATATTGTCGTTTAAAGCGTCAATTGTCTCTGGTTTGTCGGCGTAACACTTATCTTTGACGGCACCCCACAAAAAGTAGTCCAACGGTGTCAAATCGCAGCTCCGAGGTGGCCAAACGACATCAGCTCTGCGGCTGATAATGCGATTTTCAAAAACAGGGCGCAAAACATCAAGTGTAGCGTTGGCTGTGTGGCACGTAGCGCCGTCCTGTTGAAACCAAATGTTGCCAATATCCTCCTCTTCAATTTCTGTGAACAAAAATTCGTTCAACATGGCCCGATAACGATCGCCATTGACGGTAACGGCCACTCCTTGCTCATTTTCGAAGAAAAATGGCCCAATTATGCCTCTGGACCAAAATCCGCACCAAACAGTGACTCGTTTTGGGTGCACCGGCTTTTCAATGAATGCGTGCGGATTTTCTGTGCCCCAAATGCGACAATTCTGCTTGTTTACATACCCGCCAAGATGGAAATGAGCTTCATCTGAAAAGATGATTTTTTTGGCAAAATCCGCATCTTCTGCAAGTCGATCGCAGGCCCACTTAGCGAAGCGAAAACGCATTGGATGGTCAGTTGGCTTCAACTCCTGAACCAATTGGACTTTGTACGGCGTCATACCAAGGTCTTTACGCAAAATTCGTCTCAATGATGTCTGCGAAATGTCCAATTGTTGAGAACGACGGTGAACTGATGTTGATGGCGATTCACGCACACTTTCGGCCACAGCAGCAATATTCTCGGGTGTACGCACTGTTTTTGGCTTTTCACGCGTTGGTTTATCGATGAGGATGCCAGTTTCTTTCACTTTTTTCACAACGAACATACGGAGCTGACGGTGCTTCTCTTCTTCCAAAATCCGTACGCAATTTTCGCACACATTCTGCAACATTACCATGATTTTCAAAGTAATGTCGCAAGATTTCCCAGCGTTGTTCAAGCGTATACACAACCATATTCGTTCAGCGGAAGGATAAAACTAATTATCTGTCAAATCAGACATGAGCTAAGTGTTGCCATACACGAAATAAGCACTAGTTGAAAAAAAAACGTTACATGGCGCACCCTGTAGCAATCAGTATCTAAAATCCGGTTAAGCAATCTGAATTAACAATATTATTATTTGTCTATCGTTAGAATTTAGGATACTTATATTTTATCTACTATGGAAACTTTGCCTTCTATTACTATACTGTATTCATTATAGAGACTTTATTGAATATTAAAATATACATAATAAAATGTAATATATTTAAATATATAAATATAGTATAATATACAATATAATATAAATATGCACTTTTAAACATAAATACCCACACACACACTCACACATGCATAAAACAAAAACCCTCGAAACCGTCTCCGTAATTCCCAGAAAACTTACACACACCACAAAATTAAAAACGATGCGAGCTACGTCACGAGTCCAACTTTGCCAACGCAGATGTTCAAAGTTTGAGAAATTCACCAACCTTCGCGCGCGCGTAACGCTAACCAAAGGCGTTCGTCGAGATGTACCCCTCTGCTCACTTCCCTCTCACCCTATCCCCGCAATACCCTACAGCTCTCTCAGTATACTGTGACCATATGCACACAATTGTCGTCATATTTTTTTGTGTTTTGCATTAATAAATGGGCACCAAACTATTCAATTTAATTGAATTAAAATACGTTAATGTTTGTGATTCACAGGAAATCCATAACCGATTTTATATGTTAAAATGTATACATTTTGTAATATTGGGTACAATGTCACATTGTGTGTTTTTCCTTATTAAGTGAAATAAATTAACAAATAATACGCTTATACGCACGCCGATTTTAGGTTCCAGTCCGGCTCTGGACATACATACCGATATCACGTTTACCGATTTACAAAAAGTAACGTTCTCTCCTGTTAAAGCTGACTTCTGCCACTATTTGCGTTAAATTAAATCAAGCGTTCCGCTTCTGCCTCTCTAAAGTAATAAAGTCGCGTAGTTTTCCACTATGGTCCTATTGACAATTCCAATTGAGTTTTCTCAGCGGCGACTCTCCGAAGAATTTAATTTGGCTAGAGAAAACTATGTTTGTAGAGTAAAGTATCTGGGATGCCACGGTAAAACGAACGATTTAAAGTGGTCGCGCTGGCGAGCAGTTGGGAATTAGAATTTGAAGTGCAGATTCAATTTGACAGCAAATTAAAATGGAATACCCATATTGATGAATTAGCTAGTAAGTTATGTAGTTCTATATACTCAATAAAAAAAATCAGAAGTCTTTGTGGCTTCGCGGCAGCCAAATCAGTGTATTTTGCGTATTTCGGCTCATTAATGACTTATGGACTACTATTTTGGGGAAATGCCGCAAACAGTAAAAGAATCTTCGTATTGCAAAAAAGAGCACTGCGCAGCATCTATCAGCTAACGCCCAGGACCTCATGCAGAGCATACTTCAGTAAGGCAAAGATAATGACCATGTATTCGGCGTTCATATACCAGTGCTTAATGTATGCCAGACAGCACCTAACAGAAACCGCAACTAGAGCGGACATTCACTCTTACCATACACGCGGTAATTCCCTTTTATGCGTACCCCGAACAAGACTGGCAAAAGTACAGAAGAGCTACTTATACCTTAGCATTAAATTCTACAATTTACTCCCTACCACTATCAAACAACTGGAGGACAAACAATTTAAAAAAAACATTAAGGAGATGCTGATAGGCCACCCTTTCTATAATCTGACCGAATTCGAGGGCCATGACTTTGCAAATATTGTACCAATTTGAATGATAATTATATATGTACTTCTAGTATTTAAATTTGATTTAGCTTTAGTTTGATTATTTAACAAATTACTTACTACTTTGGATATTACTATGTACAGTTTTTAGTACGTATATATTTGATTTATTGGCTATTTCAATTGTTAGGCTTCTGCTTTGATTATTCAACTTTTTAACTGACTATTTTAATTATTGTGTGTTTAGTAGGTAGCCATTGACTATTCTTTAATTTGTTTTGAAATACGATTCTACGACGAATAACTTTTAGTAGGTTCCAAAGTTTCTTAGATACTGTATATTTTAAAAAATTAATATATGTATGTAACGTAAAGATTAAAGTAGTAATGACACTTACTACTTAAAACAGAAATATTTTGACACGTCCAAGAGCGGTTTTTAGCCACCAATTGGACACGACGTAAATGTAATGTAATGTAATGTAATGTAATTTATGGATATGCTTGTGGCAAAGAAACTAGATTATAACGGGGAAGAGATAACATTACATTTCCCTGATATTTATTAAAGTGTTCGAATCTTGATAAAGAAGTAATGTATTAACTTATAAGAACAAAATAACTAGAAGAATCTAGATCGAATCTAGAGGAATCTAGATCTCTGAGCAGCCTCTTGGAAAAACCACTAAGCGAGCATTTCAAGGAGAATACAGCATTCACTGCACCGTCGTGATTTATATCAGTTTCAAGTCCTTGCTTTTGGCGGATTCAATTGACCAGTGGCATAACAGAAATAATATTTAATGGACCTATTGTTCGAGCCGTCTTCCAATAAAAAAATCCGCTCAATTAAACCATATACAATACAAACAAATGGAGCTGCTAAGGAATTAAAAGACCGAAGTAGAGCCTGTAACGGAACGTCCACTACATACGATCAAAAAATGCATCGATTTCCAGTGAAATCCACTGACACAATTCAGCTAATATTTTGACTCTTGCAGCTATGAATCAGCACGATGAAACAATACTTTTACTCAGAATATTTCAAATTGCATCATTGCACGGCCTACATAAACCGGCCAAAAAGCAACCAAATCATCAGTCCCCGATTGATCACCTTCCCCCAAGGTTGCGACGGCATATCCGGTACCCCTCTACGAGGTCGCTCAACGGATCCGGCTCCTTGGTTTCCTTTCCTCATTTTCCCTGAGTCTCGAAGCATCAGTCTGTAATCCCACAGACTCGAGCCGTGCCCAGTACAAGATACTAGGAGCACACATACAATCCTCATCCACTTTCCTACATAACCGCCGTCGCGCAACCCTCGCGTCTCGATAAAGTAATCCGGGCACTCGTTAATTCGGCAATCGTTATAACTGGCAATATTCAATCATTTCAATCAATAAATATCCTCTGCTTCATCATAACCGCCTTTAAATACGGAGATAACTCGTAAGTTGACACCACCACCTCACATCGAATAATTTGGAGTCTTAAGAGGGGTGGTCCCTCACAAGCCCATCACAATAATACCTTCTATTATTACACTTCTGAGGGGGGGGGGGGGGGGAGTTGTGGAATCCGAACTAAAGACCGGCTGCGGTAGGTATAAGATAGCTGTCTTATCACATGTGAGCGGTCATCTTACCACCTATTAACCCCTCCCCCCTTGGAAGCCATAGAATTTGAGATGCGGAAATTGCGGTTTTAGATATTTTCGGGGAATGGATACTGCGCCCTGTCCTATTATAAAAATAAAATTATAAGTTTAAAAATGGTAAAAAAGAAATCAGTCAATAAGATGGATGAGCTTGCATATTTTTGACAAGATTTACAAATCTTGGTTGAATTGAAGAAAGTGCACAGCGTAACTCACCAGCAATATCGAGTTTGCTTCTATACTTCGTTTTAATCGCTTCAACTGATGTCAATGCTTTTTTGCACAAATAAGGCTTGAAAAATGTAACTACAAATGCAGCGCTTGCTAAGTTATGAAGTGCTAAACTTTGAAATACTTGATCCAAAACAATGTTTTATCCCTCTTTTTAAAATCGTATTTGGCAGCAAAAGCATTTTTAATTTTCAAAGCTTGCTCTTAAAGCATTTATGACAGATCAAAATTCTAACGCATTTTGTTACGATCTACAAGTCGTGTTATGGAGGATTTTCAAAACTCGTGTTTCTGAAAAATACATATAAAAACCGATTATATATTGAACCAGACCTAAAAACAAAGTGAATGTCTTTTACTGCAAAATCGGTGTTCCTAGATAAAATAAACAGCTTTAACTTCTCACTAATAGCAGATACATAATATAATTACAATATCATTTTTGTTAAAAGTTAACGCTTCAATTGTGTTACATATTTCTATGTGGACATTGTGATTTGTCATTAGATATGGCGAGCTCGTTACCTCAAGCTGGTATTACAATATGAGGAGTCGGTGAACAAAGCGATCTAAATCTGTTTCGGACCCAAACATGTTTTTTTTAATCGGTATGCCTTGGGCCGTTCTATCGATTGGCAAAACTATTTTTACCAAAACTACCTAGAAACCTTAAAAAAATGAGGTAGAAATCACCAATTTCGTTTAAAACGATCTATCGCTAGTTGACCCCTCGCATGTGAGGCGTCCAATAATGGATGCCTATGGCAAAATGTATACAAAATGTATATAAATTTATATAAATGTAAATATAAATGTAAATGTGCGCCGCTCTATACTAATCCGCTCTATAGTAATGCTATAGCTCTATAGTAAACCCCGCTCTATGTAAATGTAAATATAAATTTATATACATTTTGCCGTAGGCAAACCCGAGCTAATCGCCATTCATTTGAGGGGTTGAAATGGTATGGAAATAAAATTAATTTCTTTCCAAATGATCTGAATCTCATACTAAATCATAGCCCGTAAAAATGTTTTCTTTCAAAACGGTCTAAATATATATTTTTTGGCACCATTTCTTGTTTTTGTTGTGATATCTCTAATTACCATATGGCAATATTCACATTTGAGCATAGCTTCGGTAAAGTGAGTTATTGTGCAAATCGGTTTGGTGTAAACGGTGGAAAAAAGTCATCTGTTACGGTTGCGGCACTCAACGTGGCTCTAAGAAGATATATTCATATATTTCTTAAATGATATTCATTATTTTGAGAAATTTTTACATAATTATTGATAGGGATTTAATACATTAAGATTGACGATGTGGAATATAAAAAAGAAAAAAAAAATGCCAAAATATTTTAATTTCCAGTTTTCAATCAAAACGGTTTAAACGAATATTTGTTTTTTTCATTAAGTCCAATTCCTGCAATGAAAAATTACATGCGAATACTAGATCTTATACAAATCAGTCAAGGTATCAACTAAAAAAAACTAAATATAAAAATAAAGAAATGGAAGTACGCTATTTAGTTTTTTGCCTCTCCTGTAAAATGAGTTCAACTTTTTCATATCGTTTTGTTCACCGACTCCTCATATAATATATGATCGCTTTTTCAGCCTTGGGATGAACGTAGAGACTTGGGACGACACACACTATTTGCGTTAAATGTTTGCGTTGCACACTATTTGCGTCCACTGTCTAGCTACGCAAACTCGCCCGAAAGAAGCCAACGCCTTACCGCGAGACACCCCGCGGGAATGTACAACCAGAGGGCCGACCTCGCCCGTTTACTAGCAGTTTCGGTCAGATTTCTCCGGCCACCTGACTGGTTACGGGACTCTCCCTTATGTTAGCAGTGATTGAGGATTTACCAAATCTATTGCGGACCACGGCATCCATTGTCCAAATATCACTCGTTGTTTCAAGAGCGGCCGTCATAATTTTAAAAACCACCCCCACTCTATAGGAAACAAAGCCGTTTCTAGACTCCCCTGGTTATCTGTCGGAATTCACAGTCGATTGGATCACGCTGCACGGTTCGCAAACCGTCCAGGGGCTTCCGAAGTATGAGTCCCAGGGAAACCAGCCCGCAGGCACAGATACCTACCAGGGCTCCCCTTTCTTTTGGGAGGCTACCGGATGGGGGCTGACCCATGACTTAACACATGGGTCCTAACGGCCCAACTGCACTGGGCCTACTTGCTTCTACTTCTATGTGGAAATGCAAATGTATTTGTTTTTGCCTATTTATACAACAGAATAGATAACAATATAGTGGGTCACGAAGGGGAAGCACCAAAATAACCGGGCCAGAGCAAAAATAGTCTGGTAAACGCTGCCCTATATCAAGTCGAGTCAAGAAATATGACCAGAAAATCGACGAATTAACTGACTGACACATCTTGCGATAGTAGCTGACAGAATTAAACGATTACTAAGAGTTCGATAGAGGTAGCGGGTGCGAGGCTGTGTTGTGCAAAATACTGAAATTTTATAGCGTACCCTGTGGGCGATGTTGTTGTGGTCTGAGTGTGACCCAGGAATGGGCGGTGGAGGCGCGCCGGCCACGTTCACGAGCGTCGTCACCAAGCCAGTCACCCTGACTGCCTCCACGTTCGCCTGCAAACAACCAGTCAAACAAGATTTCGTTACTATCTAACTCACAACCGATTCAAAAACTTTAACCAGGATCATACCCTCTCAAGGAAATGTCATAAATTTGTTAATTAAACAAGAAAATATATTAAAAACAATAAAAAACACGACTGCCGTTACACAGTGAGCTATTGTATGTATAATTATTTTTATTACTGTGTTTATGAAATATTCAATTTCGAATCGAATATATACAACTTCTTCCCCCCCCCCCCCCCCTACTGTCGGTGAGTAGGTGTCTGTGTGTATTCCTCCGCGATAGTGCCTAAACGCTTCATTCGATAGAACTGAATTTTGGCATTTAGGCATCAATTGGTCGTGGTAAGAGTTGAAAAGATAGTGATTGAAATCGGTGCACTTTTTTTAAAGTGTTATAACTTTATTTTCTTCGCTTAAAGTTGCGGGCGGCTAGTGCCATCTCTTAACGCGTATCTATGTCTCTGCGCACTACTATTTCTACCTATGAACTGTGCCTGCGAACGTGTCTTTGCTTAGACGCTCACGTGCGTTTATAAGCTTTTCCACTGGATTTTCGCTAGATGGAGCTACGCTACTATGCAAATATTTCGATTTCGCTCGAAATGAAATGAAATATTATTTATTGTTATAAATTCCGATATTATTTAGTAAGATAAAGTATCTTCCAAGATTGCTCTGACAGTTACTGTGATTCTGGGAAGTCTTGTTTAGACACAAAATGGGCTCGATTGCGTTTCTTCGTAAACTAAAATCGGAAATTAGTCCGTGTGAACGAGACAGGGCAATACGCTAGAGCGGAGTGTGAGATGACCGGTTGTCACTTTTTCGCATTAAAACTGCGCGCCAAGGTCAAATCTTACACCGCACGAAATATGCTCGAATTTATTCGGCCAAGTATAAGTTCAACAGGTAGTATTTATCGACGATCGTTCGTTTCATATTCCGCTCCAACGTACTTCTCTGTCTCGTTCTCTCGGACAAATTTTAGTTTTAGTTCACAAAGAAACGCAATCGGGCCCAATATTTTTTATTCACGTCCGCGATTTTTTATCCGAATATGGTTCCCGACTACAGTGAGCGTTTTCTTTCCACCTTTATCGTAGAAAATTCATGCAGCAGTGTATTTATTCAGTGTCCGGGTTTTCAAAGTAACTCAATGGAAAGGCAATTTGTGTGCTCAGTGCAGTTTGCTGAAACTGAAAGGATTCCGACGCGAATTTTCAGCGATCTGCAATCTCGGGAAATGAGATTTCAGTGTTCGTTAGTTATCTATAGTCGTATATAGACAAAATACGAATGCAAAGTAAATCTATAAAGACTACTGTTTTTTCGACACATAGAATCTACTCCGTTATGATATTGGATACATTTCTGATAATTTTGTATCGCTGTTGTTATAAAGGATTCATTTTCGTATGTCTATATATATACAGATTGAGTTTTAATTAACCGGCAGCAATGAAGGTGTGAAATCGTTAAGCACAATGTCATCTAGCGGTAGGTAAAAATATCGCTAATAGTGTTCATTAGCAGGGTTTTACCTACCGTTAGATGGCACAACGCGCTCAGCGCTTGTCATACTTTTATTTAACAGTCAAGTTACAGACAAAACAGTCAGTTACTTCCAATCTACAAAGTAATTACAAAAAATCTTTTTTTTTCATTATTTTTTGGTTTATTCTATGATATCTGTTTTTTTTTTTTTTTTTTTTAAATCGAAAGTTTACCTACTCGTACTGATTCAAGCCCTTCAAGGATGCCGGATAACTAAAACTCAACCTGTACAAGTCGTACACATGTGAGTTTTTAATTATTGACACCCTAGAAGTGGTTGACTCAGTACGAGAAAATGGACAACTTTCAATTAAAGAAAAAAGGTTTTTAAAAATATTTCAATGATAAATAAAAGTTTGACAAACGTTGAGCGCTCTGCGCCATCTAGCAATTGGTAAAATATCGCGAATAAGCAAAATTCGCGATATCTCAGTTACCGCTAGATGGCGCAACGCGGTTAACTTTTTATACTACTATTCAAAACATAAAATTTTTCAAAATGTCAAAATAACAAGAAATCTTTAAAGCTTTTTTTTTAAAAAAAGAAGTCAAATTTTTCAAATTTTTTAAATTTAAAAAATAACATCTTGTCTCTCGTTTTTTTCCCATTTTTTTGTTTTTTTTTTTTAAAAAGAAGTTGTTTATTTGCTCGTTGACCGATGTCAATAATTAAAAACCTGCCCTGTAGATGCAAGCTGAGCTATATCGTTACGCAACAATTTTAGGTATTACGTTTTCTATTTACGACAACTTTTTTCTAAAGCTCATTGATCTGATCGAGAAAAAATTTAAGACGTTTATTAGAGTATTTTATTTTATTTACTCTACTTTACTTTAATAAAATTAGAATAATTATATACATATATACATATATACATATTTATATATTTAGCATTTTTTTATATTTAGTGGTATTTATTTATAAATATATAATAATATGTATCTAGATATATTTTTTCTATTTGGCAATTTTTCCAATATACCAATTTCCTCTCCTCGGGCATTCTTGGTTTGAAATATGGTAATTTTTATATTTTGCAGCAAGCTTATTCCACACGCGCGCATGTGGCACTGGACTGTGATTAGGTTAGTTGTAAGATATTGGTATGTGGCAGTCGCCTTTTAGTATTTTATTTTCCAAGTGCATATAAATTAGTTTATTATTAGTAAATGGTGGGGGAAGAAAGTCAAGGGTTAGCGGGAGGAGGGGGTAGTTGAAGGGCGTGAGTGGGGGGGGGGGGGGGGGGGGTAGGGATAACTTGGGTTGTCGACTACAGCGGGCGAGCCCGTCACCTCAGGAACTTTTAACGATTAGTCGTTCTATCTCCCTGGAAGTGAACGTAGAAGACTTGGGGACGAAACAGTTCACCGTCTAGCTACGCCACAGGGCTTGTAAGAGGCCAACGCCTTAACCGCGAGATAGCCAGGAATGTTACCTGGCGGGCCGACACTCACGCCCTTACTTCCAATTGTGACCAGATTACTCCGGTCTCTCGATTGGTTACGAGTTCGAGGCCGCTTGCGCGGTCCTCTCCCTTACGAAGCGGTGAAGTTGTTGTAGTTGCCCTTTGTTGAAGCCCGTTGTAGTTGACAACTCTATTTGTCAATAAAGCTAACGGGAGCTAACGGGCCCATGATGAGGTGGCCACGAAGACCCATGTGTTCAGGGTCGGTCACACTCACGGGTCAACACCCATCCGATGGCCTCCACGCATGGGGCGCGAACCTGGGTAGGACACTGGGTCAACCAGTCTCCCCTGGGAATCAAACCTCTGGCGCTCCTGGACGGTCTGCGCACCGTGCGGCGCCAGCCAATCGATTGTGCTCTCCGACTAACAGTCGGGGGAGTCTGGGAACTGTATTGTTTCCTATAGAGCGGGGGTGGTTGCCGTACCTTACGGCGACTGCTCTTGAATTGACCATTGGCCATCCGATCCCGGTTCAGAGCCGGGCAAAGGACGCCTTGGTCCGCGATAGATTCGGTGTACTCCGTTTCACCGCTTCGTAAGCGAGAGGACCGCGCAAGCGAATTCGAACTCGGAACCAATCGAGAGACCGGAGAAATCTGGTCACAATTGGAAGTAAGGGCGCGAGTGTCTCGAGCCGCCGGGTATTATTCCTGGCTATCTCGCGGTAAGGAGTTGGTCTCTTACGGGTTGTGGCGTAGCTAGACGTCGGATTGTTTTGTCCAAAGTCTTCTACGCTCACTGCAGGTCGATAGAACGACTAATCGTTAAAACTTCCTGTGGTGACGGGCTCGCCCGTTGTAGTCGACACCTCAAGATGTCAATAAAGTGACCGTCGATTTCGACGGGTGTCAGTAAGTAATATTCTTAATTACAAACATAGCTTACAAGTCCCTTAGGGGGTAAACAGATATAACGGAGTGGTATATTATTTTTGCTTTTTAGTGCAGTTCTTACAAAAGCGTGATTTTTTAGTTGTTGAAAATATTATTTTGTTTAGTTTTCCACGCCGTTTACGTTTAACCTACTTCCATATCAAAAACAATGTAACGACTGAGTGGTAACCGACCACGCTTGTTCCCAATCGGCGACTGCGGTGTTTATTTCTCGTAGTTCATATTTCTGCAATTTTTGATTAAAAATTGAACTCTCTCGCAGCGGCAGCTGAAAGTTTTTCCATCCACTTTGGGCAGAGCTTTGGCAGTAAATCAGTGTGTGCAAATTGATCGCGGGTGCGAGAGCGCGAATCCAAACATTTTTACGTCCTTCTGGGAATGTTTTCCACTTTGCTCCGAATCAACGTGATTCGGGAGTCCATTGCAGAGCAAAAACATGTAGTTTGCTTCTCCTGAGTTTGCTTCTTCAATATGGTCTCCCTATTATCAGGTCCACATTAACAGACTGCAAAATATCCAAAATAAGGTCGTTCGATACTTAAATTTCAAGACAAAAATCGGTTGTCTGTAAAGTCGGTTTACTGACGATAGTTGAACGTGACAACGTCATAAGAAAATACTGATGGAATGGTTGCATTTTTGTAATTTTTAAACTCTAGCTTTTAAAAAGCCAGCCTCAATGTGTTTGATATAGGAGAAAATTGTTCCCTTTGACGGCTGGCTGGTCCAACCTGTCATTTCAGACACGTTGTTATGATATGTGGAAGATTTAGCATTTATGTTTTAATTTTTTGAAATCATATCTACGCTCGATAATTATTTCGATCAATAGTAAAACCATTGATTTTTTACTCATCGTGAAATAGTTCTGTTAACTTATTGTTATAGTTTTGTCAATTATAGCATACCTAACCTACAATCGCTGCACTAGCGGACCGATGCTATTTATTTTAATCATGAAAGCACGAATATTCGACAATATATCACTGAACATATTTCAAATCGAAAGAACCATTACCATTATCGCCGCAATTATCGTTGCTATAAACAATTGACACCACATTCACCTTTCACTGCACTTCATACTTGACGAAAACATGTAAATGTATTATTGTATAGCAGCGGTCCACGCGGACGCATCGCTCACTCAAGTAGGAGAGAGACAGATCTCGAACGCTGCCGAACGCGGAGGCCGATTGTGCCTCGTTGTCGCTCGTTCCGCGCTCTCGCTTGCATGGAACGCCTCAGAGCGAGGTAACGCCGCATGAGTCATGTTTTTTCGTGCGTGCAGCCGGCTCCATCGAATTATAAGACGTTGTCACGTCAAAAGTTATTGTAATACTACTAATACTACTAACTTGAATGATGATCTGTGCCTCTATAAAATAATGAACGGTATATTCGATTGCTCTGACCAGGTGGGAGCGATCAATATAAAAGCCCCAATGAGGACCACACGCCAATTTGACCTGCTTCGATTGCCGCGTTTTAAAACTAATGCATCAAGGAATGGAGTACTCACACGCTGCTTTGAGCTTTATAATACCCATTTAAATGGCATTGATATGTTTAATAATTCCATAATCACTTACAAATACTCCGTAAATCAAACCCTAACCGATACAATAAGCTGACTATTTTTATTGATTATTATTATTATTATTATATTTTATATACGCCATTACTAATATCATACACGCTCACACTCCACACTTACACGGTCAACACACTCCCATAAACACATACACACACACCCTGAATACTAGACTCTTATCTAGTTCTAAAATTGAAGGTACATTAGTTTTATTAAGTAGTTTAAAAAATAACGTAATTTATGTAATTTTATTGAAATCCGTAACCGGTTTTATTTGTTGTAAATCTACATACATTAAAAAAAATAATATTACTGTAATACTGTGTGATTTCTTAATAAAGAATTGAATTGAATTGAATTTAATAATAGTCATAAACGAGACTGCAAGAGTGCAACTACTAGGAACTTACAACTATTTATTGTGCTTGTGTAAAAAAGTAAGTTCAATAAATCAAAGTTCCATGTCGTATTAGAATTAGAACACATCGAAAGTTTTGTATATCTAGATGATCTTGTGAAATAAACTAGTTATTAAATCTTGCTAAATACGTTTTTTTACGTATGTAGATGTAGCTACATATGTTTTAATACATAAGTCGTTATTTGAATCAACTGTTCAAATAAAACCCAATCGTAAAGTAAAAATCAATCAAGTTCAGTAACACAGCCAAAAAGTAAAAACGAAATCATATTTAAAAAGAAAACACTCAGAACACCCCAACGTAAAAGTAAGGAATGACAACGGCCCAGGTTCAAAATTCAACCTTCCACCCATACACTGAGTATCTGTCTCTGTCTTGCTTATTTATTGTGTATCTTTCCTCCATAAATTTGTTGAGAAAACCCCAACGTAAAACAAAAATGCCGACGGTCCAGGCGCAAAATCTTAACTGATACCCGCACACTGATCGTCTATATCTTACTTATTAGCTGTTTCTCTGTGATATATAAACTTAATTATCGATTTAGCTTTCGGGGTAAGATAAAAGTAATATGCAGTTTTTACTCGGTACTATGCAGTTATTCTTACTAGGTTTATAGATTGTATTATTTTCTATATATTTTATCTATATACCTTGTATATCTATACTAATATTATAAAGAGGTAAAGTTTGTGACGTTGTAGGAAGTAATCCCTGGATCTACAGAACCGATTTTGAAAATTCTTTTACCAATAGAAAGCCACGTTATTTGTGAGTGTCATAGGCTATATATTAATCCGAAAAATGGAAAGACTTTTTCGTGGTAGTCGGATTTGCAAAGTAAGTCGGAGAATAAGCGGTCGAACGAAAACGTTTCTAACTAACGCTGCCTTAACGATGAGGGATATATGATCTAGAGAAAAGTTGTAGAGCATGATAATGCCTACAAAAAAGCCAGCGACAGCATATGTGTAACTTTTATATGTAAGTCACAAAAAGTAGTATTTTATATAAAAAAAAATAATTTAAATCGTTAGGTTATGTTTATTGGTCATATTATCAACAATTATAAATTCTTATCTAAATAAGTAAATTTATCGTATCAAGTGTTTAAAACAAAAGACTTTTCCCTTTTACTGCTTAAACAGTTAAAGAGATAATACGCTCACAAGAAGACACTCACAAATAACGGTATTATAGTCAAATTGGCATGCAAATACATACATACATATGCAATAAAAATATAACCCTTCTTTTGGCAGTCAGGAAATAAATCATAGCTCTCAGTACTAACCGAACCACACTCATATTTTCATCACAGGTAAAAAGTTTTACCGCCCAACGAAGTGGGCACGGGTCAGCTAGTAACTAATATAACCAAAGGCATTATTTAAATAAAACTAACTAAATAACGTAATTCCGGATATTTCCGGATCTTCTGGTATTTGGCTGGCCACTTCACACAAAAGTGCAAAAAATATTAAAGTTTAATTGCTTACAAGTAAACAAGTCACTTCATTTTTAAAATATCTCTGGCACGACCTTGAAGTAAACAATGAGCTGATAGATCGTCACCAAATATTGACATTCGAAAAAGCGACATTACTTTCCGGTCCTTCTAATATTTAAAAGTTAAGTCCCAAAGAAGCAGCTTATTTAATACTGTAACTTTTATTTAAGCTATGAATTACAAAGTGATATACCAAGATAAATAGGATAGAAAACGAATTTACCGCGTGAAATTTGTAGGACCCGACGTTTCGGTGACGTTGCAGCCGCCGTCCTTTTAAAAATTCCCGCGCTCCGAGCCCGGCCCCCCACCACCGTTATAACCTACGCAGTGGCGGCAGCGGTTTGCGGCCTACCCGCAAAACAACGGACTGACAGCTCTTCAGTTTACCCTTGACAACGGCGGCTGCAACGTCACCGAAACGTCGGGTCCTACAAATTTCACGCGGTAAATTCGTTTTCTATCCTATTTATAATGTCAAACAACCGCGATAGTCTTCGATTTCATACATGATATACCAAGAGTTATAAATCTGTGAAGGGATTTACTATTTGATGAAAATATGATTACTTTTTGACGATTGTACCTATGCCCCCAGTGTAATATCCAGTGTCATATTAGTAACAGTGAGTATCCTGGGAACTGGGGCTCTCAGGTTATCAGTAAACGATCATCATAATCGTTACTGATAACCTGAGATATAGTGGCGTACGACTTGACAGGTAGGGAATTGTACTGCTCTATTTGAACGTTGGTCATGATCGTCGTCAGTGAGTCAATCGAATATTTAGAGATTAACACTTATGGCTATTCTTCAAAGATATAATGGATATAATGTACGCCATTATAAATAAGTTACAACGAATTTACCGCGGGAAGTGTATATATACATATATCACCCAACGTTTCGGCGATGTTGCGACCGCCATTGTCCAGGGTAGACTGTCTAGTCTACCCTGGACAAAGGCGATTGCAACATCGCCGAGGTGCTACAAAGTTCGCGCAGTAGACTTGTTTTAATAACACGCTTTTATTAGGTCGACCTGTATGTAACTAACTATGTAATGGAATCTAAGGTAACTAATTTAACCATCTTCCAAGGATCGTAGCATCATGAAAATTGGCAGCTGTATGTAGTTCTGATGACAATACAATAATATGGTACTGTCGAACTGATCTGATGATGGAGTCGGAAGATATGAACTGAAACTTCATAATGGAACATCGTATCATAGCTGTGTTTGGACTTGTTAGAAAAGTCTTGGAATGGACTTTGACAACGATTAGGTTTCAAGGTCTGATGATGAAGCCGGAAGATAGGCACTGTCATTCCATGATGGAATATCGTATCATAGCCGTGTGTATGTGAATATCGTATCATAGCCCAAAAGCGTGTTTTTAGTGTTTTTTTTATAAACTATTAATTTATATTAGTTATAATGTCAAACAACCACGATAGTGACTGATTTCATATAATATATTTAATGGTATCTGAGAGAATAACCTAGTTACCGGCAAATCTAAAGTTTGACAATGTCTCTCCATCAATATTGATACCCTTTCCAATCTAGTGTAATTAAATAAAAACGTTTTCGTAGACCGCAGTAAACAACTTGGGGAGATCATATACCTTATCGTACTCTATATTCTCGTAGTATATTCACAAATAATTATAACCATTCGTTATTGATATTAAATTAAACTACATAAAACCGCCAATTTTCAACTATTACTAAATGAGATATTACACCTCGGATTGGTTAGATTCGTATGCCTGATGAAATAGTATAAACAGAAATGGGCTTCTTAACTAAAGCTCTTCACGGAGAGCCCCTCTGGAAT
The DNA here is from genome assembly GCA_944548615.1 of Micropterix aruncella. Taxonomy (NCBI): domain Eukaryota; kingdom Metazoa; phylum Arthropoda; class Insecta; order Lepidoptera; family Micropterigidae; genus Micropterix; species Micropterix aruncella. Next base: position 32,933,944 of record OX155956.1, read on the forward strand.
CCACATAAAGCTTTTCAGGTTAAACATACATTTTCCTTGAACTTAAGCACCTGTAAAAATACGATTGAAGGCAAGTGAACATGGGACTTTATAGGATTCAGTGTGCTGGTGGGTACCCTCTACCTGAACGTTTCAAGAGCGAAAACATACATTCCTGCGTTTTTAATGTGTTCGTACAAAAATGAAACTTGCTAATTTTAGACCTGTATCTTTGTTACCTTGTTTATCAAAGATTCTTGAAAGACTCCTACTCAACTGGGGGAAAACTGCGCCGCAAGTTCTAAGTCGATTTTGTAAATAAATACTGTCAATATCGTTTTTCTATGAATTCCCTCTTGTTACCTAGTAATTAATCTTGATAGTCATGTATATTATATATTTATGTAATATATATATATATATATATATATATATATGGGGGCCGGCCGAAACGGCTACGCGCGGATCTGTCAAAAAACGCAAAATTCCTGCTGGCATTGTTGGCGTCCGACCGGTTAAGTAAACAAAATCCACAATAATAGCCATAAGTAACCTGATAGAGCAGATTCTGGATACGTTAGTTAATATACTAAACCTGCTCGCAGTATTCTGCGACCTGTCAAAGGCCTTTGACTACAGAGTCAATCATTTACAGAAAATACATTTATTTATTTATTTATTTATTCGTTACATAAACATTCAAACGCAATAGCACAAAAGAAATATAATGTACAATCCAGAAAATACCGCTTTATGCTTCTAAATTTGGGCATACATCTGTCTGTGCCCAGGCCAAATTTTGCGTAAATTATATGTTAAAGTGCATAAAATTATTCCTAATGTGCCAAGTAAAGTGAAACCGAGCCCGCCATGCTAGGCAATCCTGTGATAAGGCGAGCTCACTTCCTGAGTTGGAGTACCACGGTTGTGTCAGTAAAAATAACAAATTAAAGTTTATATATATTAATATGACCCTTCTCAAAAAACCGGAGACATATGGTAACCGCTGCAAAGCTCATGAAAATTGTATCGTATGAAAAACAGATCACCAATAGTTGAAATCAAAGATGTCGTCAATACTTAGATGCATATATTGTGGGGTGTCTCAGGGATCCAAACTTAGTCCGTCACTGTTTATAAATTTCATTAATGATATATCAGATTCAGTGCCACCAAAAGTTACAATTATTTTATAAGCTGATTGTACTATTTTTTAATCATAAATATAAATAAGCTACAAGACACCGAACATAATTATATATATATTCTAAGTATCAATGGTTTGTAGAAAATGAAATAATTGCAAATCCATCAAAAAGAGTGGCTATACAATTTTTCCGCAAAAAAAGAAATAGTAACAATAGTGGTCAAGAATAATTTATAAGTAATGACATTACCTAACTTCATATGGATTAAGATTGATGAAAGACTAAATTAGACCAAACATATGGGCAGTTTACGCATCGTCTGTCAATCGACTGTGCACTCCGGCGCACTGTGCACTCCGGCGCACTCCGGCCGGGAGAGGGGGGAGGGGGAGGTGGGGGGAGGGTTCTAGAAATGTACGTTTCCTAAGCAGCGGAGGTGGTTATAGGCCTGGTGTATAACATCAGAAAGGATCCGCTGGACACTCGATCTCTTGTGATATTGACGGCTAAATTACGTTACGGTCCGCGACATATTTGAACTGAATTACCGCTGACATCAGGTAGCAGACGGAGGCCGCGCAACCGTCTTTGTATCTAGGACCAGATTGAGGGCGCAGAAATCGTTTTAAATCTGGTAGAGAGGGCGTGAGGTCGGCCAGCTGGTTTTATTTTCCAGTGTCTCGCGGTAAGGCGTTATACACTCACGGGCTTGTTGGCCTAACTAGACGGTGGACTGTGTTGTCCCTAAGTCTCTGCTTCACTACTTAAGAGAAATAGTTATCGAATACTCCGTAGCGAACGGTTTCGTACAGCTTGGTACATAAAATCCACTGTTTTCGGGTCGGTCCAACTCACGATTCAGCTTCTATTCAGTAGCTTCCTCGTGTGGAGAAGTACCCCGGATAGTACTCTCGCGTCCTAGGGCTCTCGGCTGGTAGAACGGTTTCTCTTGGGTATTGCCTACCGGCGCTGCTGTACGGTTTGCGCACCGTGCGGCGACAGCCAATCGGTTGTGCACTCTGACTAATTACTGACGGAGTCAGAAGACTATGGAAATATACTGTTTCCTAAGCAGCAGGGGTGTATGTTAACCTATAGTCGTGTCATTCTTGAAACGATCAATCGGACACCCGATCCCGATTGGTATGACGGGTAAAGGACGCTGAGGTCAACGATAAATTCATATCGAATTACCGCTGTAGTACAACTGCCGCGCAAGCAACTTCGGTTCCGTAACCAGTCAGGAAGACGGAGGTATCTTAAAAGTTAATTCCAGACAGATATATCCTGCCAAAACTGGTAGCTAGGGGTAGAGATGACATGCTGGGTTACCTCCCTAAAGCTTCGCTGAAAGGCCTTGGGCTCTGGGGGGTTCGTGGCTTTGCTGGGCGGTAGGTTTGTATAGTCCCAACGTTTTCTACGCTCACGTAATGAGAGACAGAGCGATATTTATCCTTAAAACTTCCTGAGGTGACGGGTTCGCCCGGTGTAGTATACATCTCCAAGTAATCGAATACCTTTATAACTTCCTGGAGTAACGGTTTGCCCGTAGTAGTTGACAACTCGCAAGTGCACTCTTGAAAATAAATTCACATCATGAACACACTGTGCACAAAGTTTATCGAATGCTTCGCGTATCCATACTCTTATTTCACATCACTAAATCATTAAAGTTAGGTTGCTATTGCCGCTGCTGCCTGATCCAACGACGAACAATTCTCCATCGGAGGCGTTTAGTTCGCAGTAAAGCATGCATTTTCCTTATCAAAAAAGATACTGTTTGTACATACATCACACTGTTTGTTTCTATACTATGTATCGACGATATTAAAACATGTAACTCATACAAGTCTTTTAGGGTGTTTGTCTCTAGATGCTCGCGGAAATGATGCAAAACTTGGCCGGCGCGTGGCGATTGAATTCCTTTGTAGTTGGCACAAAAAATGTATTGTCGGTGACGCGCTGAAAGGCGGTAGTTATCGTTCTAACATCAGCAGGAAGTCGTCTATCCAGAAAAATATATGCAAACAACATTACCATATCACCATATTCAGCAGACCTGAACTACCTTGACGTAAATACAAGCGACGCAGACTCGAGCATAGCGGTAACTATCCTGACCACCTTTGCTCCATTATTTTGCTCAGATAAGCAAATTTAATTTTTGATAAGCTCAGATCTTCACTCAAAACGTTAAATAAGCAGTTAGGGTAAGACGTTAAGCTTCTACAATAAAAAAATGTTTTTAAGAGGCCGTACACGAAATTTTGCGCATTTCGTGAATTTACGTAATTTTGCAGACGTGAATTTAAGGTTAAAATACTGTATTTCTATAAGTTTTATTGCACAACATAAAAGATCATTTATATTATTGTCTAATGAGTGAGCTACTTTTTTGGAAATTATTATAGAATTTTGATTAATTGACCTTAAACCGGCGACTGTTTGTGAATTTTTGTTGTAAGAGGTTTAGAATATAACATACTTACGAATCGTTTTGACATCTAAACAGGTATAAAAAAATGACAATGTATTGTTGTGAAAGTCCTCTATATAATAAGTGAATCACTTTTTACTACTTTCATATAAAATTGTTGATAAAAAAATATTTAACTTTGTCAATTTTTTTAGAAAATGGGCGAAGAATTGCTTTTGATTATGGCCTTTTAGAACTCTCGTTCATAAAATAAAAACAACAGAAATAAACTTTAGTTCAATATCAATCCATTATCTCAAAAAAAATGCAAAACATTAATTAAAATTGGCAATAAAGTCTTTTAAAACAATCTAATTCTCGCGTTATGATACTCGCCTATGATACGATTCACGCCTCAAGTCAGCTAGTCCCCGCCGAGCGCTTCCAAAGGGTGGACGTATCTCTTTGGCTCCGAAAATCCTACCTACCTATAGTTATATTATACCATTGATTATAGAGGTATCACGGCCCACATCGATTTCGTACACGGCCTCTTAAGACTGAGACAAATTCTAATCTTGTGTTAGAATAAAGATATTTTAATAAAATGTATCAGAGTACAATCTAAACTGTACGAACGTGGCAAGGATCGTTCGCAACCGAGCGGAGAAGAGGTATGCACTGACAATGACTTGTCAACGGTCTTATTTTACAGAACCCGGCAGAGTGGAAATCTAATGTTTCGCGCCCTTTGTTTCTGGCAAGAGTTTGCGCGAGACTTGTTGTTATTGGCAGCTATTTATTTTTGACTTGTCTAGAAACTCACTCCGTCACTAACATGGGCCTGTACATGTTTCAAAACAACGTATTTTATATTTATTGCTAAAATCCTAATTAGCAGTATAATACATAATGTATGTGGTATGTGTCCTAAACCTACAATGTTGCAATATTGACAATATAAGTTTAATCTACTAAGTGGTTTATAACAGAGTTTATGCACTTTTAAAGTCGTTCTGTATGAAATACGGATCGCAAATTGTCGAAATTAAAAGTTTCGTCAACCCCTAGAAGCATATCTTGTGGGGTATCCTAGGGATCAATGCTTGGTCCAATACTGTTTGTAATTTTTATTAGTGATATCTCAAATTTAGTGCCACCAAGTTAAAACTATTTTCTAAGCTGATAATAATAGTATTTTCCTTTATCGCTAACAGATGAGAGGCCTGTACGTGTTCCAAAACAATTTATTTTATATTTAAATGGTAAAATTCTAATTAGCGTTATTATTTATAAACTAATGTATCCGGTATCTGATCTAATACTATAGTGTCCTAATATATATAAAATAAGTTTAATTATATCTACTGATCAACCCGTCAGACGCTAATAGTCCCTAAGGCACTTTGCGCTGTTTGACAGATCCGCGCGTAACCGTTTCGGCCGGCCCCCATATATAATATAAATATATAATATACATGACTAACAAGATTAATTACTAGGTAATAAGAGGAAGTTCATGAGAAATCGATATTGTTAGTATTTATTCATAAAATCGACCAAAAATTTGCGGCGCTCAATATGGAGTCGAAACACGAAATCGACGCTGTAAAGCCCCACTTTGACATAAAAAGGTGTCCAAAATGTCTAGATGTATGTTTTTGAGCATGGGGAATTTAAAAATACATTGTAAAAAATCATTCGTTTGGTGTTTAAAAATGACGGCCAAGATAGCGCCAGCACCCTATTGCCCTATTTTGTCGTACAAATGATCGTGACGCGTCTCGATATATGTTTCTAAACATGAGGATTTAAAAAAATAACTTTAAGACAACATTCAGCTAAACTTTAATTGAAATATTTTCGAAAATGGAACAAAGAAGCGACTTTTTGCAACAACAACTTACATAAACTAAAAAAAGATTACTGTGTGTCTTCAGAATTAAGACAGGTACGTTTGCAGGGAGTACAGAGTTTAATGCAAAGGACGTTTTTTTCTGCAACTGAAGTTCTGTAAGTTAAAAAACTCTTTACAGTGGCAAACAACAACTTTTGGGTACGGCTTAGGAATTGGATTTACATATATCGAGACGCGTCACGGTCGTTTTCACGACAAAATATGACGCCATCTTGGCCGCCGACTTGAAATACCGGAGCAATGTTTTTTTACAGTGTATTTTTAAATTCCCCATACTCAAAAACATACGTCTAGATAGTTCTGATGCGTTCCTCATAGGAATATAGGGGGGCTTTACACCGCCGATTTCTGGTTTCAGCGCCATATTGGCTGCCATCTTGGATATCTCACTTCCGGTCGGTATCCGCTTGGGCAACCAGCATTTTCAGATTCAGCAGGGTCGATATAGGGAGAAAAGACCTGTTGCCCAAAAGTTACAAGATTTGCTTCTAAAAGTAAAAAGGAGAGCTCTTTTTAGATATTTTGACTAGACTATCAGTAGTTTATGGCAATTCTATTATCAGTTGGTCGGCGACGCGGTATAGCTGGCCCCGGCACAATATTAGCTTTTATTTTTTAAATTGTGTCTATTGTCGGCGCTCCGCGGATGCACTAATCTGCCTATTTTTTTGAGGACACTGCTTGCAATTCGTATTTTTATCTCCGGGCCGATCTATTTTCGGCGTGGAGAGATGAGTTTGTGCCTCGAAACGCACTTTTGCCCACCTTTAGCTAGGATTGAAATATGCGGCTTTTGTAAGGCGACAGAATTAACTTGCTGGAAACTGTCCATGTTTTTTTATGATAGCTATGGAAATGTAATTTCATCATGCGATCCCTTATTTAGATATTTTTAGCGTTAAAAACTTTCCGTCGCCGTTGCAATTTACAAAATGCAATTTGGTCGAGTTTCTTGGTGCGAAAATTTCTATCTCCTTGATAATAAATAGATTGAATTATTCCCAAGTAATAATTGTTTTAAATGGTTATACATATAAATACACACCATTAGAGTAGAAGGCTGAAATTAAATATTAATATAAAGGAACGTTGAATTTCCTTTTCCTTTATTTAAGGTCAAGGATTAAAAAGGTAAGCCTTGTAAAGGCGGTCATGCATAAACATCGCGCGAAATTAAGAGTGACTCGCAAAAAGGAGGAAAGATTTCTGGATTAAAGATAAAAGCTATTGCATTACTGGATTAAAGATAAAGCTGGATTAAAGATAAAAGCTATGGAGGAAAGATAAAAGCTATTGCATAGCTTTTATCGCGGGCCTAGGCCAGCACGGCGACCGAATGAAGAAATTTCTTAACGAAAATTAATTATTTTAAACTGATAATTACGTCTAAACGAGTACTGCTTACGATTTGAAAAAAATATATGTTAAACAAGAACATTTTCCTAATATTCTTAGCTTTGAATATTTTAGATTTTGTTTATATTACATAGTGTAATTAATTTGTGAAATTAGGTCTAACCGAACACAAAAACGACTACTACGCAAATACTATCTGGCGTATTATTATAAAACCTGCACCATTTTAAACATAATTTAATTATCTATCTTTTTATCTACGATTTTTTTCGAAAAATCCGTTTTTTATGCTTTATTGAATAAGAAATTCGTGCGCGGCGCTCTATCGGAAGACGTTTAAATTATTCCGAATCATTTGCTACCGCACGCAGCCGCAAATGATTCGGAATAATTTCAACGTTTTCCCATAGAGCGCAGTTATCTGATATCAGAAAAAATAAAATAAATAAAATAAATTTATAAATTTAATTGCATAAGTTTTTAAAAATGCTATGCAATAGCTTTACCGCGGCAGTCCCCGAGTGCCACACGTATTTTTTTCGTAATGTTTTATGTATACTATTTGCTTATACATACATTTTATTTGTACATTATAAATTCACCTAACCACAAAGTTGATTATAAATATAATCAACTCGGTGTTAATTCTGTTTATCCGCAACGTTTGAAAATTAATTAAAAACCCTCAGAAAAAGTTCATTAAGAAAGTATTCCGCAAGCGTACTCTTTATAATTTTAATACCTGTTTATAATAAGCTCGGTATAGAGTACAGGTAAAACACCGTTAAAGCATTTTCCAGAAATCTTTCCTCCTTTTTGCGAGTCACTCTTAATTTCGCGCGATGTTTATGCATGACCGCCTTTACAAGGCTTACCTTTTTAATCCTTGACCTTAAATAAAGGAAAAGGAAATTCAACGTTCCTTTATATTAATATTTAATTTATTTAAATTATATAAATTTTTATAAATTATTATAAAATTTTATATAAATTATATTATATTAGATAGTGCCTAAACGCTTCATTCGATAGAGCTGAATTTTGGCATTTAGGCATTAATTGGTCGTGGTAAGAGTTGAAAAGATAGTCATTGAAATCGGTGCACTTTTTTTAAAGTGTTATAACTTTATCTTCTTCGCTTAAAGTTGCGGGCGGCTAGTGCCATCTCTTATTTTATTTTATTTTATTTTATTTTATCTTAACGCGTATCTATGTCTCTGCGCACTACTATTTCTACCTATGAACTGTGCCTGCGAACGTGTCTTTGCTTAGACGCTCACGTGCGTTTATAAGCTTTTCCACTGGATTTTCGCTAGATGGCGCTACGCTACTATGCAAATATTTCGATTTCGCTCGAAATGAAATGAAATATTATTTATTGTTATAATTCCAATATTATTTAGTAAGATAAAGTATCTTCCAAGATTGCTATGACAGTTACTGTGATTCTGGGAAGTCTTGTTTAGACACAAAATGGGCTCGATTGAACTAAAATCGGAAATTAGTCCGTGTGAACGAGACAGGGCAATACGCTAGAGCGGAGTGTGAGATGACCGGTTGTCACTTTTTCGCATTAAAACTGCGCGCCAAGGTCAAATCTTACACTGCACGAAATATGCTCGAATTTATTCGGCCAAGTATAAGTTCAACAGGTAGTATTTATCGACGATCGTTCGTTTCATATTCCGCTCTAACGTATTGCTCTGTATCGTTCGCTCGGACTAATGTTAGTTTTAGTTCACAAAGAAACGCCATCGGGCCCAATATTTTTTTATTCACGTCCGCGATTTTTTATCCGAATATGGTTCCCGACTACAGTGAGCGTTTTCTTTCCACCTTTATCGTAGAAAATTCATGCAGCAGTGTATTTATTCAGTGTCCGGGTTTTCAGAGTAACTCAATGGAAAGGCAATTTGTGTGCTCAGTGCAGTTTGCTGAAACTGAAAGGATTCCGACGCGAATTTTCAGCGATCTGCAATCTCGGGAAATGAGATTTCAGTGTTCGTTAGTTATCTATAGCGCCCGATTGCGTTTCTTTGTGAACTAAAACTAAAATTAGTCCAAGCGAATGAGACAGAGTAATATGTTAGAGCGAAATAAGGGAAGACTGTGAAAAATTATTAAGGTCTCAGGTGTGATCGTGATATATATTTATTTATATTTTATATATTATAACTCTATTTTATATACCTACTATCATATTATATGTATGAATTTATATATAATATTAGTATATATATGTTATATAATATATTAATAATATTAGTATATATATGTTATATAATATATATTATAATAATATATATCTATATATGGTATATATCATATTTATATTTGTTGTAGTAGATTGTCATAAATTTTAATTGAGTTTATAATTTTATTGATGTTTTTAAATTTAACTTTAAATTTTAAATTGTACTCAAGTATTAGATAAGATTTGCCCTCTCGTCTGAAAAGAATTCATCAATGTTAGTACCACCTCAACACAGGTTCATACCTAGTGAGGTGGTAAACCGTTATGTCAAAAGATGAATTTCCTTTCTAAGCTAGGTATAATATATACACTTATTATAAACTGTTTTTTTGTTAGAATAAGGATTTTCTTTGTAATTTGTAGCTTGAATTACGGAAATAAATGAATAAAATAAATCAATGAAATAAAATATGAAACGAACGATCGTCGATTAATACTACCTGCCGGACTTATACTCGTCCGAATAAATTCGAGCATATTTCGTGCGGTCTAAGATTTGACCTTGGCGCGCAGTTTTAATGCGAAAAAGTGACAACCGGTCATCTCACACTCATCTCTAGCGTATTGCCCTGTCTCGTTCACACGGACTAATTTCCGATTTTAGTTCACGAAGAAACGCAATCGAGCCCATAGTCGTATATAGGCAAAATACGAATGCAAAGTAAATCTATAAAGACTACTGTATTTTCGACACGTAGAATCTACTCCGTTATGATATTGGATACATTTCTGGTAATTTTGTATCGCTGTTGTTATAAAGGATTCATTTTCGTATATCTATCTATATACAGATTGAGTTTTAATTAACCGGCATCAATGAAGGTGTGAAATCGTTAAGCACAATGTCATCTAGCGGTAGGTAAAAATATCGCTAATAGTGTTCATTAGCAGGGTTATACCTACCGTTAGATGGCGCAGCGCGCTCAACGCTTGTCATACTTTTATTTAACAGTCAAATTACAGACAAAACAGTCAGTTACTTCCAATCTACAAACTAATTACAAAAAATCTTTTTTTTAATTTTTTTTTTTGGTTGTTTCTATGATGTCTGTTTTTTTTTTTTGTTTTTTTTTAATCAAAAGTTTACCTACTCGAACTGATTCGAGCCCTTCAAGGATGCCGGATAACTAAAACTCAACCTGTACAAGTCGTACACATGTGAGTTTTTAATTATTGACACCCTAGAAGTGGGGGAATCAGTACGAGAAAATGAACAACTTTCAATTAAAGAAAAAAGGTTTTAAAAAATATTTCAATGATAAATAAAAGTTTGACAAACGTTCAGCGCTCTGCGCCATCTAGCAATCGGTAAAATATCGCGAATAAACAAAATTCGCGATATCTCAGTTACCGCTAGATGGCGCAACGCGGTTAACTTTTTATACTACTATTCAGAACATAATTTTTTTTAAAATGTCAAAATAACAAGAAATCTTTAAGGCTTTTTTTGTTTAAAAAAAAAAGAAGTCAAATTTTTCAATTTTTTTTAATTTAAAAAATAACATCTTGTCTCTCGTTTTTTCCCCTTTTTTTTGTTTTTTATTTAAAAAAAGAAGTTGTTTATTTGCTCGTTGACTGATGTCAATAATTAAAAACCTGCCCTGCAACAATTTTAGGTATTACGTTTTCTATTTACGACAACTTTTTTCTAAAGCTCATTGTAAAATCAATGATCTGATCGAGAAAAATTTTAAGACGTTCATTAGAGTATTTTATTTTATTTACTCTACTTTACTTTAATAAAATTAGAATAATTATATACATATATACATATATACATATTTATATATTTAGCATTTTTTTATATTTAGTGTTATTTATTTATAAGTATATAATAATATGTATCTAGATATATTTTTTCTATTTGGCAATTTTTCTAATATACCAATTTCCTCTCCTCGGGCGTTTGAAATATGGTATTTTTTTTTATTTTTTGCAGCAAGCTTATTTATTTAATAATATTTATTTCCACAACGCGCGCATGTGGCACTGGACTGTGATTAGGTTAGTTGTAAGATATTGCTATGTGGCAGTCGCCTTTTAGTATTTTATTTTTCAAGTGCATATAAATTAGTTTATTATTAGTAAATGGTGGGGGAAGAAAGTCAAGGGTTAGCGGAAGGAGGGGGTAGTTAAAGGGCGTGAGTGGGGGGGGGGGGGGTAGGGATAACTTGGGTTGTCGACTACAGAACTTTTAACGATTAGTCGTTCTATCTCCCTGGAAGTGAACGTAGAAGACGAAACAGTCCACCGTCTAGCTACGCCACAAGCCCGTAAGAGTCCAACGCCTTAACCGCGAGATAGCCAGGAATGTGACCAGATTACTCCGGTCTCTCGATTGGTTACGAGTTCGAGGCCGCTTGCGCGGTCCTCTCCCTTACGAAGCGGTGAAGTTGTTGTAGTTGCCCGTTGTTGAAGCCCGTTGTAGTTGACAACTCTATTTGTGTTGGCCACGATGACCCATGTGTTCAGGGTCTGTCACACTCACGGGTCAACACCCATCCGACGGCCTCCACGCACGGGGTGCGAACCGGGGTAGGACACTGGGTCAACCAGTCTCCCCTGGGAATCAAACCTCTGGCGCTCCTGGACGGTCTGCGCACCGTGCGGCGCAAGCCAATCGATTGTGCTCTCCGACTAACAGTCGGGGGAGTCTGGGAACTGTATTGTTTCCTATAGAGCGGGGGTGGTTGCGTACCTTACGGCGACTGCTCTTGAATTGACCATTGGCCATCCGATCCCGGTTCAGAGCCGGGCAAAGGACGCCTTGGTCCGCGATAGATTCGGTGTACTCCGTTTCACCGCTTCGTAAGGGAGAGGACCGCGCAAGCGACCTCGAACTCGGAACCAATCGAGAGACCGGAGAAATCTGGTCACAATTGGAAGTAAGGGCGCGAGTGTCTCGAGCCGCCGGGTATTATTCCTGGCTATCTCGCGGTAAGGAGTTGGTCTCTTACGGGTTGTGGCGTAGCTAGACGTCGGATTGTTTTGTCCAAAGTCTTCTACGCTCACTGCAGGTCGATAGAACGACTAATCGTTAAAAATTCCTGTGGTGACGGGCTCGCCCGTTGTAGTCGACACCTCAAGATGTCAATAAAGTGACCGTCGATTTCGACGGGTTTCAGTAAGTAATATTCTTATTTACAAACATAGCTTACAAGTCCCTTACGGGGTAAACAGATATAACGGAGTGGTATATTATTTTTTGGATTTTAGTGCAGTTCTTACAAAAGCGTGATTTTTTAGTTGTTGAAAATATTATTTTGTTTAGTTTTCCACGCCGTTTACGTTTAACCTACTTCCAAATAAAAAACAATGTAACGACTCAGTGGTAACCGGCCACGCTTGTTCCCAATCGGCGACTGCGGTGTTTATTTCTCGTAGTTCATATTCCTGCAGCTTTTGATTAAAAATTGAACTCTCTCGCAGCGGCAGCTGAAAGTTTTTCCATCCACTTTGGGCAGAGCTTTGGCAGTAAATCAGTGTGTGCAAATTGATCGCGGGTGCGAGAGCGCGAATCCAAACATTTTTACGTCCTTCTGGGAATGTTTTCCACTTTGCTCCGAATCAACGTGATTCGGGAGTCCATTGCAGAGCAAAAACATGTAGTTTGCTTCTCCTGAGTTAGCTTCTTCAATATGGTCTCCCTATTATCAGGGCCACATTAACAGACTGCAAAATATCCAAAATAAGGTCGTTCGATACTTAAATTTCAAGACAAAAATCGGTTGTCTGTAAAGTCGGTTTACTGACGATAGTTGAACGTGACAACGTCATAAGAAAATACTGATGGAATGGTTGCATTTTTGTAAAGCCCGCCTCAATGTGTTTGATATAGGAGAAAATTGTTCCCTTTGACGGCTGGCTGGTCCAACCTGTCATTTCAGACACGTTGTTATGATATGTGGACGATTTAACATTTATGTTTTAATTTTTTGAAATCATAGCTACGCTCGATAATTATTTCGATCGAATAGTAAAGCCATTGATTTTTTACTCATCGTGAAATAGTTCTGTTAACTTATTGTTATAGTTTTGTCAATTATGGCATAACCTACAATCGCTGCACTAGCGGACCGATGCTATTTATTTTAATCATGAAAGCACGAATATTCGACAATATATCACTGAACATATATTTAAAATCGAAAGAATCATTACCTTTATCGCCGCAATTATCGTTGCTATAAACAATTGACACCACATTCACTTTTCACTGCACTTCATACTTGACGAAAACATGTAAATGTATGGCAGCTGTCCACGCGGAGGCATCGCTCACTCAAGTAGGAGAGAGACAGATGTCGAACGCTGCCGAACGCGGAGGCCGATTGTGCCTCTTTGTCGCTCGTTCCGCGCTCTCGCTTGCATGGAACGGCTCAGAGCGAGGTAACGCCGCATGAGTCATGTTTTTTCGTGCGTGCAGCCGGCTCCATCGAATTATAAGACGTTGTCACGTCAAAAGTTATTGTAATACTACTAATACCACTAACTTGAATGATGCTCTGTGCCTCTATAAAATAATGAATGGTATATTCGATTGCTCTGACCAGGTGGGAGCGATCAATATTAACGCCCCAATAAGGACCACATGCCAATTTGACCTGTTTCGATTGCCGCGTTTTAAAACTAATGCATCAAGGAATGGAGTACTCACACGCTGCTGTGAGCTTTATAATACCCATTTAAATTGTATTGATATGTTTAATAATTCCAAAATCACTTACAAATACTCCGTAAATCAAACCCTATCCGATACAATAAGCTGACTATTTTTATTGATTATTATTATTATTATTATATTTTATATACGCCATTACTAATATCATACACGCTCACACTCCACACTTACACGGTCAACACACTCCCATAAACACATATACACACACCCTACATACTAGACTCTTATCTAGTTCTAAAATTGAAGGTACATTAGTTTTATTAAGTAGTTTAAAAAATAACGTAATTTATGTAATTTTATTGAAATCCGTAACCGGTTTTATTTGTTGTAAATCTACATACATTAAAAAAAATAATATTACTGTAATACTGTGTGATTTCTTAATAAAGAATTGAATTGAATTGAATTTAATAATAGTCATAAACGAGACTGCAAGAGTGCAACTACTAGGAACTTACAACTATTTATTGTGCTTGTGTAAAAAAGTAAGTTCAATAAATCAAAGTTCCATGTCGTATTGGAATTAGAACACATCGAAAGTTTTGTATATCTAGATGATCTTGTGAAATAAACTAGTTATTAAATCTTGCTAAATACGTTTTTTTACGTATGTAGATGTAGCTACATATGTTTTAATACATAAGTCGTTATTTGAATCAACTGTTCAAATAAAACCCAATCGTAAAGTAAAAATCAATCAAGTTCAGTAACACAGCCAAAAAGTAAAAACGAAATCATATTTAAAAAGAAAACACTCAGAACACCCCAACGTAAAAGTAAGGAATGACAACGGCCCAGGTTCAAAATTCAACCTTCCACCCATACACTGAGTATCTGTCTCTGTCTTGCTTATTTATTGTGTATCTTTCCTCCATAAATTTGTTGAGAAAACCCCAACGTAAAACAAAAATGCCGACGGTCCAGGCGCAAAATCTTAACTGATACCCGCACACTGATCGTCTATATCTTACTTATTAGCTGTTTCTCTGTGATATATAAACTTAATTATCGATTTAGCTTTCGGGGTAAGATAAAAATAATATGCAGTTTTTACTCAGTACTATGCAGTTATTATTACTCGGTTTATAGTTTGTAATATTTTCTATATATATTATCTATATACCTTGTATATCTATACTAATATTATAAAGAGGTAAAGTTTGTGACGTTGTAGGAAGTAATCCCTGGATCTACAGAACCGATTTTGAAAATTCTTTTACCAATAGAAAGCCACGTTATTTGTGAGTGTCATAGGCTATATATTAATCCGAAAAATGGAAAGACTTTTTCGTGGTAGTCGGATTTGCAAAGTAAGTCGGAGAATAAGCGGTCGAACGAAAACGTTTCTAACTAACGCTGCCTTAACGATGAGGGATATATGATCTAGAGAAAAGTTGTAGAGCATGATAATGCCTACAAAAAAGTCAGCGACAGCATATGTGTAACTTTTATATGTAAGTCACAAAAAGTAGTATTTTATATAAAAAAAATAATTTAAATCGTTAGGTCATGTTTATTGGTTATATTATCAACAATTGTGAATTCTTATCAAAATAAGTAAATTTATCGTCTCAAGTGTTTAAAACAAAAGACTTTTCCCTTTTACTGCTTAAACAGTTAAAGAGATAATACGCTCACAAGAAGACACTCACAAATAACGGTATTATAGTCAAATTGGCATGCAAATACATACATACATATGCAATAAAAATATAACCCTTCTTTTGGCAGTCAGGAAATAAATCATAGCTCTCAGTACTAACCGAACCACACTCATATTTTCATCACAGGTAAAAAGTTTTACCGCCCAACGAAGTGGGCACGGGTCAGCTAGTAACTAATATAACCAAAGGCATTGCTTAAATAAAACTAACAACGTAATTCCGGATAATTCCGGATATTCTGGTATTTGGCTGGCCATTTCACACTAAAGTGTAAAACATATTAAGGTTTAATTGCTTACAAGTAAACAAATCACTTCATTTTTAAAATATCTTTGGCACAACCTTGAATTACACAATGAGCTGATAGATCGTCACCAAATATTGACATTCGAAAAAGCGACGTTACTTTCCGGTCCTTCTAATATTTAAAAGTTAAGTCCCAAAGAAGCAGGTTATTTAATACTGAAATGAAATGAATGAAATGAAATGAAATGAAATGAAATGAAATGAAAATCTCTTTATTGCACAATAAAATAAGGTACAATGGCGGACTTATTGCTACACTACAGCAATATCTTCCAGTCAACCAACATGCTGGTGTGAAAAGAAGAGTAGGCAACAAATTATAGACTAAAATTAAATTTGAAATTATAGCATATAATATACATTGTGTGTGTATCTAAAGTAAAATGTAAATATATAAATAAATTTTTGAGTGTGACATATTATATTTATGTATATGTATATACATACATATTTTGATATATTAACAAATAAATAAATAAATAAATAAGTAAATAAATAAACTGCCAAAATAAGGTAAGGAAAGGGAGGGGATAACGGAAAGGTTAGAATTTATGATTAATATTTATTGTGAAAGGAAGTGCTTTTTCAATGATTGCTTAAAGATGAACAGCGAGCTAGCGCCTCGAATAGTTAAAGGAAGCTGATTCCACAGTCGAGCTGCATGTACGGAGAAGGAGTAGGAAAAAAAAGTGGTATTGTGTTTTGGGATACGTAGGATATTATTCTGACTTGAACGAAGTGGGAGACCATGACTTCCTAATCCGGTAAAAGCCTCGTTGAGGTATACTCTAACTTTTATTTAAGCTATGAATTACAAAGTGATATACCAAGAGTTATAAATCTGTGAAGGGATTTACTATTTGATGAAAATATGATTACTTTTTGACGATTGTACCTATGCCCCCAGTGTAATATCCAGTGTCATATTAGTAACAGTGAGTATCCTGGGAACTGGGGCTCTCAGGTTATCAGTAAACGATCATCATAATCGTTACTGATAACCTGAGATATAGTGGCGTACGACTTGACAGGTAGGGAATTGTACTGCTCTATTTGAACGTTGGTCATGATCGTCGTCAGTGAGTCAATCGAATATTTAGAGATTAACACTTATGGCTATTCTTCAAAGATATAATGGATATAATGTACGCCATTATAAATAAGTTACAACGAATTTACCGCGGGAAGTGTATATATACATATATCACCCAACGTTTCGGCGATGTTGCGACCGCCATTGTCCAGGGTAGACTGTCTAGTCTACCCTGGACAAAGGCGATTGCAACATCGCCGAGGTGCTACAAAGTTCGCGCAGTAGACTTGTTTTAATAACACGCTTTTATTAGGTCGACCTGTATGTAACTAACTATGTAATGGAATCTTAGGTAACTAATTTAACCATCTTCCAAGGATAGTAGCATCATGAAAATTGGCAGCTGTATGTAGTTCTGATGACAATACAATAATATGGTACTGTCGAACTGATCTGATGATGGAGTCGGAAGATATGAACTGGAACTTCATGATGGAACATCGTATCATAGCTGTGTTTGGACTTGTTAGAAAAATCTTGGAATAAACTTTAACCACGATTTGGTTTCAAGGTCTGATGATGAAGCAGGAAGATAGGCACTGGCTTTCCATGATGGGATATCTTATCATAGCCGTGTGTATGTGAATATCGTATCATAGCTCAAAAGCGTGTTTTTAGTGTTTTTTTAAAAACTATTAATTTATCTTAGTTATAATATCAAAGAACCACGATAGTGACCGATTTCAGATAATATATTTAATGTTATCTGATAGAATAACCAAGTTGCCGGCGAATCTAAAGTTTGACAATGTCTCTCCATCAATATTGATACCTTTTCCATTCCAGTGTAATTAAATAAAAACATTTTCACAGACCGCAGTAAACAACTTGGAGAGATCATATGCCTTATCGTACTCCATATTCTCATAGTATATTCACAAATAATTATAACCATTCGTTATTGATATTAAATTAAACTACATAAAGCCGCCAATTTTCAACTATTACTAAATGAGATATTACACCTCGGATTGGTTCGATTCGTATGCCTGATGAAATAGTATAAACAGAAATGGGCTTCTTAACTAAAGCTCTTCACGGAGAGCCCCTCTGGAATCCACATAAAGCTTTTCAGGTTAAACATACATTTTCCTTGAACTTAAGCACCTGTAAAAATACGATTGAAGGCAAGTGAACATGGGACTTTATAGGATTCAGTGTGCTGGTGGGTACCCTCTACCTGAACGTTTCAAGAGCGAAAACATACATTCCTGCGTTTTTAATGTGTTCGTACAAAAATGACTCTTGCTAATTTTAGACCTGTATCTTTGTTACCTTGTTTATCAAAGATTCTTGAAAGACTCCTACTCAACTGGGGGAAAACTGCGCCGCAAGTTCTAAGTCGATTTTGGAAATAAATACTGTCAATATCGTTTTTCTATTAATTCCCTCTTGTTACCTAGTAATTAATCTTGATAGTCATGTATATTATATATTTATGTAATATATATATATATATATATATATATATATATATATATATATATATATATATATATATATATATATATATATATATATATATATATATATATATATATATATATATATATATATATATATATATATATATATATATATATATATATATATATATATATATATATATATATATATGGGGGCCGGCCGAAACGGCTACGCGCGGATCTGTCAAAAAACGCAAAATTCCTGCTGGCATTGTTGGCGTCCGACCGGTTAAGTAAACAAAATCCACAATAATAGCCATAAGTAACCTGATAGAGCAGATTCTGGATACGTTAGTTAATATACTAAACCTGCTCGCAGTATTCTGCGACCTGTCAAAGGCCTTTGACTACAGAGTCAATCATTTACAGAAAATATATTTATTTATTTATTTATTTATTCGTTACATAAACATTCAAACGCAATAGCACAAAAGAAATATAATGTACAATCCAGAAAATACCGCTTTATGCTTCTAAATTTGGGCATACATCTGTCTGTGCCCAGGCCAAATTTTGCGTAAATTATATGTTAAAGTGCATAAAATTATTCCTAATGTGCCAAGTAAAGTGAAACCGAGCCCGCCATGCTAGGCAATCCTGTGATAAGGCGAGCTCACTTCCTGAGTTGGAGTACCACGGTTGTGTCAGTAAAAATAACAAATTAAAGTTTATATATATTAATATGACCCTTCTCAAAAAACCGGAGACATATGGTAACCGCTGCAAAGCTCATGAAAATTGTATCGTATGAAAAACAGATCACCAATAGTTGAAATCAAAGATGTCGTCAATACTTAGATGCATATATTGTGGGGTGTCTCAGGGATCCAAACTTGGTCCGTCACTGTTTATAAATTTCATTAATGATATATCAGATTCAGTGCCACCAAAAGTTACAATTATTTTATAAGCTGATTGTACTATTTTTTAATCATAAATATAAATAAGCTACAAGACACCGAACATAATTATATATATATTCTAAGTATCAATGGTTTGTAGAAAATGAAATAATTGCAAATCCATCAAAAAGAGTGGCTATACAATTTTTCCGCAAAAAAAGAAATAGTAACAATAGTGGTCAAGAATAATTTATAAGTAATGACATTACCTAACTTCATATGGATTAAGATTGATGAAAGACTAAATTAGACCAAACATATGGGCAGTTTACGCATCGTCTGTCAATCGACTGTGCACTCCGGCGCACTGTGCACTCCGGCGCACTCCGGCCGGGAGAGGGGGGAGGGGGAGGTGGGGGGAGGGTTCTAGAAATGTACGTTTCCTAAGCAGCGGAGGTGGTTATAGGCCTGGTGTATAACATCAGAAAGGATCCGCTGGACACTCGATCTCTTGTGATATTGACGGCTAAATTACGTTACGGTCCGCGACATATTTGAACTGAATTACCGCTGACATCAGGTAGCAGACGGAGGCCGCGCAACCGTCTTTGTATCTAGGACCAGATTGAGGGCGCAGAAATCGTTTTAAATCTGGTAGAGAGGGCGTGAGGTCGGCCAGCTGGTTTTATTTTCCAGTGTCTCGCGGTAAGGCGTTATACACTCACGGGCTTGTTGGCCTAACTAGACGGTGGACTGTGTTGTCCCTAAGTCTCTGCTTCACTACTTAAGAGAAATAGTTATCGAATACTCCGTAGCGAACGGTTTCGTGCAGCTTGGTACATAAAATCCACTGTTTCCGGGTCGGTCCAACTCACGATTCAGCTTCTATTCAGTAGCTTCCTCGTGTGGAGAAGTACCCCGGATAGTACTCTCGCGTCCCAGGGCTCTCGGCTGGTAGAACGGTTTCCTTTGGGTATTGCCTTCCGGCGCTGCTGTACGGTTTGCGCACCGTGCGGCGACAGCCAATCGGTTGTGCACTCTGACTAATTACTGACGGAGTCAGAAGACTATGGAAATATACTGTTTCCTAAGCAGCAGGGGTGTATGTTAACCTATAGTCGTGTCATTCTTGAAACGATCAATCGGACACCCGATCCCGATTGGTATGACGGGCAAAGGACTCTGAGGTCCGCGATAAATTCATATCGAATTACCGCTGTAGTACAACAGGTAGCTGCCGCAAGCAACTTCGGTCCCGTAACCAGTCAGGAGGATGGAGGTATCCTAAAAGATAATTCCAGACAAAAATATCCTGCCAAAACTGGTAGATAGGGGGAGAGATGACATGCTGGGTTACCTTCCTAGTGCCTCGCTGTAAGGCCTTGGGCTCTGGCGGGTTCGTGGCTTTGCTGGGCGGTAGGTTTGTATCGTCCCAATGTTTTCTACGCTCACGTAATGAGAGACAGAACGATAATTATCGTTAAAACTTCCCGAGGTGACGGGTTCGCCCGGTGTAGTATACATCTCCAAGTAATTGAATACATTTATAACTTCCTGGAGTAACGGTTTGCCCGTAGTAGTTGACAACTCGCAAGTGCACTCTTGAAAATAAATTCACATCATGAACACACTGTGCACAAAGTTTATCGAATGCTTCGCGTATCCATACTCTTATTTCACTTCACTAAATCAATAAAGTTAGGTTGCTATTGCCGCTGCTGCCTGATCCAACGACGAAAAATTCTCCATCGGAGGCGTTTAGTTATCAGTAGAGCATGCATTTTCTTTCTCAAAAAAGATACTATTTGTACATACACCACACTGTTTGTTTCAATTTTTTTTTTCAATTTTTCAATTTTCAATTTATTTCCAAAATAAATCTTAACAGATTGTAGAAAGTTAATATTTAGGTACATTTAAATTACAGTCTATTAGTCCGTTTTTACAATATTTAAATTTATCACCACGTACATACAGTTACTTCATTATTGCTTTTAGGGCATTAAAATCATTTTTAAGATTTATTTACTAAAACAACAAATTAAAATAATCGATAAAAATAATCAAGAAATTAAAATCAGAAAAAGTCAAAATAATTAAAAAATGCTACTTAAAATTGTCAAAAAATGGCCAAAAAATTTGAAAAATTATTTAAAATTAACAAACTTAAATTTCTATACTATGTATCGACGATATTAAAACATGTAACTCATACAAGTCTTTTAGGGTGTTTGTCTCTAGATGCTCGCGGAAATGATGCAATACTTGGCCGGCGCGTGGCGATTGAATTCCTTTGTAGTTGGCACAAAAAATGTATTGTCGGTGACGCGCTGAAAGGCGGTAGTTATCGTTCTAACATCAGCAGGAAGTCGTCTATCCAGAAAAATATATGCAAACAACATTACCATATCACCATATTCAGCAGACCTGAACTACCTTGACGTAAATACAAGCGACGCAGACTCGAGCGTAGCGGAAACTATCCTGACCAACTTTGCTCCATTATTTTGCTCAGCTAAGCAAATTTAATTTGTGATAAGCTCAGATCTTCACTCAAAACGTTAAATAAGCAGTTAGGGTAAGACGAAGCTTCTACAATAAAAAAATGTTTTTAAGACTGCGACAAATTCTAATCTTGTGTTAGAATAAAGATATTTTAATAAAATTTATCAGAGTACAATCTAAACCGTACGAGCGTGGCAAGGATCGTTCGCAACCGAGCGGAGAAGAGGTATGCACTGACAATGACTTGTCAACGGTCTTATTTTACAGAACCCGGCAGAGTGGAAATCTAATGTTTCGCGCCCTTTGTTTCTGGCGAGGGTTTGCGCGAGATTTGTTGTTATTGGCCGCTGTTTATTTTTGTCTTGTCTAGAAACTCACTCCGTCGCTAACAAAGGCCTGTACATATGTCAAAACAACGTATTTCATATTTATTGCTAAAATCCTAATTAGCAGTATAATACATAATGTATGTGGTATGTGTCCTAAACCTACAATGTTGCAATATTGACAAAATAAGTTTAATCTACTAAGTGGTTTATAACAGAGTTTATGCACTTTTAAAGTCGTTCTGTATGAAATACGGATCGCAAATTGTCGAAATTAAAAGTTTAGTCAACCCCTAAAAGCATATCTTGTGGGGTATCCTAGGGATCAATGCTTGGTCCAATACTGTTTGTAATTTTTATTAGGGATATCTCAAATTTAGTGCCACCAAGTTAAAACTATTTTCTAAGATGATAATAATAGTATTTTCCTTTATCGCTAACAGATGAGAGGCCTGTACGTGTTCCAAAACAATTTATTTTATATTTAAATGGTAAAATTCTAATTAGCGTTATTATTTATAAACTAATGTATCCGGTATCTGATCTAATACTATAGTGTCCTAATATATATAAAATAAGTTTAATTATATCTACTGATCAACCCGTCAGACGCTAATAGTCCCTAAGGCACTTTGCGCTGTTTGACAGATCCGCGCGTAACCGTTTCGGCCGGCCCCCATATATAATATAAATATATAATATACATGACTAACAAGATTAATTACTAGGTAATAAGAGGAAGTTCATGAGAAATCGATATTGTTAGTATTTATTCATAAAATCGACCAAAAAGTTGCGGCGCTCAATATGGAGTCGAAACACGAAATCGACGCTGTAAAGCCCCACTTTGACATAAAAAGGTGTCCAAAATGTCTAGATGTATGTTTTTGAGCATGGGGAATTTAAAAATACATTGTAAAAAATCATTCGTTTGGTGTTTAAAAATGGCGGCCAAGATAGCGCCAGCACCCTATTGCCCTATTTTGTCGTACAAATGATCGTGACGCGTCTCGATATATGTTTCTAAACATGAGGATTTAAAAAAATAACTTTGAGACAACATTCAGCTAAACTTTAATTGAAATATTTTCGAAAATGGAACAAAGAAGCGACTTTTTGCAACAACAACTTACATAAACTAAAAAAAGATTACTGTGTGTCTTCAGAATTAAGACAGGTACGTTTGCAGGGAGTACAGAGTTTAATGCAAAGGACGTTTTTTTCTGCAACTGAAGTTCTGTAAGTTAAAAAACTCTTTACAGTGGCAAACAACAACTTTTGGGTACGGCTTAGGAATTGGATGTACATATATCGAGACGCGTCACGGTCGTTTTCACGACAAAATATGACGCCATCTTGGCCGCCGACTTGAAATACCGGAGCAATGTTTTTTTACAGTGTATTTTTAAATTCCCCATACTCAAAAACATACGTCTAGATAGTTCTGATGCGTTCCTCATAGGAATAAAGGGGGGCTTTACACCGCCGATTTCTGGTTTCAGCGCCATATTGGCTGCCATCTTGGATATCTCACTTCCGGTCGGTATCCGCTTGGGCAACCAGCATTTTCAGATTCAGCAGGGTCGATATAGGGAGAAAAGACCTGTTGCCCAAAAGTTACAAGATTTGCTTCTAAAAGTAAAAAGGAGAGCTCTTTTTAGATATTTTGACTAGACTATCAGTAGTTTATGGCAATTCTATTATCAGTTGGTCGGCGACGCGGTATAGCTGGCCCCGGCACAATATTAGCTTTTATTTTTTAAATTGTGTCTATTGTCGGCGCTCCGCGGATGCACTAATCTGCCTATTTTTTTGAGGACACTGCTTGCAATTCGTATTTTTATCTCCGGGCCGATCTATTTTCAGCGTGGAGAGATGAGTTTGTGGCTCGAACGGCACTTTTGCCCACCTTTAGCTAGGATTGAAATATGCGGCTTTTGTAAGGCGACAGAATTAACTTGCTGGAAACTGTCCATGTTTTTTTATGATAGCTTTGGAAATGTAATTTCATCATGCGATCCCTTATTTAGATATTTTAGCGTTAAAAACTTTCCGTCGCCGTTGCAATTTAGAAATGCAATTTGGTCGAGTTTCTTGGCGCGAAAATTGCTATCTCCTTGATAATAAATAGTTTGAATTATTCCCAAGTAATATTTGTTTTAAATGGTTATACATATAAACACACACCATTAGAGTAGAAGGCTGAAATTAAATATTAATGTAAAGGAACGTTGAATTTCCTTTTCCTTTATTTAAGGTCAAGGATTAAAAAGGTAAGCCTTGTAAAGGCGGTCATGCATAAACATCTCGCGAAATTAAGAGTGACTCGCAAAAAGGAGGAAAGATTTCTGGAAAATGCTTTAACGGTGTTTTACCTGTACTCTATACCGAGCTTATTATAAACAGGCATTAAAATTATAAAGAGTACGCTTGCGGAATACTTTCTTAATGAACTTTTTCTGAGGGTTTTTAATTAATTTTCAAACGTTGCGGATAAACAGAATTAACACCGAGTTGATTATATTTATAATCTACTTTGTGGTTAGGTGTATTTATAATGTACAAATAAAATGTGTATATAAGCAAATAATATACATAAAACATTAGGAAAAAATGCAATTAAACGGTTAAAAAACACTAAAAAACACTTTGGCGCTTATGGGAGGAGGTGACCCAGCGCTCCCTAATGTGTTAGTTTTTACATGACTGCTAAACAAAAAAGGAGTTCATTCAAACATATTTCAGGGTCCATCGGGTATACATATTCCGTTTCTTTATTTCACCATCACTTCTAACGCTTATACTGATTTAGAAGTGTGTGGTATTGTTAGAATATTTGTCATACTGTGTACATTAACTGCCCAAATATCAAGTAAGTAGTTGTCTAAATGTCCAAATGTCCATATATCAATAAATTTTATTTATTTTTTATTTTATTTTATAAAGTAATGTACAAAAAAAGACAAAAATGGACATACATACTGTTATATATGCAGAATCGTTAAAAAGAAACGTTAGTATAGAGAAAAAACATAGCTCTATGCATATAAATGTGCTAGCATATACGAAATGAGGCGAAATCGCACAACCAACTAGACCTAATAAGGTCTGTATCTGGCTGTGCTGAGTTAACATTTGGTTGTTGACGCGCGAACTGACGCATTTGATTACAATTTTCAGAGACTTTTTATATCTAACAAAGGATTGAATCTAATAATGTGTTTTTACACAAATTAAAACTAGAAATAAAATAAAGAAAAAAATGTATGCAATTAAAACTAAACAAAACAATTTTTTTTTTTTAAACTTTGCATTTTATTTAATAAATTTAAGTAGAAAAATAGGCAAAGTATTAACACTACATTGTCATAATATTTGTCACTACATGTCATTAATGTCATTGTCACTACAAAGT
The DNA here is from genome assembly GCA_944548615.1 of Micropterix aruncella. Taxonomy (NCBI): domain Eukaryota; kingdom Metazoa; phylum Arthropoda; class Insecta; order Lepidoptera; family Micropterigidae; genus Micropterix; species Micropterix aruncella. The sequence goes on from OX155956.1 coordinate 32,959,313, forward strand.
TTTGACACTACATTACAATTAATTGTCAATAAATATTCGTATTCGTAAATGTCGTGTATTGTGTCAAATGAAATGTCTGACTAAGTACATTCCGGAATTACACATGTATTTATATGGATAAATACATAAACCAAAAATATTTCATTAAAAAGCCGTAATTAAAAATATTACAAATACAATTATTTACTTTCTGTTACGGTAGTCGTGTTTTTTTATTCTTTTTAATATATTTACTTGTCCGAATATGTTTACTCTGTTTACTCCCCTCCCACCCCCCTCCCCTTCCGATATAATATAACTATAAGCTAGGGTACCAAAATGTAGAATAGAATAGAATATACAGATATATAAAACACTTTCGGTGCTTGTGAGAGGACAGGGGTCCTAGCGCCCCCTAACTCTCTCGAAGTAAGGTAATATTGGTGTTGTCCAAACTTGGGTTCTTAGCAGGGAACATTGTCTTGTGTTCTTGTGCTCTTGTGATCTTGTGTTCTTGGCAGAGAATAATGTCTGCTTGGTCGCGATTGAAAGCAAAAGAAGCGTTTTGTAATAATTTAAATTTGTGATTACGTGTATGATTACTGCGTTTATGCTTACTGCTTGTATGATTACTGCATGATATGATTACTGCATTCAAAAAACAGGTTGTGTCACCCCAAAACTTTCCCGGTAAGTAGCCAATGACTTACCCCGGTCACTCACATGCGCGAAAACGTTCGTACATTGTAGGAATGTTTTTACTCATGTGAGGGGCCGCCAGCGAATATGAAATGTTATTGGCGTACTCATTTGCGAACACATTCTCGCTTCCTCCTACGCTTGTTCACAAATGCTTCTGGCTTGCTTGGGATTTTGTGAACTATGGACGGTGAAAATAATCTTATTAGTGCACTTGGGCTATTAAACTATAATAACATGTAAATGCTTTATAGAGCGGGTCGCCGTCGCCAGCCGTGGAGGAGAAGACGTAGTTAGATAAGTAGGTTGTGTGGGACACTACGAATGTGTGGGAGGCTACGCGAATTTTTGAGGTTCGCGCGATTTGATGTGCGTCTAAAAACCGACACAGTTCGGAATATGGCGAATGCAGCCAAAACTTAGGTGGTTGCATATTCGTGCGAATGTGGGGGACCGGCATTATGGAAGGATTTTGAGCGTGATGTTCCTTATGCCGGTCCCACTAATTCGCAAGAATACGCGAACCCCCAAGAGTATGACGACATTTGCAAATGAATATGCAAAGAATTGGCTGCCTTCGCCACATTCCGAACTTTGTCGAATTTTTGACGTACATTATAGCGCGCGAACCTCGAACCTTCGCGTAGTCTCCGACACATTCGTGCGTCAGTTGCGCACAAGATCGCGAACGTAACGAGTCGGCAGTCGAGTCTGCTCTGTACGTTCAAACGATCCATGGGACAGAACAAATGGATCATAAAAACAGAGGCATTTAATGACGCCTGGGGGAGGAATAAAAGTGCATTTTCTCTTCAATGTTGCATTGAAGATGTCACTGAAAGAAATTCTTCGATCACCTACAAAAATGCTTCTAATGTCATTGCTTAGTAGGAGTAGCTTGTCTCCGTTTTGCGTCTTTGATCTTTGAGGCTGAGGTATTAGTGAACAGGTGTAGGGGGAAAAGCAAATGGGTTCGCAAATGAGTATGCTAGTGACAGTGCATTTTCGCTGAGTATGCGAATAAATATTGCATATTCGCTGAGTATGCGAATAAATATTGCATATTCGCTGACGGCCCCTCATATGCGTAAAAACATTCGTACAATGCACAAATGTTTTCGAGTGACCGGGGTTAGGGAAGGAGGTTGACCTGATTGAAAGTTCAACTTAAAGTATTATCGGCGAGCAACGATCTAGGATCTATGGCAATTCTATTGTCGGTTGGTCGGTACGCGGTATAGCCGGCCCCGGCACGATATTAGGTTTTATTTTTTAAATTGTGTCTATTGTCGGCGCTCCGCGGATGCACTAATCCGTCTATTTTTTTGCTTGCGATTCGTATTTTTATCTCCGGGCCGATCTATTTTCGCCGTGGAGAGATGAGTTTGTACCTCGAACGGGACTTTTGTCCACCTTTAACTAGGATTGAAATCGGCGATTTTTGAAAGGCGACAGGATTAACTTGCTGGAATCTGTCCATGTTTTCGCGCATTTGAGTGACCGGGGTTAGGGAAGGAGGTTGACCTGATTTTATCGGCGAGCAATGATCTAGGGTCGCGCATGAAGATTTTCATCGAAAGTAATTTTGTCTTACATTTTTTTACTTGTTCATTTAGATATTTACAATTCAATTGCCTTGAATTTATGAGACGATCCAACCAAAATTTTACAATGTGACTTCAGGTCAACAAGGAATCTCTATAGCAAATATTAGGACTATAAGTCCAATATTTTGAGATTGAATTACGATTAGTGCGTCTCTTAATGGACCGATTTCAACCACAACTTGTTTGAACCCTTTAAAACTCTCTCAACCTTTTCAACTCATGCAATGAAAAAATGATTCCCGCATGCCAAATTTCAGCTCAGTCGGATTAAGCGTTTGGGCGCAATCGTGGATGAATACACACAGCCAGACACACAGACAGACTCAGTGGCATAGTGGTTAGGTCGCCTGACCTTACATTGTAAGGTCCCCGGTTCGATTCCCGGCTGGGTCACCATTTTCCGTTGTGATCAAATTTTCAATTCTGTCGATCGAATGCAATAACAAGACACACACTTACAAACATGTTACACGCACACATACATATAACACGTCATAGTAGGGTTGGTTGTAAGAAATTGTCATACGACAATAAACCCGCCCATTGTGACATTTTCACAATAGATAGAGAGTTTAAACAAAAAAACAGACTCGCTGACAGACTTTCATCTATATATAATAAATATTTGTATATATATATATATATATATATATATATATATATATATATATATATATATATATATATATATATATATATATATATATATATATATATATATATATATATATATATATATATATATATATATATATATATATATATATATATATATATATATATATATATATATATATATATATATATATATATATATATATATATATATATATATATATATATATATATATATATTACTCCAAATATAAAATACCGTCTTCATCTCGGAAAAAATGCGCATTTACAACGCTTTTCCTCCTCGTTGGTTGGTGAACCAGAAAAGTAAAACAAGGGTAAAAAGATAGGATAAATAAGGTGCTGGTAATACTACAATAAAACACAGTTATAGCTTGATTAGAAATAGGATATATATAGGTGGGAATTTTGGTGATACAGGCTAGATATTTTGCTCAAATATTGCTCCTTAACCCTTTAGGACTATACGCGTTGCCGTAGAGTATGTAAATTACTAATATATAAAACTGTTAAATATCGATATGAGTAACATGTATGTCGAGTTTTGTAAAGATTGGTTAAATAGATTTTGTATAAATTGATCCATAAGACATGCAGATAATTGGGCCCGATTGCGTTTCTTTGTGAACTAAAACTAAAATTAGTCCAAGCGAACGAGACAGAGCAATACGTTAGAGCGGAATATGAAACGAACGATCGTCGATAAATACTACCTGCTGAACTTATACTCGTCCGAATAAATTCGAGCTTATTTCGTGCGGTGTAAGATTTGACCATGGCGGGCAGTTTTATTGCGAAAAAGTGACAACCGGTCATCTCACACTCTGCTCTAGCGTATTGCCCTGACTCGTTCACACGGACTAATTTCAGATTTTAGTTCACGACGAAACGCAATCGAGCCCAGTATATATATTATTAAATATGATTTTATTAACTTAATAAAGGTCAGTACTTACTATAAAAAAAAAGTAGCGATAAATATTTTATGTATTTAAAACAACGTTAGTTGGTCATTTGCGATGTTTTCAAAATAAAATTACGATATATTTTTAACCCTTAGGAAGATCAACATGCTTATGAAACTAACGACGGCATGTTTTCAACCCTTGTTTTTTTTAGGGGGTGTTAGTGCACTCATACTAATGTATGAGGTGGCTTATTCGATAAAGGCGAGTTTTTAAGCATATTGTATAAATATTGATATTGATCAGCCTGCTGCGAGTTGTCGCAACGAAAAAAACCATCGATCGGTGGTATTATCATTTCTGTGGTTAGACCCCTTCTGCTACGTAACGACCAAATTTGGTGGCACATCAGAACACCGTTGACTACGTAACGACCAATATTGGCGGCTTACTCCCGGAGCGCACATTAATATTATTTTCTAATTCGAACGCATCCTACAATCCATACCAAATATCTCATTATTATCATAGATACATAGACGTCCGCTAGAATAGTTTCGCGCGTCATTTCACGGATATTTCAGGTAAACTTCCATTGTCACACATCATATTTTTTTTTCGAGAAATAAAAAAAATATTGGTTTTATGAGCTAATACCTAAATATTTTTGTATGTAAATAAGTAAAACGAAATATTACCTTCGATAGAAAATCTAATAAAGATGACGATGGTATTTACAATTTTTAAATAGGATTCCTTATTTTTCCGTAAGACAAGTATAAGTTAGAAATGCCGAGTTTTTTTCACTTTTTCGACTTTCTCATATTTATTCATAATTATCTAATTGTTTAACAAAATGGGATTTCAATATTCTATATACGAAATTTCAATGCGATCATTGCATAATTATTCTTTTTATGATTTCTAGCAGTTCCATAGTTACTTTTTGAGTACTTTTTGTTGAGCGCGGCGATATTGCAAGAAATTTCAATAAATTGCCGCTATGAAATTATCCCGCTACTCGAAGGTTAAACAATATTTTTTCCACCATAAAGATTCAGATGTCTCAATAACACGTGAAAATATGGTTTATAAATTACTCGTATTCCATAATTTATAAAATTATATTGGAAAAAACAGGACACACTGTCCCATAGTCCTAAAAGATATGGCCCCTGTTTACGAAATCGTTTGGTTTAACATGCACGGAAGATGAACGCCATTCGCTCGGCTCGGTTAAGCTCGTAAAGTTAAGCCGTTTCAAATTCCTGTTGCAAACGAGCCAAATGGACGGATATCCCCGATTAATCTTCGATAACTGGAAGCTGAGCGCGTTTTGTCTTTGTTTCTTCACCGCGTCGCGCCCGTGGCAGTTAGAGTGTGCGCTATCGTGTCGTCGCGAGATTAAAGCACGTAATTTTTATTAATGGCCTTTGCCTTGGGACGCTTTGCGGATGAACACGGTGGCAGGGACACGCGGGGTGGTGCACAGCCAGCTTATCCCGTAAAAATACAACCGCAACATGCTCTGTATGGCCTCGACGGACGAGCATTATTCTGTGAAACGCGCTGCGATTTCTCTGTGCGATCCTACTTTACACGGGAAGTGTACTGCCGCGCCGACCGTGATCAGCGCCTGTGCGTTATCCAATAAAGCGCCTCTTTGATTTTATAAATAAGTGAACCAAGCGTCCATGATTTGAAAAATAAAAATAAAAAAGAAAACTCATATAACCTAATAATTATTTATCAGGTAGATAATAGTTTAACAAATTATACAAAATTACATATTACTTCCCTTAGTATATTCATTGAATAAAAAGTATAATCAATGTTACACTAAAAGTAACTATATGGTGTTTTTTTCTCTCTCGTTTATACGCTTATCAGTAACTTATCGCTATGTGTCTCGGTTTTGATATCTAGAACATTTTAAAAAATTAGGAGTCCAAGAACTAATGCTGAACTAAAACTAAGCAGAATTATACAATTTTAAGTTTTGTATTTTCCTAACGTTTTTTAAAAATAATGTCGTTAGTATCTCTGTATGCATATTGTATGTAAGATGTTCTCTTAAATTGATATTAGAGCCAATTTAGACAATCTTTCCTGACTGTTGTTGAACACAAATAATTTATTATTAATTTTAATTTTTTGCTTGCTACTGTGACTGGCATTGTTATCCAATATTCGTAATGATATTTTGATATTAGGGCATATGACTGTTTAATTATACAAAAATATATATTTCAGTAGTTTAGTATTAAAGTAGTATACATTTTTGTTACTAAGTAATAAGGCTGAATAATACTTTTGGAAAGTCTCAGTTTTTTTAAAATAATGTAATTTTAATAGTTAATAACCCTCTTATCGGTTATTATCAATCGGGTATATTCATAGCGTCCGCGACCGCCTGCATTTGCGCCCGGGCGAAGAATTATGTGAAAATAATCGGAATGATCAATTCTAGAGGAACCGAAACACAAAAGAAGCGCTCGTAATCGGAATGAACGACTCACGGCTCGGCTCGGAGCTCTTACCTGGCACCTGTCTGCACTGCACACATTGCACACAGGAGCGGCGCGGCCCTGGAAGTATGACAGAGTGAAAATATGTAATAATCGTTTATAGGATGTCGCTTTGATGTAGATTTAAATATAATAAAATCTACTTACACAGCAGCGAACGATATCTCACATTAGATTGGGAAAGCTTATGTTTAAATGAGATATATACAGAGATGTGAACAACTTTCGACTACCAAAATACCATCAAAAAACAACCCCAAAATATCTAACCTAACCTAACCTATTAGCGGATAATCGGATTTTCGCAAGCACATAACGACTTGATTTTCTGTAAACGAATTCCTCCCTTGAGGAAGAAAGTAACATAAATTTGACAGTTTTTTGCATTGATATATAAGGGCCTAGATAGGCCTTTCGTGCGCGAAAATGACAACTGCAATACCAATATGAATCGTTGCTAATAGGAGTTCCGCCAGTACTTCCCGGTATTTAGCGTTCCGCGACGAATATTACCGTGCTATTCTCTCGCATAATGTCTAATACACTGTTCTCTCTCTGATACATGTTTTTACGCGCAACGGATATGACCCAACTCATTTGTACCTGAGGGCATATCTATGCCTTATATATCGATGCTTTTTTGTTTTTCAGTTAATTGTCAGAATCGGCAGAAGTTGAGTATTGTGAACGCACTTTTAAGTGTATGTATATTTATTTATTAGTTTCAAATAGTATTCAAGGGCATTACAGATGAATCCAATTCGCCCTTGAATATTAAAGCTAGAGTTTAGTCTAAAAATAAATGACTACATAACTAAATTAATGCTAACATTGAACAAGAAAAAGAACAAAAAAATATAAAAAGAAATAAAAGACAGATTATGATAAACATGAGATAGCAGGGATATTGTGTTCTTCCATGATTGCACCCAAACGCTTCATCTGGTTGAGCTGAAATTTAGCATAAAGGCATCATTTTATCATGGCAAGACTTGAAAAGATGAGTTGATCATGGAAGAGTTGTGGTTAAAATCGGTCCACCAGAACGCGCTAGTCATAATTCAGTCTCGAAATATTGGACTTAAAGGCTTGAAATTCAGTACACAGATGCGTTGTTTGACCGAAACTACGTTGGTTAAAATACAGTAGAGCGTCGATTATCCGAACGTCGGTCAACCGAACGACCGCTTAACCGAACTGCTGCGGCCGCAGACTCTGGGTTAAAAGCAGAACTCGATTGCCATGAATGTGATGAAGAAGACGTTCAAGAATGGATGAGGGTTGATGATGCAGATCCAGGGTGTCAAACCATGCAGGACAGCGATATTGTAGACCTCGTGACTGATAATGCTGACGCCGCCAGCACCTCATCGACTAGTGAATCAGAAAATGAAGATGAAAAAATACCTACACCTTCTGAAGCATTTACATGTCTAGATACTGTCTTGCGATGGTTTGAAGCTCATTTAAAGCGACCAGTATCAGATATCTGTACTGAAAAATGTGCGGGAATTAGCTGCTCATAAGCGGGTAGGCTTGCTTCAACAGACTAAAATTAAGGACTTTTTAAGCGTTAATTCGTTCCTATTCATGTACGTATGTATTACATACACGCATATCTATTTTGCTCACTGGATTACTACTCACTATTGTAATAAATAAAAGAAAGTTAAACAGATTACATAGATAATACATATTATTATGTCCATATATGGTTTTATTACAGTTTTTTATACAGTTCGATTATCCAAATAAATCGGTTTTCCGAACACCCTTGTCCCCCAATTAGTTCGGATAATCGACGCTCTACTGTACCTATTTTTTTTTGCCCACAAGGCTGGTGCCTTTTCGTGAAACCGCCTTTTTGTCTATCGGCAACATCTTCTATGTCTATGTCTTTATCTAAATAACATTATAATAATTAGAGCTATAACTTTAGAAGGTGTTTGTTATGATATTACTATGTTATTTTGAGATATGATAGCGTATAGGCGTGTTTATAGCGCTATCTATAGTGCGCCGCGACACTGACGTACTGCGAACGCCGTCATATTGAACACTAGCTGACCCGTGCCCACTTCGTTGGGCGGTAAAACTTTTTACCTGTGATGAAATTATGAGTGTCGTTCGGTTAGTAGGTACTGAGTGCTATGATTTCTTTCCTGACTGCTAAAAGAAGGAGTGCTTGGGAGCTAATGGGCCCATGATGAGGTGGCCACGATGACCCATGTGTTCAGGGTCGGTCACACTCACGGGTCAACACCCATCCGATGGCCTCCACGCATGGGGTGCGAGCCTGGGTAGGACACTGGGTCAACCAGTCTCCCCTGGGAATCAAACCTCTGGCGCTCCTGGACGGTCTGCGCACCGAGCGGCGCAAGCCAATCGACTGTGCTCTCCGACTAACAATCGGGGGAGTCCTGGGAACTGTATTGTTTCCTATAGAGCGGGGGTAGTTGTTTACCTTACGGCGACTGCTCTTGAAATGACCATTGGCCATCCGATCCCGGTTCAGAGTCGGGCAAAGGACGCCTTGGTCCGCGATAGATTCCATTCACACCGTTTCACCGCTTCGTAAGGGAGAGGACCGCGCAAGCGACCTCGAACTCGGAACCAATCGAGAGACCGGAGAAATCTGGTCACAATTGGAAGCAAGGGCGCGAGGGTCGGCCCGCCAGGTAACACTGGCTATCTCGCGGTAAGGCGTTGGCTTCTTGCGGGTTGTGACGTAGCTGGACGTTGGATTTGTTCTGTCCAAAGTCTTCTACGTTCAATGCAGGGCGATAGAACGAGAAAATCGTTAAAACGTCCTGTGGTGACGGGCTCGCCCGTTGTAGTTGACACCGCAAGTTGCTAAAAGAAGGGTTATATTTTTACTGCATATGTATGTATGTATTTGCATGCCAATATGACTATAATACCGTTATTTGTGAGTGTATTCTTGTGAGTGTCTTATTTGTGAGCGTATTATCTCTTTAACTATTTATGCAGTAAAAGGGAAACGTCTTTTGTTTTAAAATCTTGAGTCGATAAATTTACTTATTTTGATAAGAATTCATAATTGTTGATAATATGACCAATAAACATGACCTAACGATTTAAATTATTTTTTTAATACAAAATACTACTTTTTGTGACTTAAATATCGATGGCTTAGAACGCAAATGTGTCAAGTGCAAATTTCAAAATTTTACAGGAGAGCTTTTTGAAAGTTTAGGTATAATAATCTCGAAACAGATGAAGAAATAATTTCAGTTAATATTTTGAACCTATAGTATATGTATTTGGCTTACACTATATTATAATAATTATATTTATTTATTAGTACTTTATGTATTAATTAAAAAAAAAAACGACAAGAGGTGGTACCTACCACATTTTTATATGGTAATATAATAATGTATGTAGTTACCACATTTTCATTTTTATTATATTATTTATATTTTATTTTGTTCTCATCTATCTACTTTTAGAATTTGTTCTTTACTTTAGAAAAGAGTAAATAAAACCATTAAGAATGTATAGGGTTAAGCATGCTTTGGAGAATATTGTATCAACTGATGATAACACATATGCATTTTATGATGATTTAATTTTGATTAGATATAGTGGTAAATGATTATGCAACATTAACATTTCACAAAACTTTGTTTGATGCACTTACCACAGTTTTTACGAAGAAGTATTCGAAGACTTGGTTGTTAGATGCTTACCACATTAGCACAGAATGTGGAGATCAATATATTGGATGTCATGTAGTATTTAACTCATTTTCGTAAAAAAAAAGTCACTTAACACATTTGCGTTCTAAGCCATCGATATAAAAGGTGGACATATGCTGCCGCTGACTTTTTTGTAGGCATTATCAAGCTCTAAAACTTTTCTCTAAAACTTAATCATATATCTCTCATCGTTAAGGCAGCGTTAGTTAGAAACGTTTTCGTTCGACCGCTTATTCTCCGACTTACTTTGCAAATCCGACTACCACGAAAGTCTTTCTATTTTTCAGATTAATGTATAGCCTATGATACTCACAAATAACGTGGCTTTCTATTGGTAAAAGAATTTTCAAAATCGGTTCAGTAGATCCAGAGATTACTTCCTACAACGTCACAAACTTTACCTCTTTATAATATTAGTATAGATTAATCAATATTTTAAACTTTCAGTGCCATCTACATTTTGTGTTTCATAGTAAAATCCTAGCTGCTAAAACGTACTATAGCATTGAGAGGTCTTACCCTATATAATCAATGATTGCGTGACAGAATACCGCTGTAGGGTTGCGAGACCCGTTGCCACGGAAAACAAACCGGGATCTTTCGAGATATCACGCACGAGTGGTATGTAAGTGTATGTGTAAAAATAAAGCGGAAATATTCAAAGATGTTTCTTTGTTGTGAGATTACCCTCGTGTAATCTTCAAAGACCTGTTACTGTGCTTTTATTATTTAAGTAGTGGTGATTCCTTTGAAGTAGGGTCTGGGTATTCGTTTGATAAAATAATCTTAGTTGTATTCGTTAAATCTATAAATACTGGAAAATATTACAGGTTCACGGGATGTTTCCTTTAGTAAGAATATGTACAGGGATATATGGCGATTACAGCATGACAACAATTCAAATGTGCATACCTATTTTAAAAGTTAAAAATAATGTAAGTTTAACGAATATAACTTACAAAAACGAGAAAGCCAGTAAAGTTACAAAAACGAGTAAAAGTACTAAAACTTGTTGTGTGTGTGTCCGTGTGTGTGTGTGTGTCTGTGTGTGTATGTGTGTGTGTGTGTGGGTGTGTCTGTGTCTGTATGTGTATATTCCTCGGTCTTGTGTATATCTTTCGGTCATCTTTCATTTATTCTTCTTCCTCTTCTTCCTTTTCGTCCTCTTCTTCCTCTTCTTACTCTTCTTCTTCCTCTTCTTCCTCTTCTCTTCTTCTGATTCCTTTTCTTCCTTTTCATCCACTTCTTTTTCTTTTTCTTTTTTTGACCTACCCCAAAATTGCTACGACTTACCCTACTCATTTCGCACCACCGCTCGGACTTGCCCCGATCTACCCTACTCATTCCACACCTCCGTCCGGACTTGCTCCGACATACCCTACTCATTCTGCCCCTCCGCCCAAACTTGCTTCGACTTACCCTACTTATTTCGCACCTCCGCCCGGACTTGCTCCGACTCCGCCTGGACTGATCTTCTCCCTTCCCTCCCCCGGAAGCAAATCTAGTATTTTCGTAGTATTTCCGTTCTCGGCTAGTCTCGGGCGGCCCGGCTTTATTATTTGACTAAAATGTATGTCGTTTTTTTTGTGCCGCTTGTATAAGAGTTATTGAAACCAACATTTTACTATGTGGTTTCGACCCTACGAATTATCTGTGTACCGAATTTCAAGTGTCTAGTCCAACATTTCGAGATTAAAGTATGACTAGCGCGCCCCCTGGTAGACCGATTTCAACCACGATCTTTTCAACTCTTGCCATGACCAATTGATACCTGCATACCAAATTTCAGCTCAATCGGGCGAAGCGTTTGGGCACTATAGTAAAGTAATACAGAAAGACAGACATCGGTACTTATAATTTCCTTGCCAGGAATATAACATCGAGATGAAGACGGAAATATCCCTTTTGACCCCCCCTGAGACGATTAAGACCATTTCTAGAGTGGAGTCTGTCTGTTAGTTTATGTGTGTTTCTGTGTGTGAGGGTGTGTCAGGGTGTGTATGTGGGTGTATTCCTTTACGAGAGCGAAGAAGTCTCTCTTGCGGGGAGATTACGACATCAATAGTATGGCTCACGCTATTGGCCTTCAATGCCAGAATGATTGGACAACAATTGGAGACTTTTGCATTCCTCCTCCAATGCACTGGAAAGTAATGTTGTATGACTGGACGCCAGAGATGCTGAAATTTTATTTAAATGCCTTTCAGCATACACTTCCAGACCCCAGTAACCTCGCTCATTGGAGCTATGCCGAGGATAGTTCATGTCCCCTTTGTAGCAACACCCCTTGCACAGCTAGACATATTCTAGCTGGCTGCAAGGTGGCCTTGGATCAAGGACGGTACACTTACCGCCACGACAAAGTCCTTGCTGTTATTCGCGAGGTACTTAGCCTCTCAGTGGCTCGTGCCAACAAGGGTTTGACAGTATCCTCCAAACCCCCAATACAGTTTGTGCGGGTTGGCTCTAAAGGCAAAAAACATCTCACTGCAAAACCTTTCTCAATAATCGAGAAAGCTTCAGATTGGATTATGGAGGTCGATTCGGTCTCTAAGCAGTATAAATTTCCTGAAAGTCTCGGATGCACAGCCCTGCGTCCAGATATAACTCTTTACTCTCTATCTCGGAAGATGGTCCTTATCGTAGAGTTAACTGTTCCATGGGAATCAAATATCCCAAAAGACCACGAGTACAAATTAAATAAATACCATGACCTCGCAAATGCCGTCACCCGGAACAGCTTCACTGTTCACCTTCACGCGGTGGAAGTAGGCGCTCGTGGCCTGCCAGCTAAATCTTTGTTTCACCTTTTTAAAGATCTTGGTCTCTCCAGGAAAATAATCAACTCCTTTCTAGAAAAATTATCTAAAACTGCGATTTCTGCATCTCAAATTCTATGGCTTCGAAGGGGGAGTGAATGGGTGGTAAGGTGAACGCTCACATGTGGCAAGACAGCTGTCCTAAACCTACCACCGCCGGTCGTAAGTCCGGAATCCACCCTTCACCTCCCAGAAGTGTAATAATTATATATGATGGGCCCGATTTTTGGTCGGTGAATTCCATGGCAGCTCCCTTTGTATTTTATTTATAATTGTTGTTATATACAATGTTCTATTTTAGAAATTTCCACTATTATATTATTTTCTTAGTATTCATGATTCTCATACCGACTAATAATAACCTAAATTAATTTATATAGTCTCAACCATCTCAATAGTGTATTTTCTATAATTAATTACATTACCCAGAATGTTAAACTACAGATTATGCCTACATACTCGATAGTAGAGTATGTCTATATACTCGAGTATAATTAAATTGTATTATACATGAAATCAAAATATCTTGGTAAATATTTTTTAAGATTAGAACTACCTAGACATATTTTTTAAATAAAAAATATTTTACTACGTCACCCAATTGCCAGCTCAAAAGCCTAGCAATTCGGTCAAAGCTTGATATTGAAAGCTTCAAATATGACATTATCTTAGCAAGCACGTCACGTGTCTTCTTCGGGCGTTCCATTTCCAAATCCTATTGCGTGTGACGTGCCATTTATCGCATCACATCTTATAAATGCCTCAATCGGGGTGTGTAATGGCCGCGGATAATTTAATATCGGAATTTTGCGACGAATATATTAAGGTAATGATACACTGAGCCCACGTACGTAACGTACCTATGCAATGCATTGCGTCATCTGGACCCTTGCATTTGCATGAAAATAGACGACCTAAAAATATATTTAACATACGCGATTCTGTCACACTCGTCACACGCAACGTCGACTAGCGATCTCCAGCTCGTTCTGGGTATAAGAAGGTGGAGGATATTACAGTACGTTGTCCAACGCGTAAAACCAGTTGTTTATGGAACTTACGATCCCAACGCGCCAGACTCATGGAACGTCGGTGCATGCGCTGATAAAAGACATGTGGAAGTTAATAAAAATCGTTCTTCATCATATTCATAGGTTAGCTCTAAAATATTACCTGCAGGCAATAAGCTCGCCTCTTCGTACGAATAAAGCGTTTATTATTATATTTCAATTTCTGCATTAAAGTACGGTAATTTCTAAACTTTTCTCTAGGTCTTTTATATCATGAATCTAATATACTCTTTCTAATTTTTTTGTTGTTTTTGTAGTGCGGACAGATTCATTTCAAAATACCAAATTGAGTAAATCGTTTTTAATCTCACTCTCAGAATCAGAAATATTTTGTACAGCGGTTGTACACAATACTAGTGCACCTTCTGTGTATTGACAATAGCTTCTGATGCCATATATACGTTGCACACGTGGGTCAAGCGTGCACACCAACGTGGAAGCGTTGCAACGTATACGTAGCGTACGTGGGCTTAGTCTGTCCTTACTTTTAGAAACTCTCTAGCATAAATATGATCGAATGCTTGAGTTTATCCTTGTCATAATAACGTTCCTAATACTGGATTAAACCCACTAAAACTCAAATTGAGAATCGGCACGTTCATTTAAAAATAACAAAGTCATTCTTAAACTCATTCACCGCATCAGAAAACTATTTTAAAGCGGTTGTACACAGTACTGGTGTACCTTCTCGGAAGTGACAATAGCTTCTGATGCCATACATACGTTGCATGCGTGGGTCAAGTGTGCACACCAACGTGGGAGCGTTGCAACGTATACGTAGCGTATTCAGTCTGTCCTTATCTTTAGAATACCTCTAGTACAAGTGTGATCGATTGCTAGCGTTATCCTTGGCATAGTGATGTCCCTAATACTAAATTAAACCCCACTTAAGCCCACAATGAGAATGGAAAGCTGGCTTCTTAATGCCTAGAAGAAGAACATTTACTGGCTTGTCAACATTTGAAGAGGGATAAAGAGCGCGATCGTCGGTCCTAAGCTAAGCGTAGAATGGCATAGTAGAATTAGAACGTTGTAACGGGTGATGTTCACTATAGGTGTGAAGAAGAAGATAAAGGGCCGAGTTTTTTTGCCTCGCGAGAAGTATTAGGTCTCTAAAATACTGCGGAGCACAGGCTCTGTACACTGCCTGTATTGATAGCGAATGGTCGTGCAGCTTGGGCCATAAGATCCATTTTGTTCTCGGATCGGCCCAACTCACGATTCATCTCCTATTCAACAGGTAGAGGTCGCGTAAGCGAATTTGGACCCGTAACCAGTAGGGAGGATGAAGGTATCCTGAAGATTAACTCCAGACGGAGATATTCTACCAAAACTAATATTTAGGAGGCTAGGCTGCCCACTATATACGAGTAGGTATACCAAAATATCATTTATATAAAAAAAATATCGTGACTACTTTAAATAACTCGAATATTCTTTTACAAATAAGCGAAAGAAAGAGGACTTGCCCGGTGCGCCTTTTCAAACTGCAAATGAATAAAGTTCAAAATAGCTTTCTTTCTCAATATAACCTATATTACAATCAAAATCCAATATGCATTGTGCAGGTTCCCTTCAAGAAAAAGTTATAGAAAAAGCTATTTGTGTGTTTTTTATTATTATTATTACTCTCTTGCTGAGCTTAACCACCGTTTCGACTGATCATCATGAAAGTTGGCACATATATGAATTTTTTCATAGAAAAAGTTTTATGTTATCCATTTTGTTTTAACTCGCCACTAGATGGGGCAGCGGCACATCAACTTTTATAGCGTTCAACCGATCGCCATGAAAACTTGTGTACAGAGGTTTTCGCGCTATCCACTTTGCCGCAATTCGCCACTAGATTACGCTGCAGCACATCACTTTTATACCGTTCCACCGATCGCCATGAAAATTGTTATATATAGATATTTGAGAACCTATAATATTTCGTGCTTTCGATAATACTTTGTTGTAGCTCGCCACTAGACGGCGCTGCATGAATGCCACCCAGGCAACACAAGGTAATATTCCAATAGTACCCTATATAAACAATGGTCGAAGGAACGCGAGCGCGACTTAGTTGGGAGTTGGGAGCCAGCGACAAAAAAGTGCAAGAGTTTTGTACAATCTGATACATTCAGATCAGGCAGTATTTTAGCCATAGAATTCTGGGGTAGAGTCAGCAGGCCAGACTCCGGGACACCTGGAGCTGGCGTACTAGGAAAGGTGTAATTTTAATTAGTACCCCCAAAAATGTCTTAGAAAAGCGGAAAATTGATCAGTAGATAGTGGATGTAATACAGAACTCGAAACAAATGGTCAGACTGCTTAACAATAAAATGCGTGGAGTCAGCATTACTCCATACACGTCACAAACATTAAGTTCCTGTAAATACGCCGGTACGTATTTGTCGCTAACTATTACGCATCGGTTTAAACTGCCGCGCAACAAAATGGACTTCATTTTTGTGATATGTATGGAGTAGGGCTGACGTCACGCATTGTATCGTTAGGCTGTCTGACCATATCTTTCGAGTTCTGTATTGCATTCACTGATGAATTTTCACCTTTTCAAAAACACTTTCGGGGTACTAATTAAAATTACACCTATCCTAGTATTTCAGCGTCAGGTGTCCCGGAGTCTAGCCTGCTGACTCTACCCCAGCATTCTATGGCCAAAATACTGTCCGATCTGTAAGAATAGACTTTTTATTTTTATTTTATTATTGTTAAGGAAACAAACAGCTTTTACAAAATATTGGGTACAAAATTATTAAGTTTCAAAGATAATGCTAATAACATGTTTCCACTTAAATATTAATAATTTAAACACTTACCAGTTTTCTATAAAGAATACAGTCACATGAAAGGAGGTGGGAATTGGGAAGGGGGAAGTCATATAAGTAAATACAATTTTATGTGAATACACGTTCCATAATGTATACATAATATTGTCATACATATTATTTAAATATATTCTTGAATACATATTATTAATATTATATTATATAGTGCGATTACAATGATACGTCAACACCGTAATTAATTATTGCGTTTTTAAGAGCGATATTTGACGAATTGAATACGTCAATATCGCCGAGCTGCGTATTATAAATTTTACATACTCTATAAATAAAACAGTTTTGTGCATAATTAGTGCCAACCTGCGGTAGGTGGAACAACTCCGTTTGGCGAGTGAGTCGCGATGGTACACGAAAAGATACCATTCCAAGAAGATCCGAACAATAAATGTAACCTGTCAACAATTTATGGAAAAACACCACATCTGCACATTTTCTTCTTGATTGTAATGATTGTAGACCATGAAAGCTTTTACAAAACTCTTCCATTTTTTTGTCGCTGCCTCTTGGATTAACCGAATAAAGCGCTATAAAGCCGAATAGCCGATTTCGTCGATTAGATCGAATAGCCGATTTCGTCGATTTGGAAAACAATTATATCTTGCGAAACGACCGTCCATGTGGCCGCGCGGTGTCGTGAATCTTCCGTCCGGGTCCGTCTCGCGTCCCGACAAAGGTGTATTTTTACGCAAAGCACCCGCATTAATCACCGCCGGCACAAAGGTGAATTGTAGGCGCGCTCGTTTCGGGCCGGCGCTGGTGCTTAGCAGTAATTTAGCGAGCTCTTCACCTCCTATATTGGCCTTTAAATTAGGCGGGCGCTGAAGAAGCGATCTCCGACTGCCGGAGGTCGGCGCTACGCACAAATTCTGGAAGTATACGAGAGAAGTAGGGCGTGAGCCGTTATCGCCAGGTGGATAGAGCAGGAGACAAGGGCGGGGGGGGGGGGGGGGGGAGGGGTATAACGGAAGGTAAGATTCTTAAGATACGCTTACACTATTTGCTCCTCTTATTTAGGTGTTGTGTTCGATATTGGATATAGGCGACTTGATTTTATGTCTCACTCCCTGTAGAATTGTAGGTTGTTTTTTAACTGACTTCAAAAAAAGTAGGAGGTTATCAATTCGGTTGCATATTTTTTTTAAAATGTTATTTATCTCAGAACTCTGCCATTTATGAACCGATTCGGAAAATTCTTTTTCCATTTGAAAGAATATACTTACAGATTATTACAATCATCCAACAATATCCGGTTCTGATCCATGGGATCCATAAGAATAGATAGAACTCCTCAAATATTATCATATGAATTTGAAAAATTAACTCTTGGTTCATATCCGATGATAATGAATTTTTTTAATGGTAAGCATGACCGTTTATTCCTGGTTGATTCTACACCTTCGGTTGGCTCCCGACGAGGGGACTCCTCAACGGTCAACAGCACAGACACACAACTTTGTATACTCATTCAGTTGTTATAGCCCGTTCTAAGTTTTACAATGACATTGCTGCTGCACCCAGGGTTGGCTCCCGACGAGGGGACTAATTCAAGCACAGACACGAAATTTTATATACGCATTCAATTATGATAGCCCGTTGTAAGTTTCACCATTACGTGTCTGTTGCCCTTATATAAAAAATTGAAGTCGCTTTTTTTATATTTTGTATATTATTTAATTTGAAACACTTCATTAAATACCAAAATATACAAATAGGTGGACCTATTGCCGAGTAGTAAGATCTACTGGTCAAACTGCCAGTGTTATTGTGACTATTTGTAATCACTATTTGTGGCTATTTGGAGATTAAGTGAAAACAAAGTTTTAATAGCAAATCTGGTCTAGGCCTACAATCAATCTACCACAACGACTAACGTTACGAAAGAAAACCCTACATTGCCTAATACAAGATTTGATTTTCACATATAAGCGATGAAGTTCTTAAGACAATCAAATTTCTAACAAGTGATTCGGCCCCAGGCTCGGGTAGTATCAGTGGATGTACTCTGAAGCTCATTGATAAATGCACAGCTAAACCTTGTGGTATATATCGCCAACCTCATCTTGGACAAGGAAAAATTTCTTCATTTTTTTAAGGCGACCATTGTGACATGGATCTTCAAGAATGGTGAGGACTCGAGGACCTCAAAACTACCAACTGATGTTAGTAATTAATACAAGAAGCAAAATACGAGAACAACTGTCGAAGACTATCGTGGTTGTTTGACATTATAAATAGGATAGAAACGAATTTACCGCGTGAAAATTGTAGCACCCGACGTTTCGGTGACGTTGCAGCCGCCGTTGTGGCGGCTGGCGGCGAATAACGGAAACACATGGCATTAGTATTTTCCCCGACTCGCCATCTGTGGCCTTGCTTCCGGACTATTGCGTTATTAAACGCCATTTAATGCCGCCGAGTTCAACGACCTTGATCCATATGCAATGTCAAACAAAACAGCTGATTGATTCTCAAACTGTTGTAAATCATTTGGAATAAAATGTAATTTTATTATATTATTTGATTCAACGATTTGTTGTCAAAAGTTGCTTATTTGCTCGTACTGATTCACCCATTTTAAGGGTGTCACTAATTAAAATCTCACGCTGTATATGTGTATTATATAATTATATAATACTAATGTATAAGTACGTAAGCATAAAAAGAGTACTGAAACACCGGCAAAGAGGGCTAAAATAAGTCTAGGTGGTAGTTGAACAATGCGGATTGCCGTTAAGTAGATAAAATATGGCGGTTATAGATAAACACCTTTAATAGAAGATACACATTGCGTAGACCGGCCGATGATGTCACACATCGCGTATGTTTAAACGAAAACATTTGAAATTGATGGAAGATGTTTAGTCATGTATTTCGAAACGGTTATAGTTACTGAAGTGTATGCAAAGTTTATTCTGTTTAAGCGGAAATTAGGTGCAACTGATAGTTCAAGTCATATCAGAAACATCCAATGAAAGATATTTAGTAAAATTGTATGAAAAATAATTGAAATACCAGATAGCCCTTGCCACTGTAGTCAAAGCTGACTTACCATACACTAGAATTTGTAGCCGATTATCGGTTGAGTAAATAAACTAGCCAAGTATTACAGAAATGACGCACATTTTCGGAAACTTATTTATATCGAGCGGCAATAATGTCAAATTATTAGCCATTAAATGTGAAGTAATGTGTATTGTGTCTATACGCCCACTAATGTGTATTGATCTTTAAGTACAGGTTTTGTCAAAATGTTTTGATTTTCGAAATTGCTCTCATTGCCAGTGTCAGCAAAATCAAGACACGTGGGTCATCGTGTGGCAGCCATGTTGGTTAATTGTCCGTGTCGCGTTCGATGCCACATTCCTGTGGTTTTCGTGATTCCTATGATTATTTGTGTTTCTGCGCGATAAACATACAAACAACATGGGCAAAATTTAAAATCGCCGTTAATCAGGCAGTATTGTTAAAATGTCCAAAAAGAAGTTTTCATTGCATTAGTTAAAAATCAAAATTCATAAACAATACAAGATATCTATAATAAAGTGCAACAACGTTGAAATTCTTAAGAAAGATGAAACACTACGGACTCATGATGAGTGAAAATGGCGTCTGATGTTTCGAAGTAATACTAAAGTAGAGGTGATACGATTCTTGGCACCAAATCATTATTTAAGTATCATCCGCCATCTTAGCTCTACCGCAAAATGAAAACTGGTACTCAGGAATGACACAAGTATTGGCCAGCACTAAAGTATTGACCAATACTCGACTATAAATTCGAATGTTACGTAATCTGTGACTACTATAGAACACCCAGCTGAATACTGCAATAAAAGGGACTATTATCCAATGCCTTACATAATCTGTAGGTAACCAAATCTATATAATAAAACTGAGTCGGGTTTTATGTATGTTACCCCGTAATAACTCACGAGCGGTTGGCTCGATTTGGATGACTGTTTTTTTGTTTTGTTCATAATAACTTCGCTCTTACTATAGGTTAAAGTCTCTCGGAAAAGTGAGAAAAATGTAAAAAACCGAAAATTATTTTAGTACAGAGCTTGATCATAGATGGCGTTGTTTGCACTGCATTAAAATATCGTCATTTACTTTGTTTCAGCCAAAAACTGAAAAAAAGGGTAATCAATGGAGAATCAAACCAAATCGTACTGTTTGCACACTTTTCTCTTCCAATTGTTCAATTGATGAAACTGCTAATTGCCACTTGCTGGACAATTGGTGAGACAAAAAATAAACAGATTGGAATTACGATCGTTAATTTAAATTTGTAATAATGATGCTGAGTTTGCTACATCCAACAAAGAATTTTAAAAAACGATGCAAATGTCAAACAACGGTAAATGAAAATTACCGAAGTTAACGCCATATGCTGCCAAACGAACAGATTCGTGGCCAAACGAAGTACGCTGGGTTCCGCTGGTGTAATATAATATATGCTCATGCAAATATAATATGGTCATCGAATTTAAGGCCAAGTAATTATGATCATGGTTCAGGTCTCATTTTCAAATCCGGCTAGTATACGAACAAAAGAAAATAAACCTTTTCTGGGCCTACTTTAAAAGCAATATTTATTTTTGTCATCTTACTTGATAACAAAAATGAAATATCAATTTTATCGTAGAATATATTATTATTACACTAGCGGAACACGGCCTACTTCGTTTGGCCACGAATTTGTTCGTTTGGCAGCATATATGGCGTTAACTTAGGTAATTTTCATTTACCGTTGTTTGACATTTGCATCGTTTGTTTAAATTCTGTGTTGGATGTAGCATTCTCAGCATCATTATGACAAATTTAAATACCGTACATATTTATTTATTTATTTATTTATTTATCCTAATTTTTATAGTTACATAAAAGAGATTGCGTTCATTTTTTTAAACACAGTTTTAAAAGAATACATATGATGTAAATCGCGAAAGGGCAATAACTTGTCAGGATTACATCACCCCACTAGGTATACGCCTGTGTTGGGGTGATGGATACAAAGTTCTGTGGTATTATTTGCTGAGCCTGTACGCCTTGCCTGCTGTCCTTCTTCCGTCTCATAAAAAAACAATACGTAATTTAATTTAGCATAATATAATATAAATAATATAATATAACATATTACAATATAATATAATATCATATGTTATAACATATAAAATAATGTATCATATTTATATATATTATAGTATAACATAATAAAATATAACATATTATAATCTGTATATCTGTATATCTATAATTTACATCTATATATCCTAAAATTTGTGGTTAAAAATAAAATATTTTAATATATCATACTTTCGCATTCATCTCTGGTATAATATATTATTATATATTTTTTAATAATGCCCGCTGATATCGCCGCTGTTTGTTTCTTTACTTTATTGTGAAATTTCACAATGGGCGAGTTTTTATCACACAATAATCTCTTACAACTAACAACTATGATGTGTGTATATGTAGGTGTAAATGTAACATGTGTGTAAGTGTGTGTTATTGCATTCGATCGACAGAATTCTAGCGCGTTTCCGCTAATTTTATCCTAACGCAAAATGGTGATGCATCCGGGAATCGAAGACGGAACCTTACAATGTAAGATCAGGCAACCTAACAACTGTACGACCGGGTCATGATTTGCCTGAAGACTGTTATTATTATCGTCAATCCATCTGTCTAATTGCTTTGCCAAAAGCATGCTTCAAGAAATGGTGCAATACTACCTTTACCGCCATTTCCGCCCTTATTTATCGCAGATTAAGGGCGATCTGTCACTCTGCGCGGTGAGGCTTATGAAAAAGTAAATCTTGTCCGTAAAAATGTGAAGTTCCTTCTCGGAATACAGAATTTAACAGACAAGGTCTAATTTGTTCGTATTAGCTTCATCGATTTAAGAGACTGAGGGGCTATAAAAAAAGGCAATAATAGGATCAATTTGTTATTCAGGAATATGAGTGGTGAGGAGATTTTGGAGTCTTGCTGAAAAATAAGTTATTGCGAAATGACGTAAGTGGCCCTAATTTTTAACGAATTATCCGATATGTTTTTATTAGCTTTTATACCTTGAAACACGAAGATGCGTTTCAAAATGCAGGTGGTTCAAGTACAAGAGGTTCTATTATATTTTTTTTTTTTTATTTTTTTTTTATTTGTTACAACTTGGTATAGAGTTAACAGTGAGATCGTACAGATATGATTTGTAATTATTTATATAAGTAATAAGAAAATGAATACATCCCATACGATCATTCTAGACGAATGCCAAACTAGACCGAACAGCCTGTATCTGGGCATACGAAATATATAGCCTTTGTTTTTTGAGTAGTAGTGACGTTTGAGTAGTACTGACTAATAGACTACTTTCAATACTAACACTAAGATAATGAATAAAGAAATAAAATATAAGAAAATAACTGAAAAAAAGAAAATTAAAAAATAAAATGGCATAAAATAGTAAACATATAAATACAAATATATATGATAAAGGGTTAGTAACATACATATATACACATATACACATACAAACATATATACATACATATATAATAATACACACACACACACATATTTTAAATTATTGTATGAAGCAATTCATTTTCAGTCTTTGTACGACCTATTTCGTAAAGGAGCCATTTTTTTACTTTTATCTTAAATTGGTGTATATTTTGAACATTTTTTACTGACTCTTCTAAAGTATTAAAAATTTTTGGGGCGATGAAATACAACTGTCTTTGGGCAAAGGTTGTATGTACGTGAGGAATTACATAGTTCGTCCCTTCAGCCATTCTAGTTGGTCTTTGCTGCTGGCTTCGGGAACGTTTCTCTAAGGTCTTGTAAAAATGTATTAGGCATTGTTTCACGAACAACTGACGAATATCCAAAACACTGAACAGCAGGTCAGAGTCATGGCGGGGATGTTTTCTGTAAGTAACCCTCAATAATAATTTCTGGGCTTTAACCAGTGGTTCAAGTACTTGTTTCGTACAGGCCCCCCATGCAATGATACCGTGAATCCATAAGCTTTGGCAAAGCGCCGTGTACACAATTTTTAACGTCGGTTTTGCCAGAATATTACGTAGCTCACGAAAGACGTATACTAACTTTCGAGTGCGTGATGTAAGTACATTTAGTTGGTTCTTCCAGGTTAACTTGGAATCAATGGTCAAACCAAGATACCTAATCTCGCCTACTTTATGAACGATCGGGCAGGCGCAGTTGGGTGGCTTAGGGCAGTTGATAGAGTGAACCTTTAGTTGGAATTCGCTTGTTGTAACGTTTGATCGCAATCCAAATGAGACCATTTTAGTCTTTGAAGCATTCAGCGTCAGCACGTGTCTATCTAGCCAACCTTTCACAATGTCTAGATTCATCTGCGATTTTTCGAAAGCTTCTTTCCATGAATTGGCTAGCGTCAGCAGGACAGTGTCATCTGCAAAAGAGACGATCCGTGTGTTGTCCCCGAGTGGCAGGTCACATATCTCGTTGACGTACAATAGGAAGAGGACCGGGCCGAGGACACTGCCTTGGGGAACGCCATATCGAACTTTTGCATTATCACTTTCGATTCCATCGATTACCGTGATCTGCGATCTGTCCTCTAGGTAATTTTTGAACCACTGATTCTCCTTGCCAGTTATGCCGTAACTCAATAGTTTACGTTGTAAAATGTTATGACATACAGTATCAAATGCCTTAGACAGGTCGAGGAACGTAGCGATGGGTTTCTTGCCATTATCGATGTTTTTTGCTATATATTCAGTTATATATAGATATAGATATGTTATGGCTCTGTGTTTATTACGCGATAGTTATGTATGAATATGTTATTAATAATATATAAAAATCGGTTTGGTCATCAGAAGACAAGTAGCAGGTGCTGTTTCATCTGAATAATGAATGTGTTTTCGTCCGGAACTGTATACTTGGTCTATCTTCTTCAAAATTAAAGCACTCGCGGTAAGGCGTGATATAACCCCTCATAACTCCCCCCCCCCCCCTTCCGCGGACCCCCCCTTCCACGGTTGCGGTTGTTTATGATAGCAAATGTAGTATTTATAATATTTGCGTGGTATTAAAATGGCTATTTTCCTATATGACGTAGTAGTTTCTTAAAAACAACGGTATTGATTTTTTTGTGTGTCCCTTGTATAAAAGATATTCCAACCAAAATTTAATAATGTAGTTTCGGCCCTACGACGCATCTGTGTACCGTATTTCAATGGTGAAGCGTCAGCAAATACGTGCAACTCTAACTCAGTTTCTGAATTCAGTGTTCATCCATCTGGGTATCACGATTGTATCGACCTTAATCAAGTCGTCTCGAAATTCACACCATTATCTTAAAAGTTCTTCTGTTTCTCCTAATTCAAACCTGATTTCCAAAATTTTTGGATGTATATTTTGCTATCACAATAATGGGAGCGATCCATCCCATTGGATCGTTTCAGGTAAGTAATTGGAGGGTATATTCAAAACAATCTGTTTTCTGATACCAGCTTATACCCAGCACCCTGATCGTATCATTAAATTTGAAAATTAGCTTCTCTGAACGCTTACTATCTTATTTGATATAGTCTAGAAGGGCGTCAGAGTTAGAGTTTCATTTTTGCAAGGGGAATCCACCAGCGCTCGTGAAATTAGACATCTGGTTATAGATTTCCATGGCGTGATCTGTAGTTTTACAGCCCGTAAGTACGTCATCAACATAATAGTCTTCTAGCGTTATTTTAGCAGCTACAGGGTACTTGGACTGTTCATCTTTAGCTAGCTGTTGAAGAGTTTTAACCGCTAAGTAAGGAGCACAGGACGTTCCGATAGCCAGTCACAGTGGCTTAAACTGCTAGATAGGCATGTCATGATATGATCTCCATAGAATTCTCTGGACGAAAGTATCATCCTCATGGACAAGCACCTGGCGATACATTTGCTTTAAATCGGCGACTATGCAAATAGGATGTAGGCGCCATCTCATCAGGATGTGTCGCAGATCTTGTTGAAGCTTCGGCGCGACAAGTAAGTTCCCATTTGGAGATACGTTATTAACACCTCTGCAGGACGCATCAAATACGATCCAGAGCTTCCTGGTTTCTTTATCTTCGCGAATTACAGGTTGGTGAGGTGAATACATGCATTCTTTCTTTTGTATTTTTTCAATACTTTTAATTTATTTCATGTGATTTTGTACTATATAATCATCTATCGCTTTACTATATTCTTCATACATTTTAGGATTTTTCATTCATTTCTTTTCTAATGACATGAATCTTACTTTTGATATTTCTTGCAACTTACCTCTCAGACACTCCGGAGACTTGAACTCTCGAACGGCAAACGCACTACAAAGGCCCATCAGTGTCCCTGATTGTTGTTTGCTCATAGAGCTATTTGCACTATACTTTCTCCTTTGTTAGGGTTTTATTAATTTCATCTGGCTCTCGTTCTATCCCACAAAATAATTTTAGAAGTTGATCACCCTTAACTTGTAGTTGCAGACTGGTGACTCGAGGAGTCGATTGCAACTTTTGATTTACTGGTCCTGACAGGGCCCATCCGAAGTGAGTATTTTAAACGACGGGTCCCTGTTTAGATGGGTGTCTGATTAATTAATTCTTCTTGTATTATTTCACTGTAAATGTCAGCACTCAGTATCATGTCTATTCTAGTAGTTGAGCCGTATTCTGGATCAGCTGAAGGCAAGCTTTGAATGTCAGGCCAGTTGATAATGTTTGTTTCAGTTGACGGTAAAAATGTTGTTAAATTACTCAAAACGTAGGCATGCACATGGACAGAGAACTCTGGATTTTGCGATGATTGTAAGCTTAGTTGAATCGTGTGCTTGATTTTTGTTTGTCTATTTCCAACGCCTGATAGGTACGAATCCATTAATTAATGCAAGTCAAGATTCTGGATTCGAGAAAATGTGTTAAATGCTCCCAAGATGGCAGTTCATCGGTTTCTAACTAACAGTTTTGAATTTCCCGTAGTCGTCTCGATTCGATCTCTAATTTAGACAACACTAAGTGATTGATGATGACGTCCCAGATGACTTTTACTCCAATATTGCTCAATGATTTTAAACAGGAGTTTGTCGTGTCTAGTAACTGTTTCACGCCATTAGATGAATCATGTGTTAGTGATTTTTGAGAACATAACCGCTTCTAAATATAGTTAGAGTTATATATTTTATTCTGGTAACGGCGCGTTAACTGCTTCCATGCTTCGTCATAATTCGAATCAGTCGTAGCTAATGTCCTAAGTAGATTTTCAGGTTCACCGGCTAGACTTCCATTTAAATAGTGAAGCTTTTGGACGGGCGTTGAATTTACGTATTATTATGGATCAGTGAGCGAAATAAATCATAGAAAGTTTGCCACTCTTCGTAACCACCGGAAAATGTGGGTAGATGTATTTACGGAAATATGATATCGCACGGCGAAGCATCATGTGGTTTTCCTTCAGCCGTGGTCTGGTCGCGTGATGTTTTTGATCTTAAGGGATTTTTTTATTTAGTGTTGTATTCTATTAGATATTGTTGTATTCTATTAGCTTTCTCGAATTGAGAATATACATCTTCCGAAAAATAGACAATAGTGTCGTTTTTGTCTTTCTGTATCTTTTCCAGAATACTAAAGTGTGTCGATAAAAAAGTGGCATATAATGTTTCCAAACTTTCTAACCTCGCTTCAATGTAATCCACTGTTATGCGATCTTTCGGTGATTTTTTATTATTCGTGAAAGCCCTTTCCAAATGATCTAACTTGTCCTCTTGATTCAAAATTATTAATTCCATTTTTGCTCCGTATTGTCCGTAAAATGTAAAGTTTTTACACTAATCAATAACTGTAACAAGACGAAGTTCAACTATTAAAGTCCTTTACGTCAAAAAAAATTACAAGTGTTTCTGATCATAAGTCCGGTAGCCACGAACTTTTACAAGACTTTTGACCACGAAAGTCATTTTATCTGCAAATTTCCACTAGTCCTTTTTGTTACGAAAATTTCAACTAAGTCCCTTTTGACTTGAATTATCGTGGGGTCACCGTTTGTCACTAACACTATTTTTAGTCAGTTGGCAACACTGTTTCTAGTCACTATTTATCGGTAACACTATTCACGGTTTTACTGTTCCCTGTCAACTTCACTATTCACTGTTTACTATATCCTTAAATGAAACACTGCTGGTAGGTTTGAGTCAATTTATTGACAATTCACAAAAATACATATGTTATTCAGATCGACACCGCGACATCGCGAGTTAAAATTGCGTTCAACGCTATCTATCGGAATTGAACTACATACTGTTGCGAACGTTGACTTAATAATATTTCTGCCGTAATGTCTGTCCTACACAATGTGCAGGAACCATCCATAAAATGGTTCGATATAATGGGATATAATATAACATCGCGGTGGATATTATATAACAATTTATTGAATCGTGTATCTACCTCCTGAGGTGCGCACATCCTGTGCGGACCCAGTGGCATTTCCCCAGCGCGCTTTCTTGGGGCTTCAGATGTGACCGGCCCACAGACCGATCATGCTTTCTAGTTTACTACTCGTGTAGTAAGCTTCTTTCTTCCCACTGACTGGGTGGTCTTAAGGTAACTACTCACGTAGTGGAATATCAGGTGAGGTGTGTAGACGCGGAGATCAGCTGGACGGCGGCGAGTGTGGCCGGGTTGCTACGTCCGCCGCTACTGACGCCACGGGCCAAAACACTTTGAAGACGCGTCGATCAGCTGGTCGGCACGACTGAGGCCAAGTCGTGCTACAGATGTGGCGCGGGGATGCTGGGGGCTTGAAGACACGTCGATCAGCTGGGTCGGCGGCGTGCGGTGCTATCCCATGCAGCGCACGCGTCTACTGACGACGCGGGCCAAGGGCTTAATAATGCGAAAAACAGCTGGACACCGAGTTTGAGGCCTGCTTGCGATACTGTTTCGACGTAGGGCTTCTTTAAGACAAAAGACGCAGACCGGCGGCGACAACTAGTCAGTGTCCCCTTACATTGCCGCGCGACCGGCCTACGGACGGGACGGCAGTGCAGAACACTGCCGACGAGGACGGCCGCGAAGCGCGTCCGCGCGGTGCGAGTAGCAGAAGAACACTGACAATTTATTGCCAATTCACAAAAATACATAGGTAATTTAGATCGACCACGCGACAACGCGAGTTAAAATTGCGTTCAACGCCATCTATCGGAATTGAAATTACCTACTGTTGCAAATATTGACTTTATATTGTTTCTGCCGTAATGGCTGTTCTACACAAATGTATTACACTAAATGTATTTATTGACGTGTATCAAACAGCAAATACAATAGCCTACGTCCTAAATGAAGAAGACTATATTATTATACTGGGTGTGTGTTTTCACACACGACATCCCTGTCAACCAAACGGGTGATAGACCAACGCGCCGCCCCTAACCGCGTGGATACGGAAAGCACAATGGTTTTTGTGAAATGTGGACTGTATGGAGTTGGATAGTAAGGGGAAGTGAAATGGAAAGGAGGGGGGGGGGGGAGGGGTGGAGTAGCCTGTCCGGTGCCGCGGCCACTGCCAGCCACGGCTGATTAATGAAGGAAATTTGTACGCTGCAATTGAGTTGTGACAGGAATATGAATCGTTTTGGACGACCATCTCTGTATTTATTATCCGAAAGCGAAAAGATAAATTGTTTGCCGTGTTTAAAATTTTGGGCGAGTAGAAAAAGAGATAATGACATGAAGTTGGAGGCCCAAAAATGTCACACAGAATAAAAATATTGAATTAAAATAAATTCAATTATTTATGTCGGAAGTCACACAGTATTACAGTGAATAATTAAATAAAAAAATACAGGTAATTACTTGCTAAAACTAAAATACCAAAAAAACCACTAGCAACATTTTGTTTAGGTGGTGTGTCGGACTGATTCTGCAGTTTTAAGTATCTAAATACGGTTATTATAAATTGTGGTGAGACTCTTAAGAAACCTTCGGTATTGATTTTTATAATTATTTTACTCTTAAGCAATTATTTTAATCTTCGGGTATGCAAATCATTGTGTACTAATGTCTAAACAATTATGTATTAGTTTGAAAACAATAAACGTGGTTTGATTTATGTGAATGTAGAGTGTAAGCGTGGGCGTTAGTTTGTGTGGAGTATCTAGAATAGGGTTTGTTATTTAGCTAAAATATTTGACACAGCGTGTAAAATTCTTTGTATATCTTGTATTCCATTTATAAAATTATATAATAAAAATATTAATTGCCATAAAAGTATAATAATAGTAATAATAATTAGTAAAACAGCTAAATGGAATAGTCAGCCCTGGTTAGGATTTGATTTCTTTGCTTTATTTGCTTTTCGGTCTGTGGAATTATTATTGGTGCGACTCTACATATTGTATCTAAAGTATAACTTCAAAATATGCACCAGTCAACGACTCACCGATATCGGTTTAAAAATATACATGTCATCGCTTTAGATTTTAGTTATAAAACATTAAAAATCTGGCTATTTTCTATTTACTCAATCATCTGAACTCGTCACTGCTCATTCACCTATTTACAAATATTGATATTCTTTACAGTTTAACCTTTCTCTAAAGATGGCCTAACCAACACCGACAATTAAATTAGAATTTGTCCAGCGGTTCTTGAGTTTATCGTGATAAACGCCCTTTAAGAGCCCTATCACATATTTTTTCCAGAAAGGCAAGAAAAGTGGATTTTTGGCGTTCTAATTCCAAGAAATGAAGAGATTTCTACAAACTTTAATTACTGAATTACCTGGACCATTTCTTGATGTTGACCATAGCGGCCTTTAATTTTAGATATAACGAATATTATTTACTTATTCAGCCCATTTTCCGAAAGTCGTTATTCGTAAAACGCTCGGAAGGCAAACTTTGAGCTCCTTAATACAGTAATATCACTACAACGAAAACCGTATACTATTTTTTTTTATGTCCGTCATGTATTCTTGATGTACACTACGGCTTTATTTTTTCGTTTTTTGACCACATATCCAAGGTATACATTAGTTACAATTACACAAAATTAAAAAAAAATCTTCCTGTATCATTCTAATTTTCTCAGAAATAAAATAAGATTCTTATATAATACTTATACTATATTAAAGTTCACTCTTTTAGCAATACGACATAATATAAATTATTGTCATTAGAAAGGAGAAAACACTGCAAAAAACAATTAGAAATTGTGTATATATTTGCTTGCGCAAGAGAAGAGAGGTCTATGTTCTATGCTCCCTTGAGGCCTATGTTCAACAGTGGACGTCTACCGGCTGATGGTGAATCTCAAATTTAGGGGCTTGAAGGTTTCCATGCAGCTTGGGCGACGACAACCAGTTAGGCTTGTTGGTCACCCCAACTCGTAGATCTGCTCACATCCGGTAGCCTCCTCGAAGAGACAAATTACTCCGGAAGGCGTCTGTGAACTCTGTCTACTAATATCATGACTCTTGCATGTGTAAGCAGTAGTGTATCTGCAGCGCGCTGGGTAAAATCCCTAAGGCGGCCCTGGGCGGTTTCGCATGCCAAGTAGTGCTAAAACTGCAGGAATTAGAGAATTATCCGGGCAGTCTGGAACGAAGTTACTCAAGATAGCGGGGGTAGATGTTGACCTAATGTCACCGATCCGTATATCGGAGACAACAGGTCAGGACTTGATGGTCTCCTGATGGTTTCCCGGTTCCGGACTATCACAGGCGATATGGGCCACGACGAAAATACCGCTAACATCAGGTATAGGCTCGCGTGAACGACTTCAAATGCAATCATTATATTTTGGTTTCTAATGGTTCCGCGCACTTGGTTAGTGATGGCCTTCGTTGTCTGGCCTGTCCAACTCAAAGGTCGCAAAGGTAGCCACGGTTGCGCGAAAAATGCAATATGAATGATAATTCATATAGTAATGGCCTGACGTCAGGTAGAGGCTGCGCCAGCGACCTTGAATCTGTAACCCGATTGGAGGTCGGAGAAATCCGTCCGAATCTGGTAAAAGTAAAAGCGCGAGGTCGGCCCGCTGGGTTTACTTCCTAGTACCTTGCGGTAAGACGTTGGACTCTTACGGGCTTGTTCGCGTAGTTGACGGTGAACTGTATTATCAGTAGGAGAATGAATGATCTGGTATCGTTTTAACTTATTGGGCTGGCAGGTTCGCCCATAGCAGTTGATAAAACTCAAGAGCAGTCATTCTAGTGGTCATAGTAATTTATCCGGAATGATAGACAAGGGCGAGTGAGCCCTATTGGTTGCCATTGTCGTCACTGTTTGAGGAAGGTCTTTGTCGGGATTGAATCCGTAGATTGTCTTCGTCTCCAAAAGTCTATGCGACTCATCTTAGGTTGGCAAGACGAAAAGATCATTACAATATCCTCGGACGGCAGGACCGGTCATACATTACATTTTCTTTGTGTCCAATTGACGGCTAAGAACAGCTCTTGGACTAGTCAAAATAATTGTGTAAGGCAGTGTTACTACTCTTTACTTAACATACATAGGTAGTCAAGAATTTAACTACTAGATTTTCAAAATATAAATATGGGTAATCAAAATATTAGCCTAATAATTTTAATAGTCAATCATTCGTTTAGTACGTAGTATAAGTTATTCATCGTAATATTCAAGTTGTCATTAAAATTGGTAAATAATCAAATTAAAGCTACGCCATGGATTTAAACCTCAGAAATTGCCAAATTTATACTTAACTCTAATCGGCACTTACCTTCGTAAGATCCCTGTGAAGTTTTCTGAGATGAAAGAGCGTGAGGGCTACGCAGACGCCGTTGACAGCTATCCACAGAGCATTGAGGACGTAGTGTCGGAAGGGACCTCTCACTAGAGGACAGGATGGTGAGCCACCAGAACCACTGCCGCCGGCGCTGGCTGCGAGGGCACCAGACAGAAATGTGGGGCCCAAGTTGATCGTGATGGAGGCGAACCAGATCATGAAGGTTCCGAAGAGGACGCACTAAAAATAAAAGAAAGTAATAGATGATTAAGTAATGGTCCAACGCTAATTGGACTATTTTCACGAGGTATACTTATATTTAGAAATTATGGAGTCCTCGCTTTATGATTCCGTAAGCACATAAGCCCGATGGCACATGAGCCTGATCACACACTAGATCGGCACGGCCGCGTTAAGTAATGAAACACTGCGCTCTGAATGATATACACAGTTTGGCAATACGAAACGTTTATTATGCCTGCCAAACTGTATTACCAATCAGCTGAAGGCTCGGGTAGCTAACGCTTTTCGTGCAGTTAAGCTAGTAAGACCTGCTCATTATCACTGGTCGGCCCAAGTCACGGCTCAGCTCCTATCCATGTCCACCTAAAAGAGGGTCGAACTTGGAAAAGAACTTTGATTACTATGCGGCGGCCTTCAGGCAGTGCTGGGCGGTTCGCATACCGTACCGCGACATTGCAGCCATTCGACTGTGTACTCCAGGGAAGACCAGAGGAGTCGGGAAATGACAAACTGTTTTCTTAAGCAGCCGGGGTGGTTGTCGATCTTATGTCAACCGCTCTTGAAACGACCAATTGACCACTCAATCTCGAGTTCGAGCTGGGCAAGGGACGACATGGTCCGCGACAAATTCGAACCAAATACCGGTAACATAAGGCAGGCCTCGTAGGGAATACCGGTAACATAAGGTAAGGCCTCGCAAGCAGCTTCGATTCGTGACCAGAGTGTACGCCGAAGAAATTAGGCCGAACTCTGGTACTCAGAGGCAAGGCAGCCCGCTGGGTGTTTCTCAGTTCCTCGCGTAAGGCGTTGGTCTCTGACAGGCGTGTTGGCGCCCACTTCATCTCAACGTTCGCTCCAGGTTGAATGAACGATCAATATCGTTATACCTTCCTATGGTGACGTGTTCGCCCGTTGTAGGTGAAAATTCTCCAGTGTATTACTAATCAGAGCGTAAGTCGCATTACTGGCTCTGAAGGAAAAATTCTTTCTGGTCATATCTAAAACTTCACGAGGAAATAGTTTTTCCCCAAAACCTATCCTTTCTCCTAAAATCCGGTTTAATTGGAGTAGCCGAACTCTTAGTCTTATATAGATAGATATCACGTAGGAGCCTATGAGATATAGGTAGAGCCGTTAGGATAGGTATCGACGGAAAGTTGATAGATAGAGAAGGCGGACGAGCGAATGTATACGTGGTGAATGTGACGATTCGCGGCGCACGTGAGTGTGGGTGTTCGCCTCGAAAGTGCGATAAAACCGAGCTGCACCACAGATTACGCAAGAAGTGTAAATAAAATACACCAGATGCGTCATGCCTTTGAAAGTTCAGAGAATATGGTACTAGCGATCGCACATTCGGGTGCACCTCGCATCGAAGACCTCTGCTTCCGTCCTCAAAATTATATTGACCATTCTGGGTCCTTGTTTTGCTCAGCTCACAGCTCAGATCAATTTTCTATTTCTAAAAGAATATGCATTTTCTAACAGATGCTAGTTAACGCCTGCCCCCTCATAGCGAAAATGTTAATGAATTCGTATGCGTTTGGTTACTGCAAGCGTTGCCAACTTATTATGTCTTCTTTTTGGTAAGGCGTGATTACATGTAAGTAATTCGTTTCATAAGTAAAACATAAAAATAAAATAAACAAATACACTTGGCCTAAGTTTGTTTTATTATAATATATCAAGCTTGAAGCCATTTT
The DNA here is from genome assembly GCA_944548615.1 of Micropterix aruncella. Classification (NCBI taxonomy): domain Eukaryota; kingdom Metazoa; phylum Arthropoda; class Insecta; order Lepidoptera; family Micropterigidae; genus Micropterix; species Micropterix aruncella. Next base: position 32,993,834 of record OX155956.1, read on the forward strand.
TAAAGTAAATGTTATATTTATTATAATAAAGAAAGGTATAAGAGATTAGTACCGCTGACCCACATACCTCATTCGTGATACATATATTACCAGATAGGGTTTGTTTGGCTGGTTTCACGTATATAATAATTGGAGATTTACTTTGTTTGACTATGAAAACCAAGTGCAGTGCAGTGTTAATAAATAATAACCCAGTTTCCAAAACCTGAACCTATTTAAAAGTGACTTACAAGAATGTTGGTACTGTTTACGATACAAGATTTGTAAAATGAATCTTAGTGCTTTACAAGTGGCGCCAGAAGACTTTTGGAGCACCAACCTGACCGAATAATACGATAGCTAAGAAATGATTCGCATAAGGCAATGTACACAATGGTTAGCAATGGTTGTCCTCTGCCCATTGCAGAGGACAACACCCCACTGTCCATTTTAGCGCAATATTTTTGACCTAGCGCATCTATATTCTCGTTAGTGTCATATCTCTTTGAATACACACTGCTTTTTCCGTTAATCTGTGACGGCGCGGCGGATCTCGCGAATAGCAGTCTCCTGTGACTATCGACGCAACGCGCTCCTCCTAGTTCGTGTTTTTATTTTGCCCCCCTTGACGATTGGATGGTTTGACAACTCCATAAAAGCGACCATCGGGACGAGACGTCCCCAATTTGATCGTTCCTTTAATGCTGTAAACTGCATAAATACTTTATTGCTGTGATGAAATAACTAGTAGCTATGAAATGACATGTCTACCTGCAGTAAACTCAGATTGATTCACATTTTATAGCTACGTCTGAGGAAATAGCAGGAAATATCATGAGTCATGGTTTAGGTTTTCGAGTAGATAACTATGATGTCTTATACTATTTATTATTGATGAGGTGTGTCGGAAGTGGGATGTAGGTAGGTGGCATCATAGCTAGTTCGGTTCATAATAGTGATCATACATTATGAGGTTCCGGATTCGATTCTTTTGTGGGTCACCATTAGAAATGAAATAAAATATTTTTATTGTCTGAATTATGGTGTTACATTTATATTGATAATGCGGGAGATAATATCTCATAATTCCATGTTATCGCAACAGATTGTCATTTTTTCTTATTTTCTAAGTTTTGTAATAACCAATAAATTATAGCATTATTCATTATTCCACCTACAATATCTAGCAAATGACATTAATTACAATAAAATTAAATCATAAAGAAACAAAATACTATCAATCTCGAAAGATACTAAAAAATCGAAATGTTCATTGAATGGCCTCAAGTATTTTGAAAGCGTGACATTATAATAGTATTAGAGTGAGGATGTCTTTAAATGATAAAAAAGGCTAAATGATTAAATTTTATTATAAATAACAGGCCGCTTGAGGTAGATAATTCTATAACGAATTACTTGCGAAAGTCTATGTGTCGTCGCTAGGATTTCCTTTTCCATCTTATTATTCCCTGAGGACATTTATATTTCAAATTTCAAAGATCATTATTATGTGCATTTATCGTGTTGGTATATGTTTTGTTATTAATGTTAATTTGAGTTTATCGCGTTCTCCGTATGGACATTACTTGCCTTGGAATTTGGTAAAATATTTGTCTATTTCATAAGATCCGCTGAATTATTATTATCCGTTCATGGTAAATGTAGAAGTACTACGTTTGTCCCAAATAAAATCAAATCAAACCAAGTTTATTGTCTTTAGAAACCGTATGCGTGGTTGCTTAAACAGTATACAATAGTTTCGATTGATTTTATTAGATAAACTGATTATTACAGCCGAAAAACAAGACCACTGATTACTGAATCGATATAATATAAGAAGATACCACATAACTTATAATAATTGCATGAGATACTTAAAACTATTAAGTCAACTTAATTTTCACGATATAGCTGCCCTAGCCATCGGTTTCTGATGGCTACAGCAGCTATATATTTCTCGGGTGATATAAAATGTCAAACTGTATTATGCCCTAAATTGTTTCCGTTACTAGATGGTATAGTAAGGAAGAATAATCTGTCTTATTGGTCTTCGGCGTATGGGTTTTAACCCATATATGCCCAATCATTAAAAAACGAAACAAGAAGTAGTACTTTTGTAAAGTATAGGAAATCTTTTGTGAGCTCAGTAAAATCCAAAAAATTTCAATCTGTCGCAAGAGTACGGAACTATCTCCTATTAGAAATGAAGTTTTAGCAGAAAGACACTTTTGATTTAAACAGTAAGTAGTGCTAGTTGTATCGTGTTCGCATCGTGCAAAAATCATGTTGTCTCCCGAAAAAAAGTAAGTATTTATTCAGTTAAGCTTTGTAACAAGTATCATAGTTTTGTAGTAAATTTGAGTAGATTATAGAATTATTCGTGTTTTTAGAATTAGTTGATTGTAGATAGAATTAGTAGATTGCATGTGAAAATAATAATAAATACTAATAAATAAACTCATTATAACATTTTCGTTTGAATTACTTATAACGAATGTAGGATATTTGCCCATTGTTTCGTTTTTGAGCACCTCTAAAAAAAAATATATACCAAAACTGGTCAATACCGTTATAGGGACCTATCAACATAAGCATATCTAAAAATAAACAAAATCGAAATCCCAAAATAGTTCCGGGCATATATGGGTTAAAGTTTAAACCTGAAAGTTTAATTTTAATTAAAGATATCAGATTAATTATTTAATTCATTTATTCATTAATTGATTTTAGTATTATTTAATTAGGTATAGAAATTACAATTAATATATTATAATTCTTATCTATTAATGATATATCTGGCTACCTATGTATTAATTACAATATCGCACCAAAAAAACCTGTAAAATTCAGCAATCTGAGATTTTTTAAACCCATTATTATTATAAATCTATACAGAAAATTCAGAAAAAAACTGAACGCTTATAAAAAACTTTATATAGAAGAAATTAAAATAAAATTGGAAAAAGTATGTATGCAGCAAAAAACAAATGTTAATAAACTGAACAATCTACCAATACATTGTGTAAATAAAAAAAATATAAATTCGAAATTAGAATGGGAAATAAATAATATCCTAAATGGAATTGGCAAATCCAAAACATGCTAATCTATGATACAACAAAGAAATGGAATCACACAAAAAACTAAAAATAAACTGTATAAAATCAATCATTATATTATCTAAATATTAAAAAGAATTCATATAAGAAATACTAAATCCTCGACAAGCTATCAAAATAATTAAACACATAGAATAAAAAAAATCTATATAATAAATAATCTGGCAAAAAGTAACAAAGACTAAAACAAAATTAAATCAATATTACTAAATCATGTTACAAATTCAGTAAATACATAAATCAATAATAAAATAAAATGATGAAAATAAGGCTATATATCTCTAATATATCAATCTAGAAATATTGGAATATTGGAGTGAAATTTAGTGCCTATACAGTTGCCTTGTTGGGCTGAAATCACATTGTGAAATTTTGGTTGGAATATCTCATATAAAAGCTATACTAACAAAATTTAGATTCCGCCATGCATTTTATTCAAATATTAAAGCTGAGCCGCCTGAAGATATCCGAGAAACGAGCCGCGCCATCTGAGGCGGTTGTGTAAAGGGTTCCTCCACCGGCCAAAAAAAGCGCTCATCGATTTTATTTATTAAATTAATATTCAGATGAAATGAGTTCATTGCTACTTGCCGGGAAACTCTTTAGGTGACACAACATATGTCTTACTCTACTGGCCACGAAACTTTAATTGTGGAACTCTCTAACTAGACGAACAATGACACTCATTCGGTTCTCATCTAGCGGCTGAGAGATACGAACAACTTTACAGATCAACTTTTTCCACTAATTAAAGCCGCCTCTGGCAATTTCCCCAACGAAAAATCTACGCGGAGTCGCCTCTAACTACCTCGCATAATAGCGACCTGCATCGCTTCCTACGGGGAACTATTTCGAGTTAATTAGTTTTGCGCTAAGAGCACCTTTCCGATGTTAGGTAATAATATAATTATGACGTACATATGCTATGGAATATGTATTGAACAAAATATTTTTTTTTAGATTCAGTAGCTGCAGCGTTTTGTGTATGACAATAGCCGAAGGTGAAACTTACCGGTAGCATTGATTATAAAGGCCATAGGGTATTAGATTGCTCAATGATGCACTATGTTATAGCAGCTAGGATCAAACGCACTACTATCGAACGCACCTCCTACTTTACTAGATCCTCACCTCCTACTTTATAGTATAGTGGTCGAAAGATTTACCTTTCCCTTTCTTCCTTAAAGGTAGATGCTATCCAACCCTAAAAATGGGCCCTTGGTATATTAGGTTTGTCGCCTCATAGCGATAGCTCATACGATATGGATACTTTTATTTATTTATTTATTTATTTCCTTTTAGGAAAACCAACAGCTAATTATAATTTAACAAAAAGAGGAGTAGGATAACAGAGAGCCAATTAAAGGTTTTCACGTTTAAGTAACGTTGTAAAAATATATGTGTCCTTTCAATTAAAGCTATCGATTAAAAATACATCAAAAATTATTCAACAATTAATGCTTAAGAATTCACTGTTCAGCTGCTGCCTAGCTGAGTTAATACTCGTACAGAATAGATCAAAGTCAAAGCATTTAATCAAATCATTGAAATTGACACTTGTTCGCCATAGAAATGCATTTTGCCTATAGTTGGTACCAGCATGAGGAACATGAAGAGCAGGGTTAAATCTATTGAGTTTGGAAGGAACACGGAGATTAATTTTATGTAGTAAGTAGCATTGTGAGTGATAAATGAATTATTTAAAATAAAACAATAGAATTAGTAAGATCAGGGTAGGCAGACGATATAGGCGAGCATAGCTGACTAGTGAAAATGCAGTATAGAAACCGGTATCTGAAGTGATCATCCTGTGCGTGTGAACGGCGAGTGAGCGGGGCAGCGGCGAAAGTAAGGGTTACAAACATTTTTATACTGAGAAGGAATGAAGCGGGTGTATATTTTTTAGTCAAGATTATTATGCATGATTATTTATACATAGTGATTGTCGCTATCGCTATGATAAAAAAGGAGATTTTGGAGCAGGAAAACATCGAGTTGATAGATCATCCTTCATACAAACCTAAAAGTCCCAATAACAAGCGTTTAAAACAGTCATTTTAACAACCCTAACCTCGGATTGAAGTTACTGTCAAGAATAAAATCGGTTGTGTCACCTTAAGACTTCCCACCAAGCAGACAACACCCCCTGCGCCAAACTCCTTAAACCCCAACCCCTTAGCCCCTCACCCAATATGAACCCCCCTAGCCCCGACTCCACCCACTCCCCCTCCCCCCACTCAACCTCCCTAACGCCCCCGTAACCCCCCAATTTCCCCAAAAACCTTCCTCCCACCAAAAAAAGCCCCCTTCCCCCAGCCCCCCGTACACCCAACATTCCCCCAAACCTGCCTCACCCCAAGCACCATCCCCAAAAGCACTTTAGATAAGGCGGAATAGGAATCCACGGAAGAAGAAGGATATCGAAAGAAGAAGAATATTTTCGCCCGAAACTTTTTACATCCTGAGTACTTGGTCTATCTTCATCAAAGTTAAAGCACTCGTGTTAGGACGGGATTGGACCCCCCCCCCCTGATAGTGATTGAATATTATATCAAATATTCTATAGTATTATTTTAGTATTTCCGTGGTATTGAAAGGGCTATTTTCCAATCTTTTCAACTATAGCCATGACCAAATAATGCCTGCATGCCAAACTTCAGCTCAATCGGATGAAGCGTTTGGACGCTATCGTGGAGAAATGAACACATACACACATACTAACAGAAGTGCCGCCTTAATACTTTCCTTCCCAGGAAAGTAATACACAAATGTAATTGCTTCTGAAATAAAGTATAACGCAATGCAGAAGCCGCCAACTAAGAACGAGTAAAAAATTAATTTATGAACGCGGTCGCTTATTTCTACCGCCATCTTCTCAGGTTTCATCAGATAAATGTTTTTTTTAACAAGGCGGTTCGCGTTTGTCAAGTCCTCCCTGTACTGACATTATCAACTCGATCTCGGCCCTTTGAAAATTGCAAAAAAATCCTAAATAATAACTACGGTAAAGGGTGTGTCATAAATTTTGTTATGATTTTAACTTAACGTTTTAAAGACCATTGGACATACGTGTCACATAATTTCAAAATCATTTTAAAAATCATCGAATTCGAATAATTTATAAATTATATTTTCCATGTTATTGAGACATCAGAATATTATTTTAAGCAAAGAAAAATTATAGTGTTTAAAAATACACCGTATTTTTTTTTTAAGAAAATGATAATGACCAACGAACTCTAGTAATTTTAAATAAATAAATAACATATTTATGGTGACTTTTTCAATTAGATTTTTTTTCTTTTAGTACGTTTTTTAGTACGATTTATGAGTTTAATATTAAAATAATAAATTTTGGAAAAAGTTGTAACTTTGCATCTTTATGGACCAAATGGACACTTAGTCTTGTGTACCGTCAATTTATACATAATCTAACAAAGCTTGACATACATGTTATTTACATCGCCCTTTAACAGTTTAAGTTAGCACTGTTTAAGTTAGAATCACTGTTTAGAAATTACTTTTTTTACCTTTTATACCTTATACGGTTACGCCCACTTTAATAACTAATGACAGTTTTCCTACTACAACGAGGTCGATGGAGACAGGAGCCAATTCATCCACCAACTCTAGGCAGCTGTATCGACTATGGTCGTCTTTTCTGCCCGAGCTTATTCAAAATTCAAAAAAATGAGAAGTTTCTATTCCCATCCATTCCCCAAAGAGCCATTAATTAGTTCATTTTATGAATACTAAATATTTTCACATGTTACATTTACATATTTAAATTACATTAGATTACATTACATTTTAATAATTTACAATTTATTATATGTTTGGCAAATGATAGTGCATAGGCTATACATTCAGCAGCATTCGCAAACAGCAGCAGCAGGGAGTGAGGATAGAGCGAGCCTGAGGCGGTGGCACAGACACAGCCGTTCCGTTAAGGAGAGAACAATACAAACAAAATTTAATTTAAAGCTGCACCAGCGTTTCAAACCGGCACAGCGCGGCGGGCAACAAGCACCACGGAGACGGCGAAGCATTCGCGCCCAGAGGGGGAGCGCCCTGAACTCTCAGTTCCTCTAACCGCGGCGCCCAGTGCACCACGAAGATACGAAATGCCTCAAAGCATTCTTTGACTAGGTCAGTATACCAATGAGACAAATGTACCAATGCCTAATGACAATTATCTTACTAGTAGCCGTCTTTTTTATAACATCACGTGGCAATAACATAACAACACGACTATATCTCTTTCTGTAATAGGTTTTTAATCGATTTTCAATTTGACTAAAATCTATTGATTATTTGTATTATTAAGTAGGCACATATTAATTATACCTTGACTATTTTTATTTGCAATATAATCACTAAGACATTTTATTTTACTTTTTGAAAATCGTCACATTTTTTTGTTGTTATTTTTGACATTACATTTATTAATTTTATACTAAAAATACTTATTTTTATTGGTATTTTAAAGAAATAATTACTCGGTGTTTTATCTGGTAATCTAAATAGTGAGACTCGATTTAATTCTACAATAATACCTCCTTTATTCTTACGAGTAACCTTTTATGTTTTGATTATTAATAGAAGAATTTGATCATTAATGAAGTCTATACAACTATGTATTAGTTTTTAGGATAATAAATTATTTGATTTGATTTGATTTGAATACTCTAGGCGTCACCCATCCAAGTAGGTATATACCACGCGCGTCGCTGCTCTGACCAACACCAGCGTTTCAACGCGTCTCCAGACGTTACAATTAGTCGCAGGTCTACTAAGTTTGGATTGATTTGAGGTACTATTAAAATACTAGGAAGCATTATCTACTAACATACAGCACTATATTTTGATAAAAATACACGTTTGCAACTATTGGGTAGTCATAAAATGCACTATATTGATTGGATTTTCAATAAGTGCCAAATAGTTCTGAATGTGTAATTTAATAAGAAACTATTTTTGAATCAAGAGTAACGAGTATGTATTTCTATTGCAATCATTACGGTTGCAACATCGCCAAAACATCGGATTCTGCAAACTCCACGCGGTACGTTCATTTTCATCCTATTTTTGGTATCAAACAACCGCGATAATCTTCAATTTCATATAAATGTGATGTTTTTGATTTATGTAACAGCATTCCCTCGTGCGAATATCATATCAATTATATTTTCACCAGACTTAGGGCAGCAGCACCTGATAACTTATGATGTTCTTAGTTATTGCAGCCGAATTATTGTATGCCCTTGGATGTAATAAGTATAGGAGGATGGTTTCTGTAACAGAAATGGATGTTAGTAACTTATTTTAGAAGAAATTATATGACTGAGAATATTTCGACACTAGTCGTATTCATCTCTATGACATATATATATATATATATATATATATATATATATATATATATATATATATATATATATATATATATATATATATATATATATATATATATATATATATATATATATATATATATATATATATATATATATATATATATATATATATATATATATATATATATATATATATATATATATATATATATATATATATATATATATATATATATATATATATATATATAATCTTTTTTTAAAGAATTCGTTTAAAGGATGACACTTTGATGAAAAAATTAAAATAATAAAAGCCACTTACATAGCTGGAAGGTTTTCCCGGACTGGACTGGGAAATGCTTATTGTTTAAACGAGATGTATTTTTGGATGAGTACCACTTTCGACGGTACACTGTAGGTTTAATGGGATCCCTTTATCGCTAGCGAACGATCGCCCTTCATCCACATCTCAAAAACAAAGCGTATCCTTTTGCAAACCAAAATAAAATGTCTTTATTAAAGACAAATTTAAGCAAAAACAATGAAAAAAATCACAATCAATCGTCTCTTAAATGCGGAATGACATTTCGAAAATTCGATTTGAAATTCGAATATATCCACTCTTTAAAAGGACGATATACGATTGCAGGGCTCGCTATCAGCCAGCTATTCAATGAAAATAAAAATAAAATACTTCATTTGCTCGTTCCCATGAAAAAAGATATAAATCGTAATTTCTGGTCGAGAAGTTTATACTTAAAGCTATATGATATTTACAAGAGTTCAAAACATAAGATAAAATTGTATAATATTGTTAATATTTGATTGGTTTTTTGTAAAATCTTTTTTTAAAGAATTCGTTTAAAGGATGACACTTTGATGAAAAAATTAAAATAATAAAAGCCACTTACATAGCTGGAAGGTTTTCCCGGACTGGACGGGAAAACCTTCCAGCTATGTAAGTGGCTTTTATTATTTTAATTTTTTCATCAAAGTGTCATCCTTTAAACGAATTCTTTAAAAAAAGATTTTACAAAAAACCAATCAAATATTAACAATATTATACAATTTTATCTTATGTTTTGAACTCTTGTAAATATCATATAGCTTTAAGTATAAACTTCTCGACCAGAAATTACGATTTATATCTTTTTTCATGGGAACGAGCAAATGAAGTATTTTATTTTTATTTTCATTTAATAGCTGGCTGATAGCGAGCCCTGCAATCGTATATCGTCCTTTTAAAGAGTGGATATATTCGAATTTCAAATCGAATTTTCGAAATGTCATTCCGCATTTAAGAGACGATTGATTGTGATTTTTTTCATTGTTTTTGCTTAAATTTGTCTTTAATAAAGACATTTTATTTTGGTTTGCAAAAGGATACGCTTTGTTTTTGAGATGTGGATGAAGGGCGATCGTTCGCTAGCGATAAAGGGATCCCATTAAACCTACAGTGTACCGTCGAAAGTGGTACTCATCCAAAAATACATCTCGTTTATATATATATATATATATATATATATATATATATATATATATATATATATATATATATATATATATATATATATATATATATATATATATATATATATATATATATATATATATATATATATATATATATATATATATATATATATATATATATATATATATATATATATATATATATATATATATATATATATATATATATATATATATATATATATATATATATATATATATATATATATATATATATATATATATATATATATATATATATATATATATATATATATATATACATATATATGTGATTTTTGGTCGGTGAATTCCATGGCAGCTCCGTTTGTATTTTTTTTTATTATGAGATCATTAATTTGACACTAAACACGATATATTTATGTTCCTTTATTGACATTTGCAGATGTAGACATTAAGACAACTAAACTATTTACTTCGTATTTGAATAGATAAGGCACCGCATTACACTAGGGATGACATGAAGATCCTAAAAAAATGACACACTTCAAAATCGGTTGAAGCGTTTAGAAGTTATGGTGGAATAAATAAACCGAAAACACACGTAGATGAGCCTTGAACACATTTCACTTTTTTTATGAACACGCTTTTATTAGGTCGACCTGTATGTAACTAACTATGTAATGGAATCTAAGGTAACTAATTTAACCATCTTCCAAGGATCGTAGCGTCATGAAAATTGGCAGCTGTATGTAGTTCTGATGACAATACTATAATATGGTACTGTCGAACTGATTTTATGATGGAGTCGGAAGATATGAACTGGAACTTCATGATGGAACATCGTATCATAGCTGTGTTTGGACTTGTTAGAAAAGTCTTGGAATGAACTTTGACCACGATTAGGTTTTAAGGTCTGATGATGAAGCCGGAAGATAGGCACTGGCATTCCATGATGGAGTATCGTATCATAGCCGTGTGTATGTGAATATCGTATCATAGCCCAAAAGCGTGTTTTTAGTGTTTTTTTTAAAACTATTAATTTATTTATTAGGCAGTCGTGTAAAAACGCACATATTGATCTTCTTACTAATAAATCTAAAAATATTTCACTGATTAAATTATATTTGTTTGGTAGTTTTATTTTCATTCGTGGGCTGATTTCACAGTAATAATAGTTTTCATAAATAATAACATAACTGCGACCGTTGTACCCGTAAGCCCACTGGAATTTGAAGCTCAATGTTTTCTCCAATATCAGCTGAGGAACCAAGTTTCCTAGGTCAATATTACTTTGCGACGACTTAGGTGGGTGGCTTACAGCAACCGAGGGGTGGCAGATTGTTGGCAAGCAAAAGTGGAACTTATTAAGCTACGTCCGAAAAACTAATTTTCTTTCCTCTCCGCTGACTCTGCCTTTCGCTATGAAAAAGCACATTAAGTCTGACTGAAATGCAACGCCGTCTTGATAGGCAGAGTTTTCAAAGCTAGATAATACTGTGGGCCTTAACTTCAAATTACTAGGTACTACAAAACACCATCCATTAAATTATTATTATATTTAAATATATATTGACGATTGCAAAAAAAAAAAAAACAAATACCCTACACACATGGTTTGCTTTCAAGAAATGTTTGAAAATTGTTTTTCTTTTGAAAAGTTCATATCTCATATTTGTTTTATTTTATTTAACAATCTTGTGCATTGCAGTATTTGAAAGGTTACTTACAGGAAACATCCCCGCCATGCCTCTGACCTGCTGTTACTCTCTAGTGTTTTGATTGAACTGAAAGTATTTAATGCGTTGCATCCTCAATATTCGCGAACGTCGCCCACTTCAATCAAGTCAACCTTCTTTCCAAAGGGACATCACGCTCAAAATCCTTTTACACGTCTTTTGCTACTTTCCAGGAAGGTTTTGTGGTGACCCTAGTGGAAATTATTTACTTTTTTCATTGCAGTAAATTACATTATCCTTTTGTGTGCGCTACAATATGAGTTTATAGTAAAGATAGCTATAACGCCTCGAAAAACCTAATTTATTAAACTTGACACGAACAGACGTCACACATGGTTAAAATGGCTTGTTTTACGACGTCACATTCCCGGCTTTATAGGAATCTCTCGGAAATCTCAGTATGTGCTTGCCCGATTGAGGCCACACATTGAGGGATTTGCAAGCTGGGCGCGGCGCAGAATTGCTCCTATGAGCGGTTCAGCATAAATTTCTCCGACAAATGAAACTCACAAATGAAGCGTAAATGAGTCGACGAAATAAAATCGAAAGCGATGACCGACGTCTTTTCGTGGTTTCGTCTTTTGTCGAAAGGATTTAATCGCACTAAATCCATCTTGGGATATGGCAGATGGCTTAACGCCTGGAATGCTAAGACTGCCGATCGGTGGTTTTTTCCGTTAATTCAACTCGCAGGCGACCGATCTCAGTATTTTTTTTTATTTTTTATTTTTTTTTTTATTTTAAACCAGTTGATAGGAGTTCCTACACTTGGTTATGTCAAAAGTAATAAAAATAACAAGTATAATATAAATACCTATTAAGGTATAAGATATAAACGTCGGTATTGCAAGGTATGAACGTTGAACATCCAAGCGCAGATTTTCTAGGTTATATATGTAGAGGAAACAACATTTTCCAATATTTTCAATCAAAATTCTTAAGTAATTTCGTAAAATTTTCTATATAATCTAATTTTCTATATAATCCTAAGTACTAAATAATCAAACAAATATTGGATAATTTCACAAATTATCATACGGGAAGATATTTTAAAGAAAAAACACAAATACAAAGAAATCAGTAATAATAATTATAGTCAATAATAGTCGCAATTGTAAAATAGTCAATAATAAAAAGAATAAGGAATAATAATAGTCAGGTAGGTCAATAGAGCTGCGAAAAATTGATATTGTCGAAATCCTCAATGCTATAAATGGGGTTTTTAGTCAAAATACCCTGTACCTTTTTCTTAAAGTGAACCTCCCCAAGGCCCCTAATGTGTAATGGAAGTTTATTGTAGAATAAGTAAGATTGGCAGATAAAGCTATTCCGAACCTTACTCAGACGCACCTTAAAATGACGCAAGTCCTCTTTATTTCGCGTATTATGCGAATGAATATTTGAGTTAGTTGAGGTAGTCTCGATATTTTTTCTCGTATACATGATGTTTTGGTATATATACGCGGCGTACAAAGTCATGATACCAGACTCGATGAAGTACTGCTTGCAAGATGTTAGCGAAGATATTGAGAACATATTTCTAATCGCTCGTTTTTGTAGGCGAAAGATCCTTTTAACATTTGCCGCCATTCCCCAGAACATGAGGCCATAACTTAATAGGGAATGGAAATAGGCAAAGTAGACAGATTTGGAAGCTTCAAAGCCACATAACAATTTGATTTTTTTTATGGCAAATGTGGCGCTACTTAATTTTTTGCTCAGTTCTTCTAGGTGAGTCGACCATTGCAGATTGCTATCAATATGAATGCCTAGAAATTTCGTATGATCAACATTTTCTAATACTTTATCACCATAGCTAATACTGAAGATATTATTTTGGGACGGCCGAAGAGAGAAATTGATGGAGTTTGATTTAGATGCATTAAGAGACAATTGATTTAATTGGAACCAAGTACCAAGTTTTTCCATGGTAACGTCAATTCGCTTAACTAGTTGTTCATGATTTGCATCGCTGAAAATTAGTGAGGTATCATCTGCGTACAGTACAATTTCATCGTTATCAGATAACACGCATTCTGGTATATCATTGATGTATACAAGAAAAAGAAAGGGTCCCAGAATGGAACCTTGAGGTACCCCTTTAGTAATTTTTTGGTGATCGCTCAAGCTGTTTTGGACTTTAGTGACTTGCGTCCGTCCTTGTAGGTAGGATTGTATTAGGCTTAGAACTGTATCTCTAATGCCGTAGTGCTCGAGCTTCTGAAGCAAAATAAGGTGATCGACGCAATCAAAGGCCTTGGATAGATCACAAAAAATGCCACAAGTTTTATTCGACTTATCGATGCTAGATAATAGTTTTTCCATCAGACCTGCAATCGCATCTATGGTGGATAGTGACTTGCGGAACCCAAATTGCTTTGGCGTAAGGATGTTGTGTTCGGAAAAAAAGGTACTTAGCCTCTGAAGAATTAATTTTTCAAATATCTTGCTAAAAGATGGCAAAAGTGATATTGGCCTGTAGTTGTTTATGTCTTCCCGGGGTCCCTTTTTATGGATAGGAATCACTTTTGCCATCTTCATTTTAGTTGGGAAAATTCCAGAGCCAATACATTTATTGAATAGAGAAGACAGATGTTCGGCCACCGGGACAATACTGCTCTTCATTATTCTTGTCGAAATAGACCAAAGGTCGGTAGAGTCCTTGATTTTTATAGAGTTACCTATTTTTATAATTTCTTGTGGCGTCGTATACATAAATTTTAAAGTCGCCTTATTTCTATTGCAATAGCTTGATAGAAGGTCAGAAGAAGTTTGGGTCGTCTCAAATAAGCTAATATTGTCAACTTTTGGAATGCTGAATTGGTCGTTAAAGAGCTCTGCAACTGCACTAGTGTCAGATATTGTTTGACTGTTTGAATTTAACCTAATCACATTTTCTGTAGACGAACTCCTACGACACTCTTTGCTTATAATATTCCAGACAGCTTTGATTTTATTTTCCGACCGTTCAATGGAGGATTTTAGGTATAATTGTTTTGCCTTCCAGACAACTTTTTTATATGTCTTCTTATAGGTCTGTATATGTTTTAAAAATTCGGCGTCACATTTTCCTTTTTTTAGTTGATGTAATTCAAACATCCGTGATCTAGAAACCTTAATACCTGGAGTCGCCCAGTCGTTAAATGTTTTTTTCAGTTTTGGGTAAATTTTTTTTAGGGGAATCGTCGCATCTATTAATGCAATTATGTAATTATATACGAAAAAAGTCGACTTCGTTGAATAAGCCACCAGTATACTTGTTCATTAGTATGCGTGCACTAACGCCCCCTACAAAGAAATTTTCGAAGGTTGAAAACATGCCGTCGTGAGTTTCATTCCCATGGCTAACCTTCTAATGGTTTATAGCAGCATTGATTATATACGTATTAGGTTGCTCAATGCAGTAGGTAATACAATTTGGCAGCTAGGATTTTACTACGAAACGCAACGTGTATGTATATATGGCAAAACGTAGTCCCGAAATTTGATTAATAATGTTGTTTTATTTTCAATATGGCAGCGTTCGTGGTATAACAATATGGCGTCGCACTTTAAATAGCGCTCTAAACACACCTATACTGCCGTCGTAAATGAAAACACAGTAACTTCATTTACTGTGTTTATACAAGTTTGGTTCTTTAAAATCACGAGTTGAAGTATTATAAGAAAATTTTTCGGTTTGTCTGTCGATGGATAGCTACTGAGATACCTTAGATAAAAACACTGTATTTTTTTAAAAATCTGAATATTTTTAATAAAAAACACAGTATGTATAATTTTTTAAGTTAAAATCCCTATATAAAAAACCTATCATTTACTGTGATCTTTTTAATACTTATAAGCATTTAAGAAATATTTTTGTTTGGTTACAACACGGATTCTTCAGATACCGTGGTTTTACGTAAAATTTTGTTAAAAGTTAATTTATTAATACACGAATTAATCACAGTATCTCAATTACTGTGTTTAAGGTGCCTGCAGTTTTTTATTTATTTAAAATATATATTTATTTTACATGGTTAAAACACAGTAATGGGTAAAATTTACCTATAACACAGTAACCACTCAGTTACGGTGTTATAGCTTAAATATATAAAATTTATCAAATTATTTTCCTAATTTAAAACACAATATCTAATTTAATTAATTAAACAATTATAATTTAATATATGTTTTTATGCAGAATTGAAGTTCTAACTATTTTTTAACATTAAAGATTAAAAGAAATAATCTATATTGATTATTTTATTCATGAAAACAAATATTTAACAACTATACTTTAACCGCGTTTTCCTCAAAACGTCTTTTTCCAAGTTACTGTGTTTTCATTTACGACGGCAGTACCCGGGCTCGCACTCTACGTAAAGGCTACCGGATGGGTGCTGACCTGTGAGTTGGGCCGACCCTAAAACATGCGTCAACCCAACAGCACGGGCCCATTAGCTCCCAAAATCTTTCCAGTCGAATCAATCAGTCATTTAGAAAAAAATAACATATATTATTTTGAATTAGATTTTTGCGTATTTACATGTATTTTTTTTCTACATTTCAACTAGCCTATGTTCATGGAATAAACGCCCAAGCACAAGCTCTGCTTAGTTGGGCGACATCGGACAGAGAGCATCATTTAATAATTGAGTCAAATTTATTGCTGTGTGTTAGTTATATAATATTTTATTTGTGTTTCTTAATTGTAATTTGTAATATTTTTGTGAATTGCTTAAATTAAACTAAATTAAAACTAAAATTAAGATTTAATAAAATCAATGTTAATATACTCCTAGATGGTCAAATACATTGCTATTAGTTTCGCCGTCACTATCAGCGCCACTTGCATTTCGCCGGCGCAGATGGGTTGCCAAAAATTATGATGGAGTTAGGCAATCTAATATAATATAATATATGGCAATGGCAATTAGGCAACTCGAAGCACAATATAAAAGAAGTTATAGCACCTACTTTCTCACTAGTTATATATTGTTCAGATGAGCCAAACTACATATGTGTAACTTATGTACTTTTTCTTAACTATTGATAGGTGGTCATAGTATCATAAGTTAATTATCTTTTTATTAATACATATTATTTTAAAATTACACATATAGTTTAAGAGAGCACACATCTTTAATTCCATGTGCCAATTTTAGTCATAAATTTCAAAATGCTCCCCTGAGAAAATGGTATTTCTGACTTATGTAGTTTTACCTAATTGCCACAGAATTATAATCAATTATAGCGGTTAATAGAGCAATGCTGAGCAAAGAACGCGATTGGAATATAATTGTTTAGATAAAGTAGGGAGTATTATACAAGGTTTTTTAAAAATCCCAAATAAATCAAAATCGGTCGAAACTATGTCATAGGTTGACTATAATCAATAACCGATTGAAAGAAAGTAAATGCACGTATGTACCTTTCTGTTCTAACTAAAAGTTCCTTGCTGTTCTGTAACAATTTCTATTAACCAGCCATAAGTGTCCATTGAGAAAAACCATTGTGGTATTGATTTAAAAAGGATTACGCAGGAAGATATACAAGGTTTAATTATATAAATATCTCTTCCTAGCATGTCAGTTATTTCAGTTGATTAATAGTCCTCCAGGGAAATCCCAAAAGTTAATTAGAGAGTATGTTATCTGCGGCCTGAAAATATTTCCAATTGGGATGACCGCAAAGCCGCGGCCTAACCTAGAGCGCGCGAAACCTTGTCGTTCGCTCGATCGATAATTTGAACAATTGAGTATGTATGGGCGCTAAAGAGTCAACTCTGTAATATCACTGTTTGGGAGCTAACGGGCCCATGATGGGTTGGCCACGAAGACCCATGTGTTCAGGGTCGGTCACACTCACGGGTCAACACCCATCCGACGGCCTCCACGCACGGGGGCGAACCTGGGTAGGACTCTGGCCCTGGTCAGTTTCCCCTGGGAATCAAACCTCTGGCGCTCCTGGACGGTCTGCGTACCGTGCGGCGCAAGCCAATCGATTGTGCACTCCGACTAACAGTCGGGGGAGTCTGGAAGCTGTATTGTTTCCTATAGAGCGGGGGTGGTTGCGTACCTTACGGCGACTGCTCTTGAAATGACCATTGGCCATCCGATCCCGGTTCAGAGGCGGGCAAAGGACGCCATGGTCCGCGATAGATTCGGTATCCACCGTTTCACCGCTTCGTAAGGGAGAGGACCGCGCAAGCGACCTCGAACTCGGAACCAATCGAGAGTCCGGAGAAATCTGGACACAATTGGTAGTAAGGGCGCGAGTGTCGCCCTCCAGGTAGCATTCCTGGCTATCTCGCGGTAAGGCGTTGGTCTCTTACGGGTTGTGGCGTAGCTAGACGCTGGATTGTTTTGTCCAAAGTCGTTCTACGCTCACTGCAGGTCGATAGAACGACTAATCGTTAAAACTTCCTGTGGTGACGGGCTCGCCCGTTGTAGTCGACAACTCAAGTTGTTGTAATATTACTATGGATCCTAATGGTAGCGTGGGTGGTGTGAGCCAATTTTTATTTCATCTGGCCTGTTTAACTCAAAGTTTAACTCCCATCCGGTAGCATCCTCGAAGAGAGACCTAACCTGTCAGGACCACTGTGAGCTTCTGCCACGGCTGTAATCTGCAGTTGAAAGCGGTTGGGATCAGACGATTGAGGATTCGAGGGAATACCTCGGGCGGAACTGGGTTTATGCACCAGGCTGTGTCAGACACGCTTACGCAATCTGCTGAATAACAAGGGGGTCTGGAGAGGTATGTTTCCTAGAGAGCGGGGGTCGTTGTCGGCCTGACGTCATCTTTCCTTTAAACCCCGTTTAGACACGGCGATAAGCGCGCGGTTCCAGAATCGCGGGTCTCATTTAAGCTCGGTTCAAACACGGCGATTATCGGCGAGGTTCGGTGGTTGGCGGATTGTTCTAAACATATTTTTTACTATAGGTTTGCAAGGCTTTTTGGTACGCCACAGCAAGGTTCAGGACCGCATAACGTTCCCTTTGCTCCCGTCTTAGAAGTTCGTCGGCGTTTCCATTTCCCTCGATTCCTGCATGGCCGATTCGAGTTGAGTGAGGATATGTTTAGAAAAATACGTCAACCACCGAAATAACGGGCCAGGGTTGAATCATTCTAAAGCGATAATTAAGGCTTACGACCATAAAACTGACCGTGAGGCCTTATCCCTAAATAGGAACAAATGTACGCATACTGGTGAGGGCGCTCACGGGTCTTTGTGGCCTGAACAAACACATGTACTACCTCAAGCTCCGGGACATGAAAATGTGCAGGTTCTGCCAAGGGGTAGAGGAAACTCCCCTGCACCTTATGTGCGAGTGTGGCCCGCCAATGCGTAAAAGGTACACCCACTTGGGTGGTCACTACCTCCAACCTGAGGAGGTAAAACAATCTGGCGCCAAAAGCCTGTTGCGGTTCTTAAATGATATAAGGCTTAACGTAGAACAACAGTAGGTGGCGAGCACAATACATCAGCAATGGTCGCAATGATACAAGGCTCATACAGACCTTAGATAAGCCCCATACAACAAATAAAAATATATAACAAGAATCACGAATTGTAACCACTATAAGAAGACTGGTACCTAGCATAAGTTCACTCGTCTTGATAAAGCTTTAAATATACCCGTTCCCGCTCCTGTATTTGTTTAGCTTCCACTTCGCTTTCCCGCCAAAATCCGCGCGCGCCGCGTCTTTTCGTTTTCCCGCGTAAGCGTAACTTCCGCCCCCGCGGGAGCTTTAGAAATTGCGAAGTCTGTTTAGGTTATGTCCCCGCCACGATACGCGCCCCAGAGTAATTCTTTTCCTGCGTTACATTCCCTGCGACATGCGGAGAATTGTGGCGTAGGCAACGAAATTCATGTTTCACCAGTACGCTTTAGGCTGGTTGCAAACGTCCGGGGTTTATGAAATCGAAGACTATCGCAGTTGTTTGACATTATATGTAAATAAGATAAAACGAATTTACGGCGTTTCGTCGATGTTCCAACCGCTGTTGTCCAGGGTAAGCTGAAGCGCTGTCAACACTTTTTTAAACTGAAGTCCAGGAAAATATAAGATAAAATTTTCTAAACTAAGATGTTAATCTTTCACTATTAAAATCAGGAAACTAATTAATGAAAATCAAGCTAATTGAAAGCTTTAAAGACTCGAAAAAGACTTATGGTAAAACTCATTTGACAGAAAAAAAAAACAACTAAAATCATGAATTGTAACAACTATAAGAAGAAAACTATTCCCTAGCATGGGATGTCTAGTCTTGATAAAGCCTAAAATATTCCCATTCCCGTTCCAGTATTTGTTTAGCTTTAATTTCGCTTTCCCGCCAAAATCCGCGCGTGCCGCGTCTTTCCGTTTTCCCGCGTAAGCGTAACTTCCGCCCCCGCGGGAGCTTTGGAAATAGCAAAGTCTGTTTAGGTTTTGTCCCCGCCACGATACGCGCCCAGAGTAATTCTTTTCCTGCGTTACATTCCCTGCGACATGCGGAAAATTGTGGTGTAGGTTCACAATGAAATTCATGTTCCGCCAGCACGCTTTAGGCTGGTTGCAAATATCCAGGGTTTTTGATACCGAAGAGTGTCGGGGTTATTTGACATTATATAAATAGAATAAAAACCAATTTATCACGTGAATTTTGTAGCACCTGATGTTTCGGCGATGTTGCAACCGCCGTTGTTTAGGGTAGACTGAAGCGCTGTCAATCCTTTCTTCCGCAGGTAGGCGGAAAACGCTATCGCCACTGTGCTGAGAGTTCATTTTAAAAATGGCTATATTAATACCAGCAGGTTTAAAATATATGTAAAATTGCATATAATCGGCATAGAGATGATAAGAAGAATTGAGGGACTGTGACATGGTGTTCTTAAATATGACAAATAATAAGGGAGAAAAGACACATCGTTAAGAAACATCAGCGGTCAAATTGTACCAGTTGTAAGGTTTATCCTCAAACTGCTAGAGTTTTGCAAAGTGTGGTCACGGAGTTGTAGAACTTTCAGATGCAAGAGAAGGTTATTAAAATAGAGAGTACAAAAAGCTTATACGTGTATATTTATAAGCGTTTTTATCCTATTGGATAAAAACGAATTTACCGCGTGAAGTTGTAGGACAACAGCCGTTGTCCAGGTTAGACTGAAGTACTGTCAATCGTCATCCGTTGTCCTGCGGGTAGGCGGGCACTGCCAAACTGCCAAACTGCTGCTGTTACTTTGCAGATTATAACGATGGTGGGGCGCAAGAGGTATTGCTACAAAGTGGACATGAACTATTTTTTTATTGCTATTCATGGAGCAGGTTACTGGGGTCTGGAAGGGCATATATAATATTGTTTCAAATTGACAACTAATACTGTGTACAGTATATATTGTACAGTATATATTGTTCAAATTGACTGGGAGTTAATGGGCCCTTGCTGAGTTGGCCACGAATACCAATTATGTTCAGGGTTGGTCACACTCACGGATCAACACCTATCCGACGGCCTCCGCGCATGAAGTGCGAGCCTGGGTAGGACTCTGGCCTTACGGTTAGTTTTCCCTGGGAATCAACCTTCTGGCGCTCCTGGACGGTCTGCGCATCGTGCGGCATAAGCCAATCGATTGCGCACTCTGACTAACAGTCGGGGCAGTCTGGAAGCAGTACTGTTTCCTATAGAGCGGGGGTGGTTGCGGACCTTACGGCGACTGCTCTTGAAACGACCATCGACTACCCGATCCTGGGTGAACAGCCGGGCAAAGGATGCTGTGGTCAGCGATAGATTCGGTATACACCGTTTCACCGCTTCGTAAGGGAGAGGACCGCGCAAGCGACCTCGAACTCGTAACCAATCGATAGACTGGAGTAATCTGGTCGCAATTGGAAGTAAGGGCGTGAGTGTAAGCCCGCTGGGTAATACTCCTGGCTATCTCGCGGTTAAGACGTTGGCCTCTTACGGGTGTGTGGCGGAGCTAGACATTGGTCTGTTTTGTCTAAGTCTTCTGCGCTCACTCCAGGGAGATAGAACGACTAATCGACAACCCTAGTTGTTCAAATTGACTACTAATACTGTGTACAGTATATATAATATTGTTTCAAATTGACTACTAATACAGTATAATATATATTTGAAACAATCTGTACATACAGATTATCTAAAAAAATGGACGTTTGCGACTATCTTAAATCACACATTTTGCTATGTATAAAATACACGGAGCGCCAAGCACTCGGCGGTATTAAAATTAGGAATTCGCTGTCACATCCGTTCTTGAAATAATTTAGAGATGACGTAGAAAAGGAACATTAGCTTCTGTAGAATATAAATAATGGAAGAAAGGATAAATACGTCGCCGAGATCTTTATGCCTCGGCGAGATTGCCAAGGGACACTTTTTATCAACATCAAGTAGCACTTATTACTATACTGTGCCACAAGCTGGTGTCTTTTTTTTGGAATTCGCCTTTTCGCCAAGTGGCAACATCTCTTTTGTAGCATCAGGCAGTCAGCACTCAGGTGATCACTGGTCATCACTGGTCATCGTATTGGCCTTGCCCGAAGATGCTTAACTTCGGCCAGAAATGAAAACTGATGTTTCAATAATGCTATGGACGCTACTAAAGCATTTATTCTTCGCGGCTGAAATATTAAAATCACTTATATTTGCATATGAGCAATTTTGGTTCCTTATCGCTCTATTCAGAGAGGGCCTGCTAGCATGCTTGTTATTTTCTGGGTCGTCTCACCTTACGATTCAGCTCCCGTCCGGTAGCCTCCTCGAAGAGCGATTCAACCTGGAAGGGCTGCTCTGAAATCTGCATGCGGCTGTAACCTGCAGTCGTAGACAGTTGGGATCGGAGGTTCCAATCCGGGGGAGCACCTCGGGTGGAACTGGGCGGTTTGAGTATCAGGCTGTATCAGCCTGGCTTACCCAGTCCGGCGAATAATCGGGGGAGCCTGGAGATGTATGTCTTCTAAGAAGCTGGGTAGCTGATGACCTGGCGTCACCTATTATTAGAAACGATCCGTTGGCTACCCGATACCGAGTGCTCTTGACGAGCAAAGAACGCCAAGGATCCGCAATAAATGCAATAACTGTATTACCGCTTACGTCAGGTATATACCGCGCAAGCGACCTCGAATCCTTAACCAGACTGCAAGACGGAGACATTCGTATAAATCTGGTAGTAAGTCCAGGCGCGCACTTGCGGCGTGGCCGCGGCTGCCAGGCCGCGGCGCCAACGAGATACTAGTCCCCTTTCAAATGTACAAATATAGGCTCCCGTGTGCTCCTTCAGTATGCAAGTGTGGAAGTAGTCTTAATCTCTTCGTTTGACTATGTAGAAACATAATTTTGATGGTGGCACTCTCAAAAATGGTGCGTTTGGGCGCTGCGGGCCAAAAACAAAATGGCCGCCATCAAAAGCACGTTTTCCTATTTATATCAGTAACCGTTGAAGATACGAAAAAATGTTTTTTACAAAAAATGTAGCTACACAAATTATACATAGAAAAGGTCCTTACAACTTTCTTTGTATAACTAACCGTTGTCTCAAAAAAATTACTTTTGTAAAAAGAATAATCAAAAAATATGAATTTTAGGGTTTTGCAAGTGAATATTTATATGTACGCCATTGTTGTTGGGAGTTTTATTGGCTGCCGCAAGACCAAATTTGGCCATTATGTACACCCCGTCAAAATGCCGCAAGACCATATTTGGCCACCCGAGTCGAGCCGCACACAGCATTCGTTTTCGAGGTCATGTTATTGTTTTCTCGCTCATATTTTCTCAACTATCATCTCGCTGGAAATGGCTGTAAATGAATATAAGGAGGGATGGCTTCTGAAGCCTGGTGAGCTACATATCATAATTGCTCAGCTCCGGACAATAGGAGAGCTCATTGAAAGTTCAGGTATACCTGAATTGTGGGTTGAATGTAGATTATATTCAGCAGCAACAATGAAACAAATCCTAGACGGTAAACACATCAGAAGAGGAATTGAAGCTCATATATCTACTGCCTCTACACTAACTAACCTACTCTTAGAAGAATTTCAAAAAGAATTTCCAGGGCAGCTAGACTGTTTGAAGCCTCATCTCCAAGAACTAGTAGAAACATTAACAACTAGTGATAAAAAAGAGCTGAAAAAGGTAAATTCCACAATAGTTTCTTCCCTACAAGAAAGAAAGATTATTCAAAATATTGAAAACTTTTCAGCAATAAAAAAGCAAAAGCATCCTGTTTTCAAACTAGCTTGCACGTATATGGATATGGTGCAAGTAATGATGAATTTCATAAGAGCTGTAAGAACATCTGATTGGAAACTGTATTTAGCATCCCTCCACGAGTTTGTTAAATACTTCTTTACATTTAATAGACTTAACTATGCTAGAATGATCACCTTATATCTTTCAGAGATGGAAAACTTGGAATCAACAGATCCAGAAATCTGGAAACAGTTTATGGAAGGTAATTGGGTAGTGAACAGAAGTAAAGTACCATTTTGTTCTCTAGGTGCGGATGAGGCTCTGGAACACCAAAATCGAAAACTAAAGGTACATGGAGGACTTGTGGGTATAACACTCAATGAGAATGCTCGAAATCGATTCTTCCTTGCTAATTCGGAACTAACTAGAATTGCACGTGAAACTGAGAAAATGATTGGATTAAAAAGTACAGAACGAAGTCAACATCACGAAGTGTCAGTAAAACTCCAACAGCGCCAGGGCGATAATGTGCTTACACTAATGGAAGCATTTAAAAACTCAACAAATCCCTTCCAATATAAAAGTGATGACCTCATTCATATCCTCACTCAGCGAGTCTTTCCTCAAGAAGTAAAAGTGTCTTTAGACAGTGTTGCCGAAGTTGGTAAAGATCTCCATAATATTTTCTTAGATCAACGAATTCGTTCAAACACAATTCCGTTCTGGGATCCCATGAAAAAGAATGTCATAAAAACGTGTAAATCAGTAGCTAAGAAGATTAACATTACCATCAAAGACAAAACCGTTGCCATTAAGACAGACTTATCTCTCATTTCAAGATTGTTGATAGATTCCAGAAGCAGACCTGACATAGATTTGAGGCACAATTTAAGCAACTACGAGTTTTCAGCACTACCAAAGTCGTTGTTTGCAATTGACGGGAGTATGCACCATTGTCTGGCTAAGTACAAACTTACAGATGCTCTAGAATCAATCCAAGAGAAACCTGCTGAAGAAAACGAAGATGATAATACGTCTACAGCTCATGATGTTCCAGTACATAATGACGAGCTACATGGAAAAGCTGTAATAGTAGATGGCATGGCACTTCTTCATACCTACCACAAACCTACAACAGTGAAGACATGTAATGACCTCGGTGTGAAATTCAGCCAATGGATCGGATAAAAATTCAATAACTATAGTGAGGTACATATAGTTTTTGACTTGTACAAAGAAAACTCATTGAAGAAAGCGATGCGAGACATACGGCAAAAAGGCTCTGATCCAATCCAATACAAAGTCAGGCCAGAAACAAAAATTGAAAGCATACCAATGCACAAACTATTGGCCCGTGATAAGACGAAAGACGAACTAACCGAGTTCCTTTCCAATCAAATACTCAAATTCGGTGAGACCAACAACAAGAAGTTCGTACTCAGTTGGAGGGACAAGGCAGCGTCATCACATGGGGATGATGTATCCTGTCTTTCAAGCACGCAAGAGGAGGCCGACACAAAGATTATATTACATGCAGCTTATTTAGCACAGAAAGGAATTAAAACTACTCACGTGTTCTCCCCTGATACTGACGTCCTTATTCTAGCACTAAGGCGATATCCACAACTTTCTAAAGATTTTGCTTTCTATCTTGGACATGGTATGAAAAGGTTTGTTCAGATAGGGTCAATTTACAGAGCACTTGGACCTCTGAAAGCCTCTGCACTCCCTGGACTACATGCACTTTCAGGAGCTAATGTAACAGGGTCATTTGCTGGCAAAGGAAAAATAAAGTGGTGGAAAGCTTTTAATTCAGCAAGTGATACGATGATAGAAGCTTTGGCTAAATTGGGGACAACACTGTTACTCACTGTAGATGTGAGGGCTAACTTGGAAGCACTCATTTGTCAGCTATACATCCCCAAAACATCATTGACAGACATAGGAGCAGTGCGATGGTTCTTGTTTACTAAAAAACAACATCAAGATGAGAACCTTCCTCCAACAAAATCAGCACTAAATCCAGCATTGCTACGGGCTCACCTTCAATGTTTTGAGTGGAATCAGGACCTAATTCAGCATCCTAATAACCCGTCACCCTCAGATTTTGGATGGCAGAAAATAGGTAGTGCATACGAGCCTGTTGCTTGTACCAACCCCTGTGCACCAAAGCTTATCTTGGAGCTTTGCCGCTGCTCATGCTCAAAAAGACGTTGCTGTCCTCCATGTACGTGTCAGTCAAATGGACTCCGGTGTACTGAAATGTGCAAGTGCGAAGGTGATCCTGACCATTGCGACAATACGGAAGAATGCGAGGAAGACAATGATGAAGATCTAGGTTTAAGTGAAATTGACATTGACAGTGATATTGATTGTATTTGAAAATTTAACACATGTAATATTGTATTTCTTCAACAGTATTGTTATTACAAATTAGAGCTTTTCAAGAAATGTCTCTTTCCTCTTTCCAATTCCTACATAAAAAAAAATATAAAAATGGTATATTTGTTAATTTATTAAAGTTTAATACAGTTATTATTGTAATAAATCAGGAAACATGTAAAAAATTTCAAAAACTTTAAATATGTGCTTGCAAAACCCTAAAACTTCGATTTTTTCATTTCTTAATATTTCATTTTACAAAAGTAATTTTTTTGAGAAAACGGTTAGTTATACAAAGAAAGTTGTAAGGACCTTTTCTATGCACAATCTGTCAGGCTACATTTTTTATTCAACAACATTTTTCGTATCTTCAACGGTTACTGATATAAATAGGAAAACATGTTTTTGATGGCGGCCATTTTGTTTTTGGCCCGCAGCGCCCAAACGCACCATTTTTGAGAGTGCCACCATCAAAATTATGTTTCTCCATGGTCAAACGAAGAGATTAAGACTACTTCCACACTTGCATACTGAAGGAGCACACGGATGTACATTTGATAGGCGACTATACTACGAAATGTATGAAAACGCCATCGGCCGCGCGCACCTGGCCGCGCGGCTTAGGTCACGCCGCAAGTGCGCGTCCCGTCTAAGAGTGCGACTTTAGCCCGCTGGGTAGCACTTCCCAGTGTGTCGCGGTAAGGAGTTGGACACTTAGAGGCTTTTGGTGTAGCTTTACTGTATATTGTATTTATCCTTAAAATCTTGGCGTTTTATGTCATGGGAGATGAGATGTCAAGAGTCGTTATAACTTCCTGAAGTGATGGGTTCGCCCGTAGCAATTTCCACTTCCTTACTGTTATTAGTAAACTTTATCGTATGCTTGTTACCAGTGTTAAACACGTTTAAATTTAGGTAATATTAATTTTATTAGTGTTTCGTATCGCGTTTATTGTAACTTTCCTAGCGTAGCAACCCGTGGTAAGAGGAGACAGCTGAACGCAACCGATGAGCAAAAGGAGTGACTGGGCCGAACACCGCCACTTACGTCAACCTGTCATCGAGCCGATCGGGACGGATGGTCGGTACTGCTGCCGGCGTACTTCCCGATTTTGCATTTTATATTTCGCTCGCGTGCACGTTACATTATATTAAAACGACAATAAATTGTGCAACCACTGGAACAAGGCGTTTACATCTTTCGAATCCTGCAATCCTCACCAGCAAGAGGTTGTCCGAGTAGACCGCACCTCATTTCAATTAGGTTCAAATGATTTAAGTAGTTCCATGACGAAAGTCGGTTGGTTACGGTTAAATATGTCTGGCTGAAAAACGGGGTTCATATGTGCACATCAGCCCGTAAGCGATGGTTTTTCCTGCAGTTCGAGTTGTCGCGAGAGACCTCAAACTTACGAGGACACCGGCACCGACAGTACTCAACGACACGACGCCGACAGGTACATTCTTCATTGACCGGCACCGACACGCGCCGACCCGACACGGCAGCTAGAAGCGCCCAATCACCGCACCTGCGCTCGCACGCACACATAGAAGCTAGCATTTGTACACAACACATTCATAACGATGCCGGGCCGACACTAGTGGGAGACTTGCTGCTGACGACATGCCGGCGCCGGCGCCGACATGTCGGTGTCGGGCCGGGCCAGTGAGACAGCGTGCCGTACAATTTCATAGAATTATGCGTCCACTGATGTCGGTGCCGGTGTCGCAAGACATGGACTATCGTGGATATATACTATTGCGGATATCATGGATATATGGACTATATGGATATATACTATTGTGGATTACTTTGTGTAACAGTAGAGTAAATTGTGTAACTTGTTATTATTTTTTATTGATTGTCGTAGTATTATTATTTTATTATTAATATTATTGTTAACATAAGAAATAAAATTATTGCACCACGCTACATTAATTTAAGTAATAAATAAGTGCAAGGAATATTCACCAAGAGATACTTCGTTCATCAACTCAATCTCTGCATCGCAGTTAAGCGGGTCAATTTGGAGAGGAAGTCATCAATTCCAACAAGACAAGGGTGGGACAGACCATTTGTACGGCGGACACATCCATTTGTACGCGAATAACATTCGTCGCTCCAAATTGGCCGAGCACTGAGCGCACCTTTTTCCGCCAAAACGGCAAACGTAAGCAAAACCTACGGCCGGGTACTTAATCTTTTTTATTGCGTCCCACCTGACTGTTAATTATCTAGACGGTGGAACCAAGCAAGAAAGGCAACTCAAGGAGGAGAGTTTTTGTATTTCTTTAGAAATTCTGGGCATATGCCCTTAAAGAACTTAAAGAAATTTCTTAAGACGAAGAAACTTAAAGACGAACAAAGGCTCGTGAGGGCGAATGGCGGTTTTTCATATTTCTTGATCTGAAAAAAGTTTATAATGGTATAAAGCATTTTAAAAAACAAGCTTTTATTAAAATGGTCTAAAAAAAGAAAGAACGGGCTACCATAATTGAATGCCTATATAAAATTGTGTGTAAATGCTGTTGATCGTTGAGAAGTCCCCTCGTCGGGAGCCGACCCTGTTTGATGTCATGGTGGAACTTGGAACGGGCTATCATAATTGAATGCGTATACAAAATTTCCTGTCTGTGCTGTCGACCGTTGAGGAGCCCCTCGTAAGAAGGGAACCTGAGTGTGGCAGCCATGTAGCGTTGAAATTTAGAACGGTCTATCTATTCATTGAATACATCTCTTTCGTTTCTTTGCTGTTGATCGTTGAGGAGTTCCCTCGTTGGAAGCCAATCCTGGATGCCGCAGTCCTGCCTTGGTGAAACTTAGAAGGGGCTGTCTTAATTAAATGCGTATACAAAATGTCGTGTCTGTGCTGTTGACCGTGGAAGAGTAACCTCGTCAGGAGCCAATTATGGGTGTAGAATCAGGTCATGCTTACTATAAAAATTAATTATCATTGAAACTGAACCAACATGTAAAATTTTAACTTCATAGGATAAGAGGAAATGGTTTTAATACAGGTTATAAGATTTAACTGAAACAAACTGACATACATTGCAAGGTAAGTAAAATCTGGTAAATTGACAACATACAAGAATAAGTCGATTTCCAGCGTAAAGCCAATAATCAAAATCCGTCAGATATCAGTCGTATAAGTAGAGACATTTGGGGGTGTCAATATAACGGACGAACCCGTCACTTCAGGGGGTTTAATGACATCAGGTCGTTCTATCTCCCATAGAGTGAACGTCAAGATTTGGCGGACAAAGACTGTCCACTGTCTATCTCCACTGACAAGCCCGTGAGAGTCCAACGCCGTACCGCGAGACACTGATATGTAAATACAACGGGCCGACCTCACGCCCTCACTACCAGATTGGGGTGGATTTCTCCGTCATCCAGTCTGGTAGCGGATTCGAAATTACTTGCATGACCTCTAGTTAATATTAGCGGTTATCAGTTCGAAATTATCGCGCACCGTGGCGCCTTTGCTAGTCTTTTTCACGGGATAGAGTGGCAACTAGGGTTATCGACTACAGCGGGCGAGCCCGTCACCTCAGGAAGTTTTAACGATTAGTCTTTCTATCTCCCTGGAGTGAGCGCAGAAGACTTGGACAAAACAGTCCACCGTCTAGCTCCGCCACAAACCCGTAAGAGGCCAACGTCTTAACCGCGAGATAGCCAGGAGTGTCACCCGGCGGGCGTACACTCACGCCCTTACTTCCAATTGTGACCAGATTACTCCAGTCTCTCGACTGGTTACGAGTTCGAGGTCGCTTGCGCGGTCCTCTCCCTTACGAAGCGGTGAAACGGTGTATATCGAGTCTATCGCGGACCATAGCGTCCTTTGGCCGGCTGTTCACCCAGGATCGGATAGCCGATGGTCGTTTCAAGAGCAGTCGCCGTAAGGTCCGCAACCACCCCCGCTCTATAGGAAACAGTAGGTACTGCTTCCAGACTCCCCCGACTGTTAGTCAGAGTGTGCAGTCGATTGGCTTACGCCGCACGGTGCGCAGACCGTCCAGGAGTGCCAGAAGTTTGATTCCCAGGGGAAACTAACCATAGGGTGAGAGTCCTGCCCAGGCTCGCACTTCATGCGTGGATACCGTCGGATAGGTGTTGACCCGTGAGTGTGACCAACCCTGAAAAGAATGGGTCTACGTGGCCAACTCAGCAAGGGCCCATTAACTCCCTGGGATCGAGTGGCAATAGGGTCGTGTCATGAGTAGCTGACATCAGGTCAAGAATCACCCCGGCTGCATAGGAAACGTATCAGGCCGTTTCCAGATCCCCCTGCTATTCGCCGGAGTGCACAACTGATTGGCTAACACCGCACAATGTGCAAACCGTCCACGACACAGCAGAGGCAGCGTTTACAGAGTCCTTTACAGTTTCGTCTTTTTTCGATGAGGCTACGGGATGGGAGTTAAGCCGTGAGTTGAGCCGACCCAAAATGGCTAACAAGTCATTAGGCCCAAGCTGCACGGAACCGTTAGCTGCCTTTATATGTAGACAGTATAAACCTATACATAAGACAAAAATGTTAGATTTACCTCGTGAAATCGTTTATACCACCCGATGTTTCGGTGATGTTGCAACCGCAGCCGCTGTCCGGGATCAACTGAAGTATTACTTTACCCATCGTCGTGCATCATCGCCGAAATATTCGGTGCTTCAAATCTACGCGGTAAATCCGTTTTTTTTATCTTGTTTATGGGCCCTCCTATTTACATTTTATATCAATGACATAAATATCTGTTTTAAGTTTTGTAACTTTCTACTTTTCGCTGACGATTTGAAAATTTACGCACCTGTTAACGATTGTCAATTGGTCCAGGATGATCTAGATAGACTATCTCTTTATTGCGCCTCGAATCGCTTATTTCCGTTAGTTTTACGCGGAAAAACAATATTTTACCATTTAATTATACTGTAAACGGTTTCTCGATAACCAAGAAGAATGCAATCAGGGATCTAGGTGTTTTTTTAGATAGTAAGTTATTATTTAACTATCACATAGATAACATCACTAAAAAAGCATATAGTATGTTAGGATTCGTATAGTCCCCTTTCAAATGTACAAATATAGGCTCCCGTGTGCTCCTTCAGTATGCAAGTGTGGAAGTAGTCTTAATCTCTTCGTTTGACCATGTAGAAACATAATTTTGATGGTGGCACTCTCAAAAATGGTGCGTTTGGGCGCTGCGGGCCAAAAACAAAATGGCCGCCATCAAAAACACGTTTTCCTATTTATATCAGTAACCGTTGAAGATACGAAAAAATGTTTTTTACAAAAAATGTAGCTACACAAATTATACATAGAAAAGGTCCTTACAACTTTCTTTGTATAACTAACCGTTGTCTCAAAAAAATTACTTTTGTAAAAAGAATAATCAAAAAATATAAATTTTAGGGTTTTGCAAGTGAATATTTATATGTACGTCATTGTTGTTGGGAGTTTTATTGGCTGCCGCAAGACCAAATTTGGCCATTATGTACACCCCGTCAAAATGCCGCAAGACCATATTTTGCCACCCGAGTCGAGCCGCACACGGCATTCGTTTTCGAGGTCATGTTATTGTTTTCTCGCTCATATTAGCGACAGCAACAATGAAACAAATCCTAGACCGTAAACACATCAGAAGAGGAATTGAAGCTCATATATCTACTGCCTCTACACTAACTAACCTACTCTTAGAAGAATTTCAAAAAGAATTTCCAGGGCAGCTAAACTGTTTGAAGCCTCATCTCCAAGAACTAGTAGAAACATTAACAACTAGTGATAAAAAGAGCTTAAAAGGGTAAATTCCACAATAGTTTCTTCCCTACAAGAGAGAAAGATTATTCAAAATATTGAAAACTTTTCAGCAACAAAAAAGCAAAAGCATCCTGTTTTCAAACTAGCTTGCACGTATATGGATATGGTGCAAGTAATGATGAATTTCATAAGAGCTGTAAGAACATCTGATTGGAAACTGTATTTAGCATCCCTCCACTAGTTTGTTAAATACTTCTTTACATTTAATAGACCTAACTATGCTAGAATGATCACCTTATATCTTTCAGAGATGGAAAACTTGGAATCAACAGATCCAGAAATCTGGGAACAGTTTATGGAAGGTAATTGGGTAGTGAACAGAAGTAAAGTACCATTTTGTTCTCTAGGTGCGGATGAGGCTCTGGAACACCAAAATCAAAAACTAAAGGTACATGGAGGACTTGTGGGTATAACACTCAATGAGAATGCTCGAAATCGATTCTTCCTTGCTAATTCGGAACTAACTAGAATTGCACGTGAAACTGAGAAAATGATTGGATTAAAAAGTACAGAACGAAGTCAACATCACGAAGTGTCAGTAAAACTCCAACAGCGCCAGGGCGATAATGTGCTTACACTAATGGAAGCATTTAAAAACTCAACAAATCCCTTCCAATATAAAAGTGATGACCTCATTCATATCCTCACTCAGCGAGTCTTTCCTCAAGAAGTAAAAGTGTCTTTAGACAGTGTTGCCGAAGTTGGTAAAGATCTCCATAATATTTTCTTAGATCAACGAATTCGTTCAAACACAATTCCGTTCTGGGATCCCATGAAAAAGAATGTCATAAAAACGTGTAAATCAGTAGCTAAGAAGATTAACATTACCATCAAAGACAAAACCGTTGCCATTAAGACAGACTTATCTCTCATTTCAAGATTGTTGATAGATTCCAGAAGCAGACCTGACATAGATTTGAGGCACAATTTAAGCAACTACGAGTTTTCAGCACTACCAAAGTCGTTGTTTGCAATTGACGGGAGTATGCACCATTGTCTGGCTAAGTACAAACTTACAGATGCTCTAGAATCAATCCAAGAGAAACCTGCTGAAGAAAACGAAGATGATAATACGTCTACAGCTCATGATGTTCCAGTACATAATGACGAGCTACATGGAAAAGCTGTAATAGTAGATGGCATGGCACTTCTTCATACCTACCACAAACCTACAACAGTGAAGACATGTAATGACCTCGGTGTGAAATTCAGCCAATGGATCGGATAAAAATTCAATAACTATAGTGAGGTACATATAGTTTTTGACTTGTACAAAGAAAACTCATTGAAGAAAGCGATGCGAGACATACGGCAAAAAGGCTCTGATCCAATCCAATACAAAGTCAGGCCAGAAACAAAAATTGAAAGCATACCAATGCACAAACTATTGGCCCGTGATAAGACGAAAGACGAACTAACCGAGTTCCTTTCCAATCAAATACTCAAATTCGGTGAGACCAACAACAAGAAGTTCGTACTCAGTTGGAGGGACAAGGCAGCGTCATCACATGGGGATGATGTATCCTGTCTTTCAAGCACGCAAGAGGAGGCCGACACAAAGATTATATTACAAGCAGCTTATTTAGCACAGAAAGGAATTAAAACTACTCACGTGTTATCCCCTGATACTGACGTCCTTATTCTAGCACTAAGGCGATATCCACAACTTTCTAAAGATTTTGCTTTCTATCTTGGATATGGTATGAAAAGGTTTGTTCAGATAGGGTCAATTTACAGAGCACTTGGACCTCTGAAAGCCTCTGCACTCCCTGGACTACATGCACTTTCAGGAGCTGATGTAACAGGGTCATTTGCTGGCAAAGGAAAAATAAAGTGGTGGAAAGCTTTTAATTCAGCAAGTGATACGATGATAGAAGCTTTGGCTAAATTGGGGACAACACTGTTACTGAAGATGTGAGGGCTAACTTGGAAGCACTCATTTGTCAGCTATACATCCCCAAAACATCATTGACAGACATAGGAGCAGTGCGATGGTTCTTGTTCACTAAAAAACAACATCAAGATGAGAACCTTCCTCCAACAAAATCAGCACTAAATCCAGCATTGCTACGGGCTCACCTTCAATGTTTTGAATGGAATCAGGACCTAATTCAGCATCCTAATAACCCGTCACCCTCAGATTTTGGATGGCAGAAAATAGGTAGTGCATACGAGCCTGTTGCTTGTACCAACCCCTGTGCACCAAAGCGTATCTTGGAGCTTTGCCGCTGCTCATGCTCAAAAAGACGTTGCTGTCCTCCATGTACGTGTCAGTCAAATGGACTCCGGTGTACTGAAATGTGCAAGTGCGAAGGTGATCCTGACCATTGCGACAATACGGGAGAATGCGAGGAAGACAATGATGAAGATCTAGGTTTAAGTGAAATTGGCATTGACAGTGATATTGATTGTATTTGAAAATTTAACAAATGTAATATTGTATTTCTTCAACAGTATTGTTATTACAAATTAGAGCTTTTCAAGAAATGTCTCTTTCCTCTTTCCAATTCCTACATAAAAAAAAAATGAAAATGGTATATTTGTTAATTTATTAAAGTTTAATACAGTTATTATTGTAATAAATCAGGAAACATGTAAAAAATTTCAAAAACTTTAAATATGTGCTTGCAAAACCCTAAAACTTCGATTTTTTCATTTCTTAATATTTCTTTTTACAAAAGTATTGTTTTTGAGAAAACGGTTAGTTATACAAAGAAAGTTGTAAGGACCTTTTCTATGCACAATCTGTCAGGCTACATTTTTTATTCAACAACATTTTTCGTATCTTCAACGGTTACTGATATAAATAGGAAAACATGTTTTTGATGGCGGCCATTTTGTTTTTGGCCCGCAGCGCCCAAACGCACCATTTTTGAGAGTGCCACCATCAAAATTATGTTTCTCCATGGTCAAACGAAGAGATTAAGACTACTTCCACACTTGCATACTGAAAGAGCACACGGATGTACATTTGATAGGCGACTAGTACTTCGATCTTCGAAACAGTTCTCAGTCAAACATTCTCTCTTACTCTTATACAACGCATTCGTCCGCAGTCACCTCGAATATGCGTCTCAAATATGGTCTCAAAGCTACATATAATGTTCACGTAAAAAGAATTGAACGTATTCAAAATTTGTTCTTGAAAAATTTGAATTATCATTTCTTTTTGTCCTTTCCCAATTACGGCGAAGCAGCTAGCATTCATGGTCTTCAATCACTGCAATCAAGAAGAAAATGTGCAGATGTGGTGTTTTTCCATAAATTGTTGACAGGTTACATTGATTGTTCGAATTTTCTTGGAATGGTATCTTTTCGTGTACCATCGCGACTCACTCGCCAAACGGAGTTGTTCCACCTACAGCAGGTTGGCACTAGTTATGCACAAAACTGTTTTATTTATAGAGTATGTAATATTTATAATACGCAGCTCGGCGATATTGACGTATTCAATTCGTCATCTATCGCTCTTAAAAAAGCAATAATTAATGACGGTGTTGACGTATCATTGTAATCACCCTATATAATATAATATTAATAATATGTATTTAAGAATATATTTGAATAATATGTATGACAATAATATGTAATACATTATGGAACGTGCACTCACATAAAATTGTATTTACTTATATGACTCCCCCCTTCCCAATTCCCACCTCCTTTCATGTGAGTGTATTCTTCATAGAAAACTATTAAGTGTTTAAATTATTAATATTCAAATGGAAACATGTTATTACCATTATCTTTGAAACTTAATAATTTTGTACCCAATGTTTTGTAAAAGCTGTTTGTTTCCTTAACAATAATAAAATAAAATAAAATAAAAATAAATAAAAATAATGCACACCTCCAACTGCCCTTTTCCATTCGGACGGCAATATGCGTGTAATAAAGGAACTATTTAGGATATTAGCGATAGCTGGGAAAATGAGGGTAAGTATAATAATAATCGCTTAAATTTGAGACGCCTCAGTAATTACAAGTACCATGCTGTTTCTCGTGGTTTATAGTGAGGGACCTTTTAGTATTTTTTTCCTGCAATTTTTCATTGTATTGCGGCAGCTAATAGCCGCTTAGGCGAGAGTTAAAAGGAAGCTTGCAGTGGCGCTGGAAATCGCGCCAAAGATTGATGAGGAAAGTTTTTATAGCGCAAAATCCTGCTTAGCCGTTCGGCGCACGTCGGCGAAGTTGGCCGGACCCAAATAAAAATGAATTTCGTGACATCAGTTGACAGTTTTAAATAATCGGATCTGTCATTTCAAGGGTTCACGAAAAGTAGCCAAGGACTGACTTCATCTGAATATTGATCTCATTAATAACAATCGATGATCGCCCTCTCTCGGCCAGCGGACGGCGGTTGAGTTTCGTTGCAACCCCCTCGCGTGGCGCGGTTAAGGGCGGGGTCGAGCCAGTCGCCAACAGATGGCGTTGATATATGATTAAAATGTATGGCGGAATTTAAATATTATTAGTGTAGCTGTTTCCAAGCGAAACTTCACAATGTGATTTCAGAATCTAACAAGGCATCTGTGTACCAAAATTTCAAGTCTCTAAGTCCAATATTTCGAGATTGAAAAATGACCAGTGAGCCCTCCCGGTGGACCAATTCCAACCATAACCTTTTCAACTCTTGCCAAGACCAAATGATACCTGAATGTCAAATTTCAGCTCATTCGGTTTTAACTTTTGGGCCCTTTCGTGGAGGAATACACACAAACAGACAGACTTGCATCTGGAAGTGGCCTCAACCGTCTCAGGGGGCTCAAAATAGAGAATTCCGTCTTCATAACGATGAAAAAAAATGGACGTTCACAATACTTTATTTATTTATTTATTTATTTCATTAGCAAATCAACCTAACAGTTTATACCAATTCGTTGATATGCAATATACACATAAATATAAAAAATAATAGAATTATTACAAGTACATACACAACATGTTTGAATAAGCATTAAAT
Source organism: Micropterix aruncella (assembly GCA_944548615.1). Classification (NCBI taxonomy): domain Eukaryota; kingdom Metazoa; phylum Arthropoda; class Insecta; order Lepidoptera; family Micropterigidae; genus Micropterix; species Micropterix aruncella. Next base: position 33,030,843 of record OX155956.1, read on the forward strand.
ACAAATATAGTCATTAAATTTTTTAAAAAAACTTACAAACTTACGGTACATAGAGAGTGAAAACAATTTATTTTATTCTGACATAAACAAGTAGCGCAATGCCCACACCTTGAAGAGATGCGGGCTCGCTGTAAAAATATCAAAGTCTGACGCTGTCGAACATAGCGCATTTATGTGACGCAAAGCACGGGTAAGCAGACTCCATCGACTTAGGTTGGTGCGCGAGGACGGCTCCGCAAATAGATTATGAGTTCGAGCACGATTATAATTGTCCGGAACAAAGAGACAAACCTTCGCTAGCATGGTAGGATTATCAACTCTTCCCCGGATCAGCTTGAAAACGTAGGCCATGGCGAGCATTTCTCTACGCAACTTAAGAGAGTTATAGCCCACCATGCCTAGTAGAAAACTAGTAGAGGGTAGAAGTACGGATAATATCCGTAATGCTTGAAATATATAAAGCGTAAGAAACATTTTTGATTTTTTTCCAACATAGTCATTTAATGATCCTGCCATCCTCGTCGGTCGGTGGGCCGGGAAATTAAAATCTAAAGAACAGCCCTCATTGTGGGATTTTGTATTAAATTTCGATAGAGCGTGGGGTGTGGACGATGTGCATATTGGGATTGAAATATTGGGTTCCTACCTATAAAGTTGCTGTTCTATAAAGAAAATTTAAGGCCAAATTTTTTTTAATGAAAAAAACATATTTAATTAATAGAAATATTGACCCCTATTATCTATACAGATAATGTCATTTTAACTGTATTACCTACATTGTATTATTTTTACAAATTTCGTATTTTGATTTGTATTATAGTGTTATTTATTTATTCTGATATATTATTCAATCTTAATTAAGTACATTCATTGAATATAAAAATAAAAAGTTTTAAGCTATTGCATAGCTTTTATCGCGGGCCTAGCCCAGCGCGGCGACCGAATGAAGAAATTTCTTAACGAAAATTAATGATTTTAAACTGATAATTACGTCTAAACGAGTACTGTTTACGATTCGAAAAAAATATATTTAAACAAGAACATTTTCCTAATATTCTTAGCTTTAAATATTTTAGATTTTGTTTATATTACATAGTGTAATTAATTTGTGAAATTAGGTCTAACCGAACACAAAAACGACTACTACGCAAATACTATCTGGCGTATTATTATGAAACCTGCACCATTTTAAAGATAATTTAATTATCTATCTTTTTATTCACGATTTTTTCGAATAATCCGGTTTTTTGCCTTATCGAATAAAAAATTCGTGCGTGGCGCTCTATCGGAAAACGTTTAAATTATTCCGAATCATTTGCTTTCGCAGCCGCAAATGATTCGGAATAAATTCAACGTTTTCCGATAGAGCGCAGTTATCTGATATCTGAAAAAATAAAATAAATAAATAATTATAATTGCATAAGTTGTTAAAAATGCTATGCAATAGCTTTACCGCGGTAGTCCCCGAGTGCCACACGTATTTTTTTTTTTACTTTAATTAGGCTAATTGTTACGTAAGTTTTTTTACTTATTTCAGTTATTTACTCTGACCCGCCTAGATACGGGACATTTAAGTCCTAGTTAGGTGGGCACTGAGCATTAGCTGCATTTCGGTGTTCAATTTTTCCGAGTTACTTATAACATTGATAACAATGGGGCTAAATGTACAAACAAATAAATGAATAAAGATCTAAAAAAAAAAAAAAACTTTCATTTTAATGGGAGATGGTTAATTCCTCTGCTGTAAAACTCTCGTGGTTATGAACCAATGAATGTTTTGAAGGCGTTTTCACCTGAAATCCTAGGTAATTTCCACCGAAATTAAGTTACCTAATTTCTGAAAAAAATAAACTCTATGTTTTGGTCGATCGTTTAGTACGTGAGTTTGGTCTATCCGAGAACAAATTGAATCTTATGCCTAACTACAGTGTTACAATTGAATTTCATGTACTGGATATACAGCAAATATTCCTTAAACAGCTGCTGATTCATTTTCATAAATATACAAATGACTAAGTATGCTGCCAGCATATAAACACTACGAGGGCTAAACAAACACCTCTTTACCATAGGTGTGACAGACATCCCTATATGCAGAGGATGCATGGAGGAAGAAGAAACGCCACAGCATGTGTTCATGGAATGCAGGAGCGTGGCAGATCAACGGGAAAGAATACTACAATCTCCAGCATCTATCACGGAGGCCTGTAGCAACCCAAACAGGCTGCTAACCTTCTGGGACGGCCTGGGTTGGCTGGAGTAACATAAATAGAAACATGAGCCACGCACAACGGCCCAATCAAGAGGCCAAGTGCGGGAAATAGCCCAGGAAAACTAACTAACTAACTAACACTACGAGGGCTGGATAAGGTTCGTCGTTCGGCATCGTAATTCGGGTAGGAACGACATTCGCACAAACGAAAGCTGCACATTAGACCCCGTATGTAGAGTAAATTTGAAGAACCTGTTAAAATATTGGATGATATCGATAGTTTTAAAACTATAAATAAATGGCTATTGGAGAACTGAAAATTATAGTTCCATTTGCTTAAAATATTATATATTAGAAAGATGCCAATACATCCATTTTTATTATTATTAACTAGCTGACCCGACAGACGTTGTCCTGTCAAAATTTAAATAAATTTGTTTGTGATCGTCTTGTAAATTTGTGAAAAGCTATTGGAATATGTAATTAAAGGAAAAATCAGTTGTCCAAGACTTTCTCGGCAATCATACAACCACCCCCCCCCCCCCAACCCGCGAGAAAATCCTTCAACCGTCCCACTTCCCAAACTCCACCCCCCTAACAACCCCAAAAGCCCTACCTCCCAAACCTTTCGCCATAATTACCCCAACACCCCCCCACCCACTACATTCCCGTACCTTAACCCGCGCAACCCCCCTCCCCACACACAAACTCCACACACAGAATAAGCCGTAACTCGCACATCTAGGTACAGGCGTAAGCCTACTTAGATGTGTGACGTTCTAAGGGTTGCAAGGGATTTGAATGAATCAATTTGTTGGTTTATTTTAATTTAAAATCATTATTTTGCCCTAGTGTAATCTTAGTTAAAATATTAGATAAATAATAGACAAAAATTTTACAAAAAAATCCGACTCCAAAACTGTTTAAAGAACGGGCTATCATAATTGAATGGGTATAAAATAAAATGCGTCTGTGCTGTTGACCGTTGGAAGCCAACCCTGGGTGCCGTAGTCCTGTCTCGGTGAAACTTAGAACGGGCTGTCATAATTAAATGCATATACAACATTTCGTGTCTGTGCTGTTGACCGCAGAGGAGTCCCCTCGTCGGGAGCCATCCCTGGGTGCAGCAGCAATGTCATGGTGAAACTTAGAACGAGCTATCATAACTGAATGAGTATACAAAATTTCTTGTCTGTGCTGTTGACCGTTGAGGAGTCCTCTCGTCGGGAGCCAACCCAGGGTGTAGAATCAGGTCATGCTTACCATTAAAAAAATGCATTTTCATCGGAATCTGGTTCGATTCAGACATGTAAATTTTCATCTTCAAATGATAATATTATAGGAGTTTCCTTAATTCCCAATGGATCCCGTCATCAGAACAGGATTTTGATAAAAAATGGACCAATCTGTAGGTATATACTTTAAAATAAAAGATGAATTTTCCAAATCGGTTCATAAATGGCAGAGTTCTGATGTAACAAATATTTAAATAAAATATGCAACCGAATTGATAAACTCCTTTTAAATAAAGTCCGTTAAAAATAAAATAAAATATACAGGCCTTTTAAGGGGGGCATTTCAACGTTTATGGAGGTCGTGGAACTTGATGAAGAAGTTAAAATTTTATTTTGGGTCCGGTTAACTTCACAGATGTGCTCACAACGGAGAGCCCCCGTTGTGAGTAGTCGAGCAGAGTCCACTCTATTCTTTAAGTTGCGGACAATGCAATCGGTAGAGCCTCTACTGCTATTTCTTCGCCGGAGAGAAATAGTTTAATTTTAACATTGAATTGAGTTTGTAGCGTGCTACATTGACGCCGTGTAGAAAATAAAAAAAATCTAAGTATTTGAAATTTAAATTCGGCCCCATTAGCATGAAGTACCAAGTAGTTATAATGGCGGCTGACGATTAATGACGCTAGGGCTGGGCAATGACAGATGATACTCATCTAGGCATAGGGACATAGCTACCGCCGTATCTGCCGTATTGATTATACGGGGCCCCCGGGCCACGGGGGGCCCCCAACCTGACCTGACCTGACTTGGCGACCTGAGTAGTATATTCGAAATATTACAACCGGAGAATCTACCGTCTTTTTCAAACGAAGAGATATTAAACGCTTCCGGAAAACTGTCGGCTAAATACAGTAAAGATATCTCAGTTATTCTTTATGACCAATTAAAAGCTCTAAAAACATGCTTAAAATCTGAAATTCAAAAAATTCTTTCCAATTCAAAAATTCAAAAATTAAGGAACTCATTGAATTATTGCTGATAAAATTCAATAGTATTGCATCCAGTTTTCCGGAGGTAATAACAGTATGCTTTTTATTCTTGACCCTTCCAGTTACAACTGCAACTGCTGAAACTTTTTCTAAAGTTTTTCAAAATTAAAACTGATAAAAAATACCTAAGTGCTTCGATAGGACATGAACGCCTGTCAGACCTGTTATTATTGTCCATAGAGGCAGAAACTTTAGAAAAACTAAAGTCATTATCAGCTATAAATGTGTATATTTAATTTGAATTGTTTGTAAAAAATTTGGAAAAAGTGACAGATAGATAATTAGGATGAATAAATATTTCTTTCAATTTTATGCAAACATTTTTTTCTTTTGCGAGAAATCTTTACCCTTCCGAAAGGCCCCCAAAACAAATTTTTATACGGGGCCCCGCCAAGGCACGCTACGCCACTGTCTAGGCAATAGTATATAATAATATTAGTCTTGGCAGAACAGATCTAATAGGCCAAGTAGGCACCAGCCTATGGGACCGATGTGTTTTCGGGGTCAGTGCTATATAAATATATAAAAGTTTAGTAATTTACGAAATAGAATTATTCTTCGTTTTGTAGGCAATAAACGTATATTGCCAGGAAAAAGGAATCAATCCCGACTGCTTGAACATTTCTTAGAGAAGTTGACTGTCTATAGAACAAAATCGATGCTTAAGCATTAGTCAGTGCTAAAGAACAGCCCCGGATCTAAAGGGGGGGGGGGGATACCTGAAACAATATAAGTACATATGCTGTGTGAGTACAAACTATATATTTCTAAGAATGCACGAGTTTGTCAGTAACATATGGAGAGGAACTACTGGGATATGTTTCGTGAAATCTGTGATGCGTATCATGTATTTATTGCCGCTCAGTTTACTGAAGTATGTAATATGCTAAGGTCAGCTGTACAACACATATTGTATCCAGTGACCGTACATCATAATATATTATCTTTTATGGATCTTCACTGCAAGTAATATAATTTAAATAAATAATTAACAACATAGTAACATTGGGTTATCGTGTAGCATGGGTAATGTCTCTGTAGCGGGACATTACATGATAATAACGAATGCTGTTACGCAGTCAATAGAATCAACACATACGTCTTCGAATCGGCGCACCGCTCACCGTTTTCTTCCCGCCCCAGTAACCTAACGGAATCAACGCGTGCGCACTGACGACCGCAATTGTATCGCGACGCGAGCGCACCCTCGCGCCCACACTTTGTATGTACTCAAAGAAAGGAATTGGATAATAAAACTCTAGTTCGGTATTTTATACTTTCAATTCTACATCGCATATCTTTGGAGTCAGATATCAGACATTTTTCATAGTTTTCTAAAAGAATTTATAATTTTTTTGTTTTTTTCGAAGACTGATTTGTATATTCTTAGATATGTGCCATTTTTATAAATTACAATAAATTCATTTTTGTATTTATTTTTGAAATGTAATTGATAAAACCATATTCTTAAATGTTTATTCTATAATAAGAACCTATAGTTATTTTTGAACTGTGTATGGCAAAAAAATGCCTTTTTTAGTGGAGTTAACGGTGATGTAGCCAATAGGGTCGGTAATTAATGGTTAGTAGAAAACCCCTGCAGAGGGCAGCTGCGCATTCAGTAGACGCAAGAGTGGAGGTGAAGGAGACCAGTAGAGGCGAGGATCATAATTGTTACCTCGGAAACAAACAGCGATTCGATAGGCACAAGGAAAACCACCGCATAACCCCCTCCCAGGCAAATCATTATGGCTGAGTACAATAAAACCATGGCTCTCAATCCCCAGCAGACCTTAGATGGTCAAAGGGTGCGAAGAATCCCCGGGGGGTTAGCCATTAAGAATGCGACATGGAATGCTCAAGTTGTTCCGCGCCGCAACATCACGGGCCCGAGTGGCCATAATGACCGCCGATCTCCGATAAGAGATGGCACTTTCAGAAGAAGAAAAATCTGTATGAAGTCAATGGTAGAAATTTAGAAACAAAAATTGAATTTAATATGCATTTGCTGCTCCAGTCTACTGCTTGGAATACCTAAATGTGATTTTCGGATACGTCTGAAAAGTGATACTGTTTCCACTTCTTCGCTTATGCGAATTAATATAGTGAAATGTTAATATCATTATTTCCCTTGGCCCTAATTTCAAAGTGTCCCTGCCGCTGCGGCTGCTCACCGCGTGGCGTTCGTTACATTGCTAAAGTTTCAAAACATGTTCTTGCTTCATTCGACGCACCTGTTGTTCGCAGCTTCCCCTACTTTAATAATAATGTGTTGAGGTCTCTGATGCGCGCGGTTGCAATAACAACGTTAACATACCGCTAACCTCGTTCTTGTTGTACATCTTTTGTTGTAAGATACTATCATTGATGAGTCTCAATATAGTCAATAGTATTTTTAACCGACTTTAAATATAGGAGCCGGTTAAAAATTCGGTGTTATTTTTTCGGTTTTTAAAAAAAAATGTTTGCTGCCTCAGAACTCAGTCATTTATGAACCCATTTGGAAAATTCTTTTTTTTTATTTGAAAGGATATACTTCCAGATCGGTCCCAGTTTTATCAAAATCCTGTTCTGATGATGGGACCCATGAGAAATTGAGGGAATTCCTCAAATTCTATAATATGAAGTAAAAAATATATGACCTGATTCTTTACTCAGGGTTGGCTACAGACGAGGCGACTCATCAAAGGTCAATAGCACAGACACGAAAGTTTTTATACGCATTCAGTTATGATATCCCGTTATAAATTTTACCATGACACGGCTGCTGCACTCAGGGTTGGCTCCCTACGAGGGGACTCCTCAACGGTCAACAGCACAGTCACAAAATTTTGTATATGCATTCACTTACGACAGCCCGTTCTAAGTTTCACCAAGACATGATTGAGGCACCCAGGGTTGGCTTCCAACGAGGGAACTCCTCAACGGTCAACAGTACATACACGAAATTTTGTATTCGCATTAAATTATGATAGCCCGATCTATGTTTCACATGAAATGGTTCCTGTACCTTATAAATAAAAATGAAGTCGGTTTATTTTTTGTTGAAATTTTGTATTATATTCGTTTAAAATTGCAAATGGAGCGATAATAAAAAAATTGGAACATGGAGCGAGTCATGCTCGGCATATCGTTGCGCGATCGAGTTCGAAACGAGCTCATCAGACAGCGCACAACGGTGGGCGACGTGGGTCAAAGAGTGGCCAAGCTGAAATGGGCTCGGGCCGGCCACGTAGCCCGACGACACGATGAACGGAGGAGCAAGCGCGTTTTGAAGTAGAGACCCCGGCTAGGCAGACGATGTGTGGGCAGACCACCGGCCCTATGGTCCGATGACGTCAAGGAGACAGCTGGACCTATCTGGATGAGGGAAACGGACAACCGATCCAGTGATTGGAGAGGCGTATGCCCAACGGTGGGCGAATGCGCGCTGATGATGATGATGAAGAAGAAAATTGCAAATACAGATTAATACGTCATAGTAATAAATACTCAAAACACATTAAATGAAACAAATAATCTTATAAAATATCCAAGAAATCAATGCCTAAAACTAAAGCAGAAAAATAATCAATTAATATTACTAATAACAAATCAGACAAAATATAAAATAAATGAATATTCATTTATTCATTTATTTTATATTTATAATGAATATTCATAAAATAGAACATTATTGCTAGGAGATTTACCATATGAATAATAGAGGTATCTTAGGGAGATGAGATTATTTTTCAGAATAAGTATGTATATTAAAGACATCGTAATATTTTTTGAGCCCATCTACCTTGAAAATAGCTTGTGTAATGAGCCAGTGTTTAACTCTATAGTCGCTCATTTTTGGTCCTAAGTCGACTTATTTTTGGTTGTGTCGACTTCAGAAGGTTATTAAACAGATTAAAGACCAAATACACAAATGCCTTTTGGATTATAGTCAAACGGATTTTTGGGAGGGCTATCTTAACTTTTCTTCGATTGTAGTCGATTTTATAGGGTATTAGTTTGCGTGATGTAATACTACGTTCTAGAAGCTAGGATTTGTCTAAGAAACCCAACGTGTAGATGGTACCCATAGTTCAAAACAAAGATTAATCTTCTCTTGTGTAGTAGCATAATAGGCGGCGTTCTTAACATGCCGTTACGGTATCATATCATGAAGTTAAATAATAATATCGAATTTAATACTTGTATGTATGTTATATTATTTTCGGGCACTCTTTTAGGCGTGAAATCGCCAAGCATTTCACTTGTTTTGGCATTTAATTGTGCCAAACTTTAATTATATTTTCCTGAAATTTCCGTTTTTTTTGGGATGATTTTGGGGGATTTTTCTGCCAATTGTATTCAATAAACTCTAAATAGGATTTAAACCTGGCGAGTTTCCTCGCCATGGTGGAACATTATTACCATGGTTTGCAAATTTGCCTGAACCTAATATAACAAAAGTCAATTATTGTGTTCATTTATTTTATTTTATTTTATTTCATTCTGGAACCAAACAGAACTACATACAATGCAATAAAAACCTATTTAAAAGTGACAAAAATCCATTAATGTGATTCCGAATATAAAGTATACAAAATGAACGCAATATAATTTTATATTGTTTCCGCTTGAGAATGGGGGGAATCAGGATGGGAAGTAAGGTGAAAGGGAGAGACAAAATAGATAAAAATATATTATGTATGTATATAAATATATTTATATTAAATTTTAGGTATGATATATAGTTATTATAATGAATATACTTGAGATAAAATTATGTCCTTGAACTAAATTAAATGAAATATAATATGTATAAATATATAAAATCGAAGACTATCGCGGTTGTTTATAATGTATTTAAAATGTGCATCCTATTTATAATGTATAAATATTTTGTGATCATCTAGATAGACTCTAGAATTTGTTAAGAATATTTAATGAGTCTTATTGTAATTACATTGTAATTAATGTAATTTTATTTAATTCAATGTAAATTTAATTACATTACATTAATTGTACATTACAATAAATTTAATTAATTACAGCCTAATGTAACTACATGGTAATTACATTGTAATTACATTGTAATGTAATTACATTTTAATGTAATTAAATTGTAATGTAATTAAATTTTAATTAATTTAATTGAATGTTATGACATTACATTACATTAATTGTACATTACAATAAATGTAAATAAATGCATTACATTAATTGTAATTAATGTAATGTAAATGTCTCGGCAAAATAGTTGTATTTAGAATTAACTACCAATAATATTAATATTAAAATATTCATAATACCGTAAACATTCCACACAACAAAGCCGTGAATATATGTATTCTACAGTTTTGAATAAGGGAATCACTAACATAGTATATTAAAGAAACCATGGAAACGAGAGAAACCATGGAAACAAGAGGCAAGAAAAAATAACAAAAAAAAAAAAAAGAAGTAACATATTTTGTTTTAAAATTTTCATTCTTTCACAATGTAACAAATAGAAATAATTGAATTTATAATTTATTTGAGCCACATTGAAAGTGGAATTATAAAGTGACAAGAAAACAGTTTTTTAATCAACCTTCAAGCGGTAGAGACAAAAATAATAGTCAGTGTTCGGAAAACTTTCGATAATTGAGTGCACAAGAGAGAACTTCGCGAGACCAGACTTCGACAGGACCGAGTTTATAACCCGACCCCGACGATATCTACGCTTCGCAGGACAGTACTGCTCTTCAAACGGTAAGCGACAATAACAGCTTATACCTTGATGCCTCAATTATGCGAGCGGCTAGATTTACAAACTAGTGGAGACTAGATCGATCTTATAGGAAAAGAGATCGCTGCGGAATCTGCAAAAGGAGACCGTACGATACAAGAACTTAAGGTCACCTTGTATCGCAACTCGCCGAGGAGAGACACGCCTCTACGAGTACCCGGTGTGCCATCGGCAGTAAAACGCCGGTTCACATCACCCCTGGGTGCCACCAAAATTGCACCTTGTCGTTCTATGGCTACCCTAAAATAAGGTGGCAGATTTTCGATCGGTTTAACCGCTGACCGCTGGATTTGCCACTACATAGAATCGTTGGTCCTTCGAGCCGGATTCTGGACTAGATACTACAAAAAAAAACCGCTTAGGAGCTAGATTAAAATCAGAAAAAACAGAAAGGAAATATTTTTCTGAAAAATATAAAATTTGCAAATAAACCGTTGAAACTCGCTCAATCGGTTTAAAATCAATACCGGACGGCACAACGGTGCCTACCTACCACAACCTAACGATATAGTGGTAACAAATCAATCGATATGATGTCAAAAACGGCACGCCAGCCCGCAAAAGCGAGCGAATCGCCGCCAGAAACGTAGACGGAAGCGCCGAGCGCGACGCCACGAGATCACATGATGATACCGGCGCCACGATCGTTCCCCAGACAGCGCCGTCTATAGCCACATCGACGACGAGCCGCCGATCATCGAGATCGATGGCCGCCCGCATCGCGACACTGCAAATCGAAGCCGAGATACACGCCGCAGCAGAACGAGCACGCTTACGAGCCGAGACCGCCGCCGCGGACAACGCCGCGGACGCAGCCGCCGCCAGGGCTGCCGCGGACATCGATGTGGCTGCCGCCAGGGCCGCCGCCGCCGCACAGCGCATAAAGATAGAAGCGCTAGAAGAGAAACTTGAGCTCCAAAAACGGCTTATTCAAGCGCAGATCGAGGCGGAAGATGATGACGACTACGATGGCGACAGCCGCCGATCGAGGAGGAGACAGGACGAGAAGAGCCGAGCCGCTGCGTCCCAAGCTTCGTTTCGCCACACGTCCGCGTGGCTAGACACGCTGCAGGAACCGTCGCGTCCGACTCAACCGTCAAACAATAACATTGTAAAAATAGACCATGTCCCGAATGTGCAAAAAAGTGCTGTGAATGTATCAGTGCAACCCCACCCTTCTGAGTACGCCTTAAGTCATGCTCGCGCCCATTTGTTGAAAAACTTACCAAGGTTTTCAGGTGATCCACGTGAGTGGGCTATATTCGCAGCTCTATTCGACCAAGGTACAGAGACCTGCGGCTTTACCGACGCCGACAACTTGGTACGGCTACAACAGAGTCTGCAGGGCGCCGCGCGCGAAGCGGTCCGTGCGATGCTCGTAGATCCACGGAATGTCGCCGAGATTCGCCGCACGCTCGAACGTCGCTTCGGCCGCCCCAGCGCAAGGATCGACGAGCTGATGCGAGAGGCTCACCGAACGCAACAAATATCGGTCAGTGACCCCTTGTTCAAACTTGTGGAATTTGGTACTGTTGTGTGTAATGTTGTACATTCGCTGAAGAATATGGGACACGATAGCTATTTGATAAATCCACAGCTACTGCGGGAATTAGTAAATAAATTACCGCAACACTTACGGTTGCAGTGGTTCTCAACCAATAATGGAGATCACCCAACTTTACTACATTTTAGCATATGGTTAGAAGGAATTGTAGATGCGGCAGCACAAGACGACTCGCCGCCTGCATTTTCTAACTTAAATACATCGAAAAATAACAATAGATTTCCACAAAACAACAAAAAGTACACGCATAATACTACTGAAAGCAAACACATTGAGTGCGCAAAATGCAAGAAAAACAACCACCGTACACCCGATTGTAAGTTTTTGTTAGCCATGTCTGTACACGATCGCTGGGAATGGGTCAAACGGGATAAATTATGTATCCGATGTCTTATTAAGGGTCACAACTTAAAAAATTGTAGAAAATCAGGGCAATGCGGGAAGGACGGATGCGTACAGCCGCACCATGTGCTTCTGCACTCCGACAAAGGGAAAACAAACAAGTCTGAACCCGCGCCGGTAGAATCCGAATCACATGACAAACCTAGCCCTTCGACGAGCGCCGTGACCAATACGTGGAATGAAGCTACTGAGATGCTGCTACGCGTAGCTACCGTAGAATTAAGAGGTCCCCTGGGCTGTTATACCACTCTCGCCCTACTGGACGAAGGCAGTACTATCACCCTCTTAGAGGAACAGATAGCAGATAAAATAGGAGTAGAAGGACCCCGGAGTCCACTAAATTTAGTAGGAGCCTCCGGCATGGCTATTCAAAACGCAACTACGCGCCGCGTAAACGTCGAGATCCGCGCCGTAAATACAAATCGGTTTTACGAAATGAAGAATGTTCGTACGATTAAAAATTTAGAATTGCCGACCCAAGTCTTTAAAGCCCAAGCTATGACCGATAAATGGCCGCATCTAAAAAACGTGCCTTTATGCGACGTTAACGGACGGCCCAAACTGTTGATCGGAATTGATCACTGGGACTTATTTATTCCCAGGACAATTCGGGCCGGTCCGATAGAAGGCCCGACAGCAACATCGTCTCGATTAGGCTGGACTTTGGCTGGTGCGTCAGGGCACAAAAGATCTTCAGATACGCAACAAGTAAACACCCTTTGCAACGACGATAAAGTCGACGAGTTAGTGCGGAGTTATTTCGATGTCGAAGACTTAGGTCCCCATTCGAGGAAACATCGTCAGAACACCAATCAGAGGGCAGAACAACTCCTACAGGCAACTACCCGTCAGGTAGGTGCACGCTGGGAGACCGGCCTACTTTGGAAGACTGACGATATTTCAATGCCGCCCAGCCGCGATATGGCTGAAAGGCGTCTAAAGTCGGTAGAAAAACGCCTAGAAAAAGACCCTATACTAGCTCGACAATACTCGGAAAAAATGAGCGACTTCATCGCGAAAGGTTACGCCGTAAAACTATCTGAAGCAGAAATAAACACCGAAAACAACCGAATATTTTACATACCACATTTTCATATAACAAATCCCAATAAGCCGGGGAAAATGAGGCTCGTTTTCGATTGCGCCGCCAAAGCTAATGGCGTTAGCCTCAACGACAACCTAATATCTGGACCCGACCTCCTTAATCCCCTAATGGGAGTACTATTTAAATTCCGTCAAGGACTGATAGGATTTGCTGCAGACATCAAAGAAATGTTCCTTCAGGTTAGATTAACGTACGCGGACTCACAGAGTCAACGATTTTTATGGCGTGATATGGACACCTCTAAACAACCAACCGAATATCGTATGCAAGTCGTGTTATTTGGCAGTACTTGCTCTCCATGCCTAGCGCAAAATGTAAAGAACCGGAACGCAGAACGCTTCTCAAATGACTTTCCTGACGCGGTAAAAGCTATAACGGATCGCCATTATGTGGACGATTACCTTGATAGTACGAACGATATCGAATCTGCCAAAAAACTGATTCATGATGTGTCGCGTATACATCAATCAGGCGGGTTTGAGATCGTAAACTGGGCCAGCAACGACACTCGTACTTTAAACGAAATTCCCGTCGAGAGGCGATCAAAAACAAACGTGGCGTGGTCAAATCCAGATGACAACGTCGAGCGCATACTCGGGCTTCAATGGGACCCAAAAACAGACAAATTATTTTTTGATACTAATTTTAGGAAAATAAAACCCGACATATTGAACGGAACAATTATTCCCACCAAACGACAGACATTACAGGTCATTATGTCAGTGTTTGATCCACTCGGCTTCTTGGGACCTCTAGCAATAAAGGCAAAAATTCTGCTACAGGATATATGGTTAGAAAAGGTTGACTGGGACCAAGCGATCGGTAGTAATTCCTTCACGAAGTGGCAGACATGGTTAGAAGAACTAAAACACATAAAAGACTTTCAAATACCACGTAGCTATCAATATGCAGGAATAAAATCTAACGAACCGACGCAATTGCATATTTTCGCTGACGCCAGCCAACAAGGATATGCAGCGGTCGCGTACGCGCGTTATATAGACACCGACAAAAAAGCATGTGTTGTATTTTTAATAGGTAAGAATAAAGTCGCACCGCTAAAAGCTATGTCCATACCTAGGCTTGAACTTCAAGCAGCTACTTTAGCGAGCCGCCTAGCGGAAATGGTAAAAACGCATCACACATGGACGTTTCAGGAAACGTATTTATGGAGTGACAGCAAAACAGTATTGTCGTGGATCCGTTCCGACCCACGGCAATATCAAACATTTGTCGCCCACCGTCTCGGTGAGATAGATCAACTAACCAAGTTAACACAGTGGCACTGGGTTCCCACGGCGGACAACCCAGGTGATCTCGGTACTCGAGATACCGCCGACAACTTTGACTTAGAAAAAATACGCAGGTGGACCACCGGTCCCGATTTTCTAAAGCTAGACCGAGAATTATGGCCCACTGAGAAATCCACTTCGCAAACAATCAAACCAGACGTAGAGTTAAAACGCATTGTGGCTACGGTCCTTCAAGTACCGAGCCCGCCCTTGCTAGATATAAATAGATTTTCTAGATTAAATAGACTTTTAAGAAGCACGGCATGGACGTTACGGTTCATAGACCGTTGCCGGCACCGAGGGAGTCACGAACCGTTTCTATTCCCAGCCGAACTAGAACGCGCCGAATTATATTGGATACAACAAGCACAATTAAGTAGTTTTAAATTAGAAATAGACGCCATTAAAAATATTACCGTATTGTCGAAAAATACAAAATTAATCAATCTTAACGCCTACCTCGACCACGAAAACGTGTTACGAGTAGGAGGACGAATAAACGCAATTAAGGGCGTCGCATTAGAGGTAAAGAAACCCCCAATATTGGACGCGAAACACCCCTTCACCCAGTTGCTCATACAACATCAGCATGAAGCGGCGGGACACAAGGGACGCGAATTCGTTGCCAACGAACTACGGCAACGGTTTTGGATATTACACCAACGCGGCGCGATTAGGAAAATAACCTTTAATTGCCTTAAATGCAGGATCGACCGAGCAAAACCAATACCACCAAAAATGGGAGACCTCCCTGAACTTCGATTAGAGCATCACATTCGACCGTTTACAAACATAGGGCTGGATTACTTTGGTCCGATCGAGGTTGCTGTCGGTCGCCGGAGAGAGAAAAGATATGGCGCACTCTTCTGCTGCATGAGCACTAGGGCGATCCATGTCGAGATCACGAATTCACTCTCTAGCGATTCGACGATGATGGCCATAAAACGCATGTGTGCGCGCCGTGGAACCCCGCTGTCATTTATTCTGACAACGGAACTGGGTTTCACGGTTCAAATAATGAACTGAAAGCCGCCATTCGCGAGATAGATTGGGACGATCTGCGATCGCAGAGCGCCATGAAACGGATCGAGTGGAAATTCAACACACCGGCTGCCCCGCATATGGGCGGATTTTATGAGCGGTTGGTACAATCTATAAAAAAGGCACTCTACGCCACCCTAAAAGAGAAAGCTCCCCGCGAGGAGACTCTCGCCACACTAATGGCAGAAGCTGAAAATTCAGTGAACAGTCGGCCTCTAGTCCATGTGTCGTTAGACAGCCTGGACGCGGAGAGCCTGACACCGAATCATTTTTTAATAGGCTCATCATCAGGCAGATTGAATTTCGGAGTCATAGATTCAGACAGCCTTTGTTTGCGAAAACAATGGCAAATCGCCCAAACCCTGGCCAACCACTTCTGGAATCGGTTTGTCAAGGAATATCTACCTACACTTGCCAAACGGCCGAAGTGGCGGAACGAGGTCGCACCTATAAAGGAAGGCGATTTAGCCTTCTTGGTAGACCCTCAAACCCCGCGCAACATGTGGCTCAAGGGTATCATCGAAAAAACTTTCCCTGGAAAAGACGGACAAACCCGTTCCGTCGCAATAAAATGCCGTGGTAAGATATACCAGAGACCAACTACTAAGATAGCTGTAATCGCCGTTCCCGACAACAGGTAAACTCCTACAGTCGTTTACGGGAAGGGGAGTGTCTCGGCAAAATAGTTGTATTTAGAATTAACTACCAATAATATTAATATTAAAATATTCATAATACCGTAAACATTCCACACAACAAAGCCGTGAATATATGTATTCTACAGTTTTGAATAAGGGAATCACTAACATAGTATATTAAAGAAACCATGGAAACGAGAGAAACCATGGAAACAAGAGGCAAGAAAAAATAACAAAAAAAAAAAAAAAGAAGTAACATATTTTGTTTTAAAATTTTCATTCTTTCACAATGTAACAAATAGAAATAATTGAATTTATAATTTATTTGAGCCACATTGAAAGTGGAATTATAAAGTGACAAGAAAACAGTTTTTTAATCAACCTTCAAGCGGTAGAGACAAAAATAATAGTCAGTGTTCGGAAAACTTTCGATAATTGAGTGCACAAGAGAGAACTTCGCGAGACCAGACTTCGACAGGACCGAGTTTATAACCCGACCCCGACGATATCTACGCTTCGCAGGACAGTACTGCTCTTCAAACGGTAAGCGACAATAACAGCTTATACCTTGATGCCTCAATTATGCGAGCGGCTAGATTTACAAACTAGTGGAGACTAGATCGATCTTATAGGAAAAGAGATCGCTGCGGAATCTGCAAAAGGAGACCGTACGATACAAGAACTTAAGGTCACCTTGTATCGCAACTCGCCGAGGAGAGACACGCCTCTACGAGTACCCGGTGTGCCATCGGCAGTAAAACGCCGGTTCACATCACCCCTGGGTGCCACCAAAATTGCACCTTGTCGTTCTATGGCTACCCTAAAATAAGGTGGCAGATTTTCGATCGGTTTAACCGCTGACCGCTGGATTTGCCACTACAGTAAATGTAATGTATGTACATTTTAATTACATTGTAATCTAATTACATGTAATGTTTTTCCTACCATTGTCGAGGTATGGCATGGTGCTAGCTCTTGCTGAAATAACCATCCCTGCTTTGGAAACAGATCATGAGCACCAGTAAGCAATCGATCTTTCAGAATATTAGTATATTGGACACTATTTATCCAATTGACTTGTTTGACATGCAACCCCATACCATCTGGCTTTCTGGGCATTTGTTGTATTAAACAGTCAGTTTAGGCCTATGCTATCTTTGGTTTTAAGCTAAACGTGGGTACGCTTGTCAGACATAAAAAAATAAGAAGAATTTGCATGTATAGGATATGATCAAATATACACACAAGAACGAAAGAATATACAAGAAAGAAATAAGTAAATGTATCGCGGCATTACTTTTGTTTTTTCATCGGCCAGTGCGGCTTTTCGTATTCTTTGTCGCCACTTTCATTTCAGTGAGTGTCAATATGTCAAAAGTGCTTTTGTCATCGTTGACATCCGCTGCCGCTGGCGGGTGCGGCGAACGCGTGCGTCGAGTTCGCAATTCCCCCCCGCCGAACCGGAAAAATGAGTTCGCAGAGACTTGTATTGTATAACCAACGCTAACCACCCAGAGAGAATGAAGCTAACGAAACATACAAATGTGTACCCTAATATAAACGAGCGCCATTGAATATAATGTATGTAATCTGGGATGGATCGTTTTTTCTCTCTTCAGAATTGAGAAAATGCCCTATGCAGAAAGATGTGCTATGGTATATATATAGACCAAGCGAAAAATGAAAAAAAAATATTTTTTGCTAAAGTACGTGTATATATAAAAATAGCTGACCCGTGCCCACTTCGTTGGGCGGTAAAACTTTTTACTTGTGATGAAATTATGAGTATGGTTTGGTTAGTACTGAGTGCTATGATTTATTTCCTGACTGCCAAAAGAAGGGTTATATTTTTACTGCATATGTAGGTATGTATATATTTGCAAGCCAATTTGACTATATAACCGTTATTTGTGAGTGTCTTCTTGTGAGTGTCTTATCTCTTTAACCATTTATGCAGTAAAAGTGAAATTATATGCAGTAAAAGGGAAAAGTCTTTTGTTTAAAACACTTGAGAGGATACATTTACTTATTTCGATAATAATTCATAATTGTTGATAATATGACCAATAAACATGACCTAACGATTTACATTATTTTTTGAATTTGAAAAATTACTTTTTGTGACTCAGAAATAGGTTCAGTAGTTCCAGAGATTACTTCCTACAACGTCACAAACTTTATCTCTTTATAATATTAGTATAGATAAGTGTTCGAGCCTTTTTATAGAAAAAGTGAAAGTGATTTCTGTTACAGGGAAACAAGCATTTAGTATTTTGTAATGTTTATATGAGAGGACATATACATGTAATTATTTGATTATAATTTAAAAAATCAGATACATTTACTAGCTTCTATTCAGAATCAAATCAAGAAAAACCTAAAAACCGACGAAATTACAGTGGACGGTTATCATGTTTGGTGTGAGGTTGAACTGGCATGTGGTTTCGTGATTCCAGGCGATTTCTTGTAAACCTATCTCCATATAGTCCTCAGACATCACCAGATGTTTCCCTGGCTATTTTGAGCTTTGGTTCTGTAGTTTAGTGTGGCAGGGAAACCCCTTGATAGTAGGTAGTAATGCCGCCGGGTAATCGGGTTTTCCTCCGTGGTCGGGTCGTATCAAGTGGGGGATATTTCAAACGTACCGCTTTCGTCTTTTAAAAGGGTGGCAGGATAAAACGGGACACTGAAAACTGGAATTGCCTCTGTATCTGTCTGTAGCAGTAATACTGCTCTATAGGATTATCGGACTGATTCGACAGGGCGGGAAGGGGGACCTGCAATGTACGTACGTTGTATTATTAGTTACTATTCAGTAATCATCATTTTGTTTAAAGATTAATATTTTTATTACAGAGAAAATATTATTTTGAGTCTAAGATTACGAAAAATTAGGATTTTTACATTTTTCCCAAAATTTCAACCCTCTTGAAATCGATTTTTAAATTATTTTTCTTATAACCTTCATATCATAGACCATCTGTTCCGTATAGGGAAGTTTCGATAAATGATTTTTTTTCTCCATACAAGAGCGATCCACTCTGTATTCGTAAACACGTTTGCGGATTCATTTTCACAACTTCCAGCCAGTCTCGGATTTGCGGATTTTTCCGAGCCAGGGCAAAAACTTGACATTGACGCTCCTAACCTCCCCTCCCCTCCAGCATTTGAGCGTTCTGCACACGCTGCAGACTGCACACGCGTTCAAAAATCAACTTATGATGCGTTCCAAAATCAAATAAACAATCGATAAAACGACGCGCCCTGTAAATGCGCCGCGATATAAGGTTTTTTCAAACATATGAATTTGGCGTCCCCTTACCGCTCTGTAACCCGGTTTGCTACCCCCCCCCCCTCCCCCCGCCTTCCCCCTTCCCCCGCCCCTTAGATTCGTGGCAGCTTCCAGCGAATCGAGTACTTCATATTTTAGGGTAGGTGCAACGCAGTAACTCCTTTTATTTTTGGACGGATTAAAAAAAAACAGTGCTGTATGTTTAGGTCCTGAATAGATTATACGAGTATATGAACTCGTAACTCGTAAGTTGATACCACCACCTCACACCGAACAACCTGGAGTCTTGTGAGGGGTGGTCCCTCACAGTTACTCTATTCGTTCTATAAGGTTTGTAAATATCCTTAAATGTGATTATGATATCATGAATATTCATATAACCAATCTTGTAAATCGCTTTTAATTTTTGCCATTTGACTTTCAACAATGTTTATTTTATCCTGAAAGCACTTGGTTCGCGTTGGCGGAGAAAATTCTTGCAATTGGCTATGTCTTTGCAAGTTGGGTAATACAACTGGCAATACAACACACAAAGTAATTTAACTTACCTGGGGACTGTCCATTAGGAGAGGAGCTGTGAGGTCAGCATGGTCGTCTTCATTCTCAGGAAACACTGGACTGTCATTTAAGACTGTTGTCAGCATGTTGACTGTAGAGACTGTCACCTAAAAAAACAAGAGGATACATCTATAGAATTATCGTTATGAATATAAGAGTGAAAAGTATTGTTAGATTTGCACCAGGGTTCCTTCCGGATTGTTTATGGACGTGATATATATTCAGGCATTAAGTCATGGCGTGACCAAATTTGTGACCATAGAAGTGTTTAATGGAAATTTATAATATGTCTGTATTCGCTTTATTTATGGTCTAAGAAAGTATTGCTATATTACGGAGTACAGAAGGAGACTTCACTGGTTTACGATCCGAGAAAGGAGAGATAAGAGAGTCCTGTGTCTGCTCTTTAGTACCTTGGAGGGGGCCGTTCCGAGCTATCTCATAAATAGGTTCAATGCTCTATCAGCTCACGGGCGCCCTCTGATATCTGAAGATAATCTACTGGTCCAGATTCCTGCTCACAGTAGTTATTTCTACTCCCACTCTTTCGCGTATATAGAGCCCGTCTCTGGAATGCTTTACCCACACATGCAAAGACAGCACTGAGTTTGTATTGCTTTAAACGCAGACTCAAAAAACACTTTAACACGCGTTTATAAAATTCTCTCGTCCCCTCCCCTTACCTTCAATGCGTCATTATTGGTTTATAGTTTTTCAAATGTATATTTTTTGTCTCATTTTCTGCTACAGTTGAATATTAGATACGATCTACTTTGTAAGTGATTTAATAGTTTTATCTTATTTTTACCGCATTTTCTTTCCACTAGGTTAAGGTTAGCTGTAAGATGTTTCTTAAAACGCAATAAACTCGCCGAATTGTTTTATCAAATAATTTTATCACCGCCACCTCATTAAATAAATGCAGTCTGCTCGAAGAATCACGGCCACTGTTTTTGACCAGGAAAGGCTTCTGATTGAGGTTATGCCAACTGGTACAACCATAAATGCAGATTCATATTGTGACATTCATGTTATTTAGATTTTATTTCTTTAAATCCTTGAATAATTATGACAATAATGTTTTTGTTATTTTTTTGGTTCATCTACACATGTATTTGAGTATTAAGAGCCCTATCACATATTTTTTCCAGAAAGGCAAGAAAAGTGGATTTTTGGCGTTCTAATTCCAAGAAATGAAGAGATTTCTACAAACTTTAATTACTGAATTACCTGGACCATTTCTTGATGTTGACCATAGCGGCCTTTAATTTTAGATATAACGAATATTATTTACTTATTCAGCCCATTTTCCGAAAGTCGTTATTCGTAAAACGCTCGGAAGGCAAACTTTGAGCTCCTTAATACAGTAATATCACTACAACGAAAACCGTATACTATTTTTTTTTATGTCCGTCATGTATTCTTGTTTACCATAGCGGCCTTATTTTTTCGTTTTTTGACCACATATCCAAGGTATACATTACTTACAATTACACAAAATTTAAAAAAAAACTTCCTGTATCATTCTAATTTTCTCAGAAATAAAATAAGATTCTTATATAATACTTATACTATATTAAAGTTCACTCTTTTAGCAATACGACATAATATAAATTATTGTTATTAGAAAGGAGAAAACACTGCAAAAAACAATTAGAAATTGTGTATATATTTGCTTGCGCAAGAGAAGAGCGCTCAGTGCCGCGGTTTTCTCCCAGGGTTGAATAGTTATTTATTTATTTTTTTATTTATTTATCCTATCTTTTATAGTTACATCCAAAAAAAAATGCGTTCATTTTTTAAAGTCATTTTAAAAGAATACCTACGCTATTTTGTAATAGGCCTCTTAATATCTTATTGTTGTTTACATTTTTGTTTCAGGCAAAATTATGCTCGCTAGGCGGAAACAGATACCGTCATTTCTGCAGCGGTAGAAACATTCGCAATTCAATATATCAAAAATAGTTTTTTTTTGCTATTGCAAAAAATATTTCTATTTTTCAAATGTTAATCAAACTGATATAAGAGATCCATGATCATAATTTAACTTTAAGTTTAAAAAAAAGCATGAAAAGATGTTTTTTGGCCTTCTAAACTAGAGTCCCCCCTTTAAATATAAACTTGCAACGTTTGATATGTTTTCCTATTGATTTCTATGTTTGCTATTGCAAATGTTTTGTATTTGCCATGTTTGCTATATCACTTATTTGCTATGTTTGATATGTGGCCTTTTTGCTATGGTGCTGTTTTTCTTGCTATCATTATATTACATTACATTTACGTCGTGTCCAATTGGTGGCTAAAAACCGCTCTTGGACGTGTCAAAATATTTCTGTTTTAAGTAGTAAGTGTCATTACTACTTTAATATTTACGTTACATACATATATTAATTTTTAAAAATATACAGTATCTAAGAAACTTTGGAACCTACTAAAAGTTATTCGTCGTAGAACCGTATTACAAAACAAATTAAAGAATTAGAAAATTAGAATTTAGAATTAGAAAATTAAAGAATATCCTTGCTTGCTATGTTTCCGGAGTAACTAATTTGCTATGTTTGTTCGGCCTACAGCCAATTTGTCATTTTACGTGTATTCAAGAAAGGAAAACCCAAAAATAAATTTATTAAATCATAACAATATTAGTAATGCTAAATAATTCATATTATTAAGTACAACTACGGATCATTGCACCAATGTTTAGACATTGCATCAATAATTATGGTAATAGTCATAAAATATTCTTAAAACCACGACGTTCAGTGTGTTGAAGATGATTTCAAATAAATTAAAGTGGTCTATACATTTTAATTAGTGTACATAGATTCATTAATTTCACGACCAGAAATTTTAATTGACTATTGTAGTTACTAATATAACTTACACGATTAAATTTCAAAGCAATTATTTTCTATTGTGCCAACATACAGTTATGAGGTTATCGTGTTCCACCATTCCTATGTTACAGGATTAAGATAGTGAACACGGCTCGGTGGCATAGTGGTTAGGTCGCTTGATCTTACATTGTAAGGTCCCGGGTTCGATTCCCGGCTGGGTCACCATTTTCCGTTGGGATCAAATTAACGGAATTGCATTATTAATTCTATCGATCGAATGCAATAACAAGACTCACACGTACATACATGTTACACGCACACATACATATAACACGTCATAGTAGGGTTGGTTGCAAGAGATTGTCATATGACAATAAACCCGCCCATTGTGACATTTTCACAATAAAGAGTATAAACAAACAAACAAACAATATTATCAAGTGACTAATGAAGATATACTCGAGCACTGTGGATAAATCGTATTTCATAGGTACAAATTTATTATGCAAACTTGGTTTCTTGTTTGAGATTTGTATTAGTATGTGTTTACTCTCGAGAAAGAGCAGATGCTACTCGCGGAGTCCAAACAAGCTCAATGTGTTTTACAGGGTAAATAAAAGTGAGCTCGTCCTAGGAGAGAAACGAAGAGTTGTAAACATACACGCGTGGTGCACACATCGAAATGATCTGGATCAGGAAAAACGACTAACAGTTAATAACTAAAAAATACTTATAAAAACGAATGGCGATTCAGTATACCCGTTGTCCAGGGTAAACTGAATCGCCATTACGATTAATTAATTTATTTGATTGGCAGCACTTCATTCTACCCTGGACAACTGCGGTTGCAACATCGTCAAAACATCGGGTGTTACTAATTTAAAGCGGTAAATTAGTTTTTATTTTATTTATAATGTCAAACAACCGCGATAGTCCTTGATTTAATAAAAAACACTTTTTGGTTTTTCTAATTACTTCACAAAAATTAATGTATTTTTGCATTCGCACGAACTAATTATTCTAGTATTGATATCAGTTCGTGGTTAGAATTGTTTAAATGATCGTTTTGAGTCTTCTTCGGAGTCTTGAAACTACTGACCACGACATTTATCTTTGATTCC
The DNA here is from genome assembly GCA_944548615.1 of Micropterix aruncella. Lineage (NCBI taxonomy): Eukaryota > Metazoa > Arthropoda > Insecta > Lepidoptera > Micropterigidae > Micropterix > Micropterix aruncella. The sequence goes on from OX155956.1 coordinate 33,054,956, forward strand.
GGAGAATATAAAATAATTACTACATATTAGCATTGATTATATAGGTGTTTAGATTGCCTAATGCCGTACAACGTTTTAGCAGCTAGGATTTTACAACGAAACGAAACGTGTAAATGGCACTTCCAAACATTGATTATTCTTCTTTTAAGTTAGACAAATATTTGCCGTTCTAAACACGTCGTTACGGTAACCGCATCTCAAAATAAAATATTAATTTTATAGCAAAGTTTAAAACCATATTTTTTATTATTTTATTATAATTTATATAAAGATTTATTTAAAAAAATTGATATGCATGTTTTGATACCTAATAATTACGCTCTTTTATATTCCAATAGACTAATAGATTTCATTCGAATCCCTCCGTATTATTTCTATTATTTAACCAGCCTATTTAAAAATGCGATAGATAGCACTAATAACTGGTTGTTTATTATCATCGGTTAAATAATGTTGTTTTAAAAACCCATTATTTGTATTATAATTGAAATTAATACCATTAATTATCAATGTATCGTAAATGCCATAATAAATTGCTGTTTCGCCGGGCAATGCTACCAACGCCACCTGTACGCCGCCGGTGCAGATAAGTTGCCAAAACGTACTATGGAATTGAGCAATCTAATACTCCAAATAATCAATGATTAAACTTATAAGAATTATCAAACCTGGACAAGGATAAGATTTTAAAGGATGAGTTTAAATTTACTGGCACTCTTGAAGTAAATTTAAATGAGTAAAAGAAGGCAGCTCCATCTTGTGACCCTTGTACTCAAGGTAGTACGCAATAAACAGCCGCGATATCTTTACTCGATTATGACGTGGTCCCGTAACCGGCATGTCCATTCAACACGGGCACGTGAACAACTTGCTATAATACCCAAGCACAAAACTACACATTTCCAGTGCAGCTTTTCGTATTATTCTGCGGTTGTATGGAATCGGTTGGGAATGGCTTTGCGATCGAAATCAATTGCAGTATTTAAGGACCACTTTAAAAGTTTATTATTAAAGGATGATATTTAGATGTCATAATTTGATTTTATTTTAAAATAACTATTGCTAATTGGATTATTACTATTGTCTTCGTTTATTTATTAATTTGTAACCTGATTATTTAATGTTAAATATTTTGATTTTGATTATTTTTGATTTATTGTATGTAGATTATTAAATTTATGTAATTATGTTATTTTCTTTTAATATCATTTGATGTTAAATATCTTGATTTTGATTATTTCGATTTATGTATTTATTTGATTATGATTATTTGGATTTTTTGTTTTAAGATTTATTTGATTTGGTTATTTTATTTTAAAAATCATATACCTATATACCTACCAATAATTAATAGGTGTGTCCTGAAAACCAGGATAAGAGATATCCTGAGGATACCCCTAATTTGCAGCATTTGTAGCTTTATTTCATAGTCTTTGTCTATTTATAGTTTTAATTTTTAATGTGTGTGTTCTTGTTTTTTTTTTTTTTGTATATGTGTTTTATAACAGCTGCAAATAAATAAATGAATAAATAAATAAATAAATAAATAAGTGCGTAAAGAGGTAATTGTAAAACTCAAAAAAATCTAATTTAAATAAAAACGGGAATTTATTGTTTTTAACGACAAGTTACATAATGCTATATGGCGCAGCGTGCTCAACGTTTCTCAAACTCTTATCAAAAGTTACATTTTTAACATTTTTATTTTTACCAAATTATTATTAAAAGTTGCTTTGTTTTGGTCGTACTGATTTACGCACCGCAAGGTTGCCGGTAAGTTAAAACCCAGCTCTAATCCGCTTTTAACGACGACGAGTGAAACTAATTGACCAAAGAATTAGAAGTAACAATTCATGAATGCTCAGAAAGTCGACAGTGTCAGTGTCCCTCTTTAGAGAGAATTTAAAATACACAAGTAAATATATTAAAAAGATAAAAAACACGAGTGCCGTTACATTGTAAGGTATTGTATTTATAATTATTTATATGACGGTTTTTTTAATAAAATATTAGTGGGTTATGTGTATATCCATATATGTTTCCGAAGACCTTTCATTTGACAATAAACACGATATATTTATGTTAATTTATTGACATTTGAATATGACATAACGATTCTAACAATATGACACACTTCTAAATCGGTTCGAGCGTTCAGAAGTTATGGAGGAAAATAAACATGGTTTCATTATTAGGGTTTCATTAATTTCAGGTTTTCATTAATACATACCTACCGATTTTTTTCTGAATACAATTATGTAGTTTTAAAATTTCTCAAAATGTTGGATTGGAATAAATTCGTAAGAACCAAAACGTTGTTTTTGCTTATATAAATAAAATAACAGGAACCGAATGGCATAACCTTAACTTTTTGCTTATTTGATTCTGTCACCCAACTGGGACTAGCCCGTTCTAGGGCGGAGAGGACTATAATTTACAATAAAGTATGTAAAAGTTTTATTAAAATGCTCATAAAACTAGATTGCCATAAAAATATGGTCCAGCCATACACTGGGCCCGATTGCGTTTCTTTGTGAACTAAAACTAAAATTAGTCCAACCGAACGAGACACAGCAATACGTTAGAGCGGAATATGTAACGAACGATCGTCGATAAATACTACCTGCCGAACTTATACTCGCCCGAATAAATTCGAGCATATTTCGTGCGGTGTAAGATTTGACCTTGGCGGGCAGTTTTAATGCGAAAAAGTGACAACCGGTCATCTCACACTCCGCTCTAGCGTATTGCCCTGTCTCGTGCACGCGGACTAATTTCCGATTTTAGTTCACGAAGAAACACAATCGAGCCCAGTATATACACCAAAATAAAGTTTAACATCATTTTAACAAAAGTATCAATTTTTTCTATCGAATTGAAGATTACTTTTCCTCCTCATCGGTTGTATGTGTAGGCCGGGCAAGTAAAAATAAAAAATACCAGCGGACAGATTTGTTTGTTTGTTTGTTTGTTTGTTTATACTGTTTATTGTGAAAATGTCACAATAGGCGCGTTTATTGTCATATGACAATCTCTTACAACCAACCATACTATGTCGTGTTATATGTATGTGTGCGTGTAACATGTCTGTAAGTGTGTGTCTTGTTATTGCATTCGATCGACAGAATTGAAAATGCAATTCCGTTAATTTGATCCCAACGGAAAATGGTGACCCAGCCGGGAATCGAACCCGGGACCTTACAGTGTAAGTTTAGGCGACGTAACCACTATGCTACCGGGCCGTGTGGATTAACTTCAGTAAGTATTTTTTTACATCCATTTCTCTTTTTCCTGAAACTAACTCACGCTGGATAAGCTACTTGCGCAGTAACCACGAAGTTTGATTCCGAGCTTGCTCCGTCTTTTCCTGCATCTCTTCCCATCGCACAAGTTTTTCCGGGAAAAAAGAACTAAAAACACTAAATACATTAAAATTTCTCACTCAGCAGCGATTGTGCCGCGCTTCTATTATAGCTGGAGGCGCAGAAAATTTCCGCGCCAAAATAGAAATTTGCACCCGGTTAAATTTCGCACCGTCACGAATTATGATTAAGTTTGAACCTTAACTTTCTTTAGGAACTTTATACTGTGCCGGGAAATTTCAACGTTAAATATTAATGCTGTGGTCGCTGTGGATAAGCATGTTATGCAAAAGTATACGCTGACTGGTAATATATAAGCACGAGAGTGAGAAATACCTTTTCTGAGAATAGTGTGACTTTTCAAACATGGTACCCATTTTCAAATTCAAATTAATTTATTCATGTTCAACTTACAAATATTATAATTTTCAATATTAATTTTCAATAGGCTCTTAACTAGGCTGCCGACTCTTCGAAGGTAGATAATCTATTTTAGTCGTTTCATTTTGAGAATTTTTCAAACATCAACTTAACCCCTCCTGTTGCGAGGTAAAAACTCACCTATCACTTTTGCGCGCGACATATTCGGGCAAAAATCGACGCGAGTCAACGGCCTTGAGAAAAACGATCATAACTTATAAACCACTAAACGGATTAAAAAAAGATAAAGAGAAAAATGATCGCATTGAAATTTGACATATAAAACATTATAACCTTATCTCGTAAAACAATTAAGATAATAATGAATAAATATTACAAAATTGGCAAACTGAAAAAACTCGCCTATAAAATCATTTCGATTTTTTTGTCACAAAATACGTAAAATATGCAAAAATTGTAAATACAGTTATGTTCTTCATTAAATACATTACCAAAACGATATTTTTTTTTTACTTATTTGCGTAGAAAAATATTTATTTATTCAGCCAAGAAAAATTTTATGTATTCTCGTAAAAAAAAATTTTTTAAATTTTTAATTTGTGACTACTTATGGTATTTTTTTATATGAAATTCTTTCAAAATAACTTTATTACTACATCATACTTCTTATAAATCACACCAGAACTTTGAGCTTTGTCTGATATTATAGAAAAATCTAAAGTTTTGAGAGTTTCCGCGTCCGAACTTAATAATAAACTTTGAATGCTCATAATATTAAATTCGTTAGATTTTTTCAAGTATATTGTCTTATCATAGACTTATTATATGTCTAATAACTAATTACTATACTCCAAAGAGTCACATTTCATCGAAAAACTATGGAAAATCGCACTTTATTCTCTCATAGTAATTATCAAAACAAGTTTCTTTGCGCGATTCATTTTACAAAACAAGATATAATTTTCAAAATACGCCTAATTATGTGATAACTTAGGATGTAAATGAAACAATACTTATTTTGTTAGTAAATTAAAGCGACATTACGTCATATTTCGCAATATATCGGGATATTTCATAAACATTACAAAATAATAACAACCATTTTTTCGCGAGCCGTTTGTTGTCGCAGAAGTGTTTTCTTTAAAAATTCGTGAAAAACAGCAAATGGACTATCTCAATTGACTAATCCTAATGCCTACACTAATTAAAAATGCAAATTACTCACTTTTATCCAGTAAACACTGCACTTTTATCCACAAAACACTGCACAAAACCAACATTTCGCGGAACTACGCGGCCGAGGCGCTGGCCGATCGAGACTGCCGTTTTGACGTCTATGCTGACTTTTTAATTCGCCGATCGATTTTATCGCCGTTGGCCGCCGAATTAAAGATTATTTGGCCATGTCGTTCCGCCGTCAGAAAGCATTAAGTACGACGTTTCGAATCGTAAATTGCATTTTTCGCAGCGGCGAGCGTAATATTCTTAGAATCGATATGTTATCCAGAATGTCATAGAATACCTACCTTACTGCCCAAATATTATGTAAATAGTTGTCTAAATGTCCAAATCTCCAAATTTACATAAATTAAAATATATTTATCATTTTTAGTGTCAAATGAAAGGCCTGATTGAGTACATTCCAAAAAAAATTATGCATAAAAAAGGATTATTAATAGATATACGATGTAATTGAGAAATGTGGAGGCAAGTTACAATGTGTCGATGTTTGCGTTGAGGTATCCGACAAAAATAAATCTAAGATTTAGAAATAAATAAATAATTCCGAAAATAAATGTAAGACTTAGAACTCGGATCCTGCATTGCTACATCTGGCCAGTGGTTATGTACAGCGCGAAGCGTGGACCATAAAAGAAGAAACCAGACGGCGGCTAGAATCTTTTGAGATGTGGTGCTACCGTCGAATGCTCCGTATAAGCTGGACCCGTAAAGTTAGCAACGAAAAAGTGCTTCAGCGTGTTGGTACGACCCGAAAATTGTTGCACACCGTCAAAAAGCGCAAGATTGAATATCTGGGGCACGTGCTGCGGCATGACAGATATCAGCTGCTTCAACTGATATTGATGGGCAAAATTGAGGGTTAACGACGCCGTGGAAGGAGGAAAAAGTGGTGGTTGTGCAATGTCAGAGAGTGGACCGGAAACACCAGTACGGAACCGCTTTTCCGGATGGCACAAGACCGACAAAAGTATTCAGAGCTAACGGCCAACCTCCAGTCATTACTCTCCATTGAGAGGCACTTCGAGAAGAAGAAAGAATCCGACAAACACTCTTCAAACAATGACATGTCAACGACTCATGACAATGACTTACGTAAGTTGGTTCCGTTTTTACAAGATGTTATTTATCTTTGTCCGTACTTAAGTAAGCTGAAGACTGAAGTATATTATTTATATTTTTATCTGCAAGCAAGCGATACTCACCAATAAAAGAAAAGCCGTTTCGACGAGTGAACATTTGTGGACTGGTTGGCAGCGAAAAACTGATATGCCAAGGGGAAGTAGAATAGCGGCTCGCGCACAGTCGACCATGGCTTGGTGGAAGAGCAACCCCTGCGACCATCTGGGAACAAATAGGAAAGAAACGATTAGGCAAGAAGTACATTTTATTTTTATAAGAGTTAATAATCAGGCTTTGAAAGCATTGCATTGAAAGTAAAGCTGAAAACCCCAGAGTATATAATATATAAAAATTGATGTTGTTATACCTGTTCGAGCTTAAAAGACTCTGAAGCCGTTTGTCCGATCACCATAAAAGTTGGTACCTACATATATGTGTTATTTCAAGGAGAAGGTTTTTAGGATATGTCCTTTGGATATATAACTTACCACTAGATGGCGCTGCAGCACATCAAATTCTATACCGCTCAACCGATCGCCATAAAATTGGTATACATAGGCTTTTGAGACCCCACATCGCGCTATTAACTGTATTTTAACTCGCCACCAGATGGCGCTGGTGCACATCGACTTCTTCACCGTTTTTCCTTTCGTTATAAAAATTGGTATGCATAGGTATATGAGAACAGATAATATTTTAACACTATCCACTTTGTTGTAACTCGCCACTAGATAGAGCTGTAGCACATGAACTTCTATACCAGTTAGTGTCATAAAATATAGTAGTTGAACTTCCGTGCACACATTACAAATATTTGCAATCGTGCTAGCAAAATGGTCGGTTTTGTTATTCGCAAATATGCAAAAAGTTTAATAATATTCGTGTAATGTTTCTACTATATAATTGTTTAGTCCGTAGCATACTTCAATATAACTCGGTCATCTGGTGTAGGTACAAGTGAAAACAAATACATTCAGATGGTAGAGCGTATTCAAAGAAATTTTTTAAGATATATTTATTATAGAAAATACAATATTTATCCATACTTATTTCCGTCCGATTTTGTGCTAGGAATGGTAGGATACAACAGTCTTGAAACGCGTCGATATATTTCACTAATTATATTTGCATATAAATAAATTCAAGGAACTATTTATTTGCCAGAGATACTATGTGAGTTTGAATTGTACGTACCGGTAAATTACACAGCGAGGAGATCGCATCTATTGTTTAATGTGCCGTACCACAGTACAAATATTTTTGTAGACAGGCCAGTGGGAAGGGTTATAGCTCTTCTTAATTCCTTACCCACAGAAATAGATATCTTTTGTATATCCCTTTGGCAGCTAAAAAGGCTCCAAACTCCCTGCTATCTCATGTTTATCATAATCTGTCTTTTATTTATTTTTATATTTTTATGTTTTTTTCTTGTTCAATGTTAGCATTAATTTAGTTATGTGGTCATTTATTTTTAGACTTACACTCTAGCTTTAATATTCAAGGGCGAATTGGATTCATCTGTAATGCCCTTGAATACTATTTGAAACTAATAAATAAATAAATACCGATCGCCACAAAAATTGGTATACATAGGTATTTGGGCACGTATATAACACAAGCAACGCCGGTTAATATCACTAGTAGATAGTGTTTTATTAATGAATTCCTACGGCATCGCGAGCAAATCGGGCAGTTTTGGCATATCCTATAATTGCAATACTGTATAGAGAATATGAGACTAAATTTTGATTAATTTTCATGCTTTCAAGGAAAATTTTTGGTTATAAATTTTGGCTATACAGGGTGAGTTTTTAATTATGGACATCCTTGAAGTGGGTGAATGAGTACGATCAAGTAAGCAACGTATGAGTATTTTTTTTAGGAGAAACAAAAAAATAATTATTATTTTGTAATTTGAAATACTTGAGTAATAAATAAAAGTTTGACAAGCGCTGTGCGCGCTGCGCCATCTGCGCAACGCACTTAACTCTTTATGCTATTTTTCAAAACATTAAAATTTCAAACAGTTAAAAAAAATGTTTTTTCCAAAAAAAATAAATTAAAAGTTGTTTATTTGCTCGTATTGATTCACCTAATTCAAATATGTCACTAATTAAAAACTCACCCAGTAGGCCTAATAAAAACCTAATGTAATAAAGTATTTTTCTTATTAGCAAACCCACGTAAGATTTCCTCTAGTTGATGAAGGGCTTGTCATTCGTTTTTATAACATGGCCGTCGTCTAGTCGGCGTTTAATTTACCGCAAAAAATGTAGAACGCTTAATCTTGTCACTTACTGTGATATATGGGCAGCAATCAACGCCAAAGGGCTTGCTGGGCGAGCCGCAGACGATTTTTTTCCCAACACAATGTGTCATCCATTCTGGAGCTTGAAGATTACGGCGGGAGATTTCAGGTATGTAGTTTTCAGGGTATGCCATACACACGTTCTTGTATAAAATAAATATCATTTTTGAAATACGTGTTTAAAAGAACTATAATAGTGTCACGTTGTTTGCTCCATTAAACATTTAAAGTTAGAGAGATATCAGCGAAAAACTGAATCGGGGCACATTTTTCCAAGATGGCGGCTCGAGCGCAACAGATAAAGCAGGGGACTTTTAGTATGTTTAACAGTACGTATCAAAAAACATCTATGCAAACCCCGGGTGTGTATAAAGTCGAATGCAGTTGCGGTCTAGCCTACTTTGGACAAGCAAAACGGCCCATAGCCACGCGACTGACAGAACACATAAAAGCCGTTAAAAACGTTCAGTGAGAAAAATCGGCGATCTGCGAACATATGTATATTGGATAGCGGAAGTAACCACTGGATGCAGTTTTAAAATCCCATTGTGCTATCCAAGGAACAATTCTACTTTCCTCGCATGATCCGGGAAGCCATTGAAATAAGAAGAACTCCGAACTTCAATAGCGACGACGGTTACAAACTCTCTTCTACGTGGAACCCTCGTCTTAAAATGTTCCCACCGCCGAACGCCGAACGCAAAGATGTAAGACAGTATACAGTGAGTGTTGTGTGAAAGACAGATTTTAAAAAGATTGGGGGGCCGGGCTCCGAGCCCGGCCCCCCACCACCGTTATAACCTATGCAGTGGCGGCAGCGGTATGCGGCCTACCCGCAAAACAACGGATTGACAGCTCTTCAGTCTACCCTTGACAACGGCGGCTGCAACGTCACCGAAACGTCGGGTGCTACAAATTTCACGCGGTAAATTCGTTTTATATCCTATTTATAATGTCAAACAACCGCGATAGTCTTCGATTTTATATCTATGTCAAGTTTCACACTATTAACAATTATTTCCGTCAAACGTCGAAATTTGTTCCTATTTGACTGGACATAATTATGAATATAGCAAGCGGTTCCTGAATGGTATTGACCCTAGAAACTGTAAAAAGAAACTCTTAGTGGTAGTTGCTTAACCTTAGAATATACATACCAATGCTTAATTTTGCTTAAATATTGAAAATGTTGAGCTTCATTCCAAGCGCATAAAGTTATGATACATAATAGCATTGATTTTATACACTATAAAATCAATGATAATAGCAGGAACATAATTTCATTGTCGAAAGCAAGGCTCAGTAAATATCAATGGTCATTTATGTACCAGAGCTTTAAACTGTTTAAAAAACTACCGCCTACCACAACGAATCTTGAAAACCTGGAACCAAGTGGGATGGAAGAATCGTTCCCTAAAAGATACTGGAGTTTGTAGAACACACAGGGCTAGGTAACAAACTATAAGCAAACAGAGGACTTGTAGAGGTAGCAGTGCACCTGGGGTTCAAATTCCAACTCCAACATTTAATCTAACCCCTGGTCACGCACTGGCACTATATAATAGACACAGACACTCGCTCTGATTTGTAGGCAAAATAATAATCCTTAAACAATGATAAAACAATAAAATAATAATAAAATAAACAACTAGTGAATGTTGATATATTAAATACATCAAGCGTATTTCTAAAATCCAGCTAAGCGATCTATTATTATTTTTATTTTCTTATGATTTAGGATACTGACTTACTATTGATATGTTACCATCTTATTTATAATACTTTTTTTACTATGGATACTTTACGATATACCTAGTTCTTTTTTTACTAAATATAAAAATGTAATATATTGTAGTATATAAATAAAATCTTTATATATAAAAAAATCATCTTGCGATTAGCACAATGGCCTCGATTGCGTTTCTTCGTGAACTAAAATCGGAAAGTAGTTCGTGTGAACGAAATAGGGCAATACGTTAGAACGGAATGTGAAATGAACGGTTGTCACTTTTCCGACTTAAAACTACCCACCGAAGGAGAAAGCAGCTAAATATAACACCGCTCGAAACGTGTCCAAATTTATTCGGACGTATATATAAGTTCGACAGGAAGTTTTAGTGCTGGAAAACGAAGATCGTTCATTTCATATTCCGCTCTAACTTATTGGTCTGTCTCGTTCGGTTGAACTAACTTCTAATTTAAGTTCACGCAGAAACGCAATCGGTCCCAATGTTGCATTCGAATACGCTCGTGTTTTATAGTAAAACTAGCTGACCCGTGCCCACTTCGTTGGGCGGTAAAACCTTTTACCTGTGATGAAATTATGAGTGTGGTTCGGTTAGTACTGAGTGGTATGATTTATTTCCTGACTTCCAAAAGAAGGCTTATATTTTTACTGCATATGTATGTATGTATGTATTTGCATGCCAATTTGACTATACACCGTTATTTGTAAGTGTCTTCTTGTGAGTGTCTTATTTGTGAGTGTCTTATCTCTTTAACCATTTATGCAGTAAAAGTGAAATTATATGCAGTAAAAGGGAAAAGCCTTTTGTTTTAAACACTTGAGACGATAAATTTACTTATTTTGATAATAATTCATAATTGTTGATAATATGACTAATAAACATGACCTAACGATTTAAATTATTTTTTAAATATAAAATACTACTTTTTGTTACTTAAATATAAAAGTTAGACATATGCTGTCGCTGACTTTTTTGTGGGCATTATCAAGCTCTACAATTTTTCTCTAGAACTTAATCATATGTCTCTCAACCGTTATGTTCAACCGTTTTTTCCGACTTACTTTGGAAATCCGACTACCACGAAGAAGTATTTTCATTTTTCGGAATAATATATAGCCTATGACACTCACTAACCAGCTACCACTCTCCACAAGGAAGATGGAAACAAAGGCGTTTAAAAGATTTATAAAACAAAAGCTGCAATCCACACATGCTTTCTATAAGCTGGGTGATTTTTTTGAGCATGCCAATTCTTTGAAATGGGAATAACATTAATATGTAACTTTCAGGTACCTCATTTTAGTTTTTATTATTTAATTATAATATTATGAATTTAATATTTAATATGTAGATTACAATGTGTAATGTAACATACCTGATCATATACATACGTTGTTTTTTTCCAATTTTGTTTCGATACTTCCAATTAAGTGATTATTTTTTGTATAAAGTGCTTGATGACTATTAATATTCTTATAATAATAATCTATTTTATATGTATACTCATGTACATGGATTCAGCTCTATTATTTAAAAAAAAAAAAATATTTGTCTGTCGTGTAAAGCCGATTTTAGTCAATGCTATTGTTGAATTAATATTTATGCTTAAATAGTTTTATATCTACATATAAACTGACGAATTCTAATATACGATAATTAGCTTTAATTCCTAATTCATGCTGTTATTGTATATTTTGAATAAATAAACTGAATACTGAATACTGAATACACAAATAACGTGGCTTTCTATTGGTAAAAGAATTTTCAAAATCGGTTTAGTAGATCCAGAGATTACTTCCTACAACGTCACAAACTTTACCTCTTTATAATATTAGTATAGATAGTATAGATTAAAAAAATACTAATTCACAGAAAATCCATAACTAGTTTTATATTTTCGAAAGTATATTTTTTTTTAATCTTTTTTGTATACTGTGTGTTTTCCTTATTAAATTAAATAATTGAAAATGTACTTAAAGTTTTCCGGTGTAGCATCCTTGCGTGTGTTTGCGTGCATCCTTGTCTTTCAATGAGTTGCATGCAACCTAGCCGTTATGCCGTATTACCATACACGAGACAGTGGAGCGTATGTTATGTCACAATTTGTATCACAATAACAAAATTCTCCCTAAAGTCGAACGTGCGAGGAAAATGCACATTTGGGGGATGTTGTACGCGACGTGACGCGTCGGGCGCTCCATGATTTATCATAATGTCGCTTTTCCCCTCTCTCTCTTCTACCCCCATTTCAACCTCATTTCATCGTATGTGCACATTGTCTCCGTGAATTCGGATGAATAAATGTCACAGTATGTCCACGCCTCGCGCGTAGATCGTACGTGATATGTCTATTCGTCAAGACGTAGCCATAAATCAAATTAGTAATATCAGCATACTTCTGGTATAACAAAACTTTGTTATAATATTTTTTAGAACTGAGGAATATTCTGGATTCCAAAACACTAAAAACTGCTTATAATGCTTTATGTGAATCGCTTATTACTTACGGCATAATTGGATGGGGGTGGATGTGGTAAAACCCTGCTAGAGCCATTGCAAGTTGCGCAGAAATTTATATTAAAAATTATTTTACGTAGACCATATCGCCATCCCACTAATGAACTTTATAAGGAAGCTAAGGTTATTGATTGTGGGCAACTTTTTCTAAAAACTTTACTCTTAAGGCTTTTTTTGGACAATAACTCAAATTTAGGAATAATTCAGAACCAGCGACCAACGAGACAAGTTTTAGAAAATAGCTTAATAATACCCAGAATGAAAACATCATTTGGACAAAGACATTACTCTTTCATTGCGTCGAGATTTTACAATCTTATCAATCCATAAATAAAAATGAATGTGACATTTAGGGAATTCAAAAATAAATTAAAGAAATGGTTATCGAATCACGACAGACTAACCATACATCAAATGTTAGAAATAATAGTTTAATAAAACTTAGGTGCACAAATTAATAACATATTTTTAAACATGTATGTTGAGTATATTTAAACCTTGAACTAACTACCAAAAAATATTTGACTTTGTTGTTATATATTATTTTGACAATGAATTGTACTTTTGGACTAGGTATTTCTATATTAAATCTTATATTACTTAACATATATATTAATGACTGTTTCTTTTTTCTCACATATAACTTTATTTATATTATTTCATCGAATTTTATGTTATATATATATATATATATATATATATATATATATATATATATATATATATATATATATATATATATATATATATATATATATATATATAGATCAGACTCAATCAAACCTTTCATTCGACTCTAAATACGATATATTTATAGTAATTTATTGGTATTTGGACATTTAGATCAGTATTTGTTGACATTTGGACAGTTTAGGTAGGCACCCTATGACACTCGGGATGACATGATTCTAACAATATCACACACTTCTAAATATATATATATATATATATATATATATATATATATATATATATATATATATATATATATATATATATATATATATATATATATATATATATATATATATATATATATATATATATATATATATATATATATATATATATATATATATATATATATATATATATATATATATATATATATGATAAGGTTTGTAAAGAAATCCGTTTATAGGATGATGTTTTTATTTAAAATAATATTATTAAAAGCTACTTAAAAAGTAGCGAAGGAAATCCCAGCTTGTATTGGGAAATGCTTATGTTTGAATGAGATATACTTACGGATGTGCACGACTTTCGACGGTGCAATGTAAGTTTAAAGGTCCTTTTGCAGTCGACTAACGATCACTATTCATCCATATATCTCATAAATAGGGCTTATCCTTATGCAACACAAAATGCCTTCAATTGAGACGAATTAAGCAACTATTGATCACTTCGGCAAAGCCGTTTTCCAAATGAAAGTGACATTACAAAATAATTCAAATTTCGAATGCCACCAACATTTAAAATATGATACAATTGGCTGAGTTTGTTATCAACGAGCCATTAAATCGAAATAAAAATAAAAAAAACTCCATATGCTCAACGAAATGAAAGAAGAAACTTCAATCCTAATTTCTGTCAGAGGAGTTTATAAAAAAGATTGTATAATGTTATCAAAATAGGGTAAACCTATATAAAATTGTATAATATAAAAAAATTGTAAAGAAATATTGTAGAAAACAGTATAATATTGTTATATTTGATAAGGTTTGTAAAGAAATCCGTTTATAGGATGATGTTTTTATTTAAAATAATATTATTAAAAGCTACTTAAAAAGTAGCGAAGGAAATCCCAGCTTGTATTGGGAAATGCTTATGTTTGAATGAGATATACTTACGGATGTGCACGACTTTCGACGGTGCAATGTAAGTTTAAAGGTCCTTTTGCAGTCGACTAACGATCACTATTCATCCATATATCTCATAAATGGGGCTTATCCTTATGCAACACAAAATGCCTTCAATTGAGACGAATTAAGAGAAAAAATAAAAAAAAAAAAAAAATATATATATATATATATATATATATATATATATATATATATATATATATATATATATATATATATATATATATATATATATATATATATATATATATATATATATATATATATATATATATATATATATATATATATATATATATATATATATATATATATATATATATATATATATATAAAAATCCGAAACGTCGGGTCCTACAAATTTCACGCGGTAAATTCGTTTTCTATCCTATTTATAAGTTCACATTGCCTATCTCAAAGAATCGGGCTATCAGACATATTACTTCAAATGCATGTAGCATCAGTAGTTACTGATATGAAAATTTATTCATCGTATTTTTTAACCAAACCACGTATGTATCTAATATTTTTGAAATTAAATATATTGTTAAAGTTAACTCAAACCTACTAGATATAACCCATCTCTTCTTCTTGTTTGCAGATTTTTCTTGTGGTAAGCTAACGATTATTTATTTATTTTATTTATTTATTTATGGTAATGTACATAATATGCAACAAGCGTAACAAATCATACTTAATATCTAGTTTAAAATAAAACCCACAGCAAGTTGTGTCACGCTGCTAGAATCCTTTGAACAAAATTAATAGTAAACAATGCTCATATCCTCATACGTTATTCAACGAGACTTAACCGATTATGAGTATCTTTATCTTCGTTCTTAGATACAACCCCTAACCGAAACATCACGTGGTAGACTCGAAAGCCTCAGCTAGAAGAGGTGCGTAGACGTTGAGAAATTACTCCAAGGAGACTCGTTGCTCTGTTTACGACCGAGCATGACCTACCTTTATCTAGCTTAGATATATACCACGCAACTATATAAAAAAGAGTAGAGGATAGGCCCGAACCATAAGCAAATAATGCTAGAGCTGTTAAATTGCAACGAAGATATTTTTTTGGCATTAAGCATTTGTAACGGACCTTAAGTCCACTAAATACGATCAACAAATGTAACGATTTCCAGTGAAATCCACTGACACAATTCAGCTATTATTTCGACTCGTGCAGCTATGAATCAGCACGATGAAACAATACTTTTACTCAGAATATTTCAAATTGCATCATTGCACGGCCTATACAAACCGGCTAAAAAGCAACCAAATTATCATTCCCCGAGTGATCACCTTCCCCCAAGGTTGCGACTTCATATCCGGTACCCCTCTACGAGGTCGCTCAACGGACCTGGCTCCTTGGTTTCCTTTCCTCATTTTCCCTGGGTCTCGAAGCATCAGTCTGTAATCCCATAGACTCGAGCCGTGCCCAGTACAAGATACTAGGAGCACACTACAATCCGCATCCTACATAACCGCCGTCGCGCAACCCTCGCGTCTCGATAAAGTAATCCGGACACTCGTTAATTCGGCAAGCGTTATAACTGGCAATATTCAATCAATTCAATCAATAAATATCTTTTACTTCATCAAAACCGCCTTTAAATACGGAGATAACTCGTAAGTTGACCCCACCACCTCAAATCGAATAATTTGGAGTCTTGTGAGGGGCGGTCCCTCACACATTTTTCGCATTACACTTTTTCAAAACTACTACCACTATTTCAAAAATCTTGATTTTCTCGTTTGTTATTGTGTTCTGAGAGGACAGCTTCTTAACAGCTGGCATTTAAGTTTATTAGAATTGCAAGAACAAATAAATAAATATGTGAACATTTAAATTTGCACGGGCATCTGCTTAGTTATGCGTAACTTACTATGTTTACTTTTTGCATGACAATTTTTTAAGGCTAAGGAATAAATAGATAAATACAATAAATATCTTGTGATTGTCATGCTTTAAACAACTTAAGCCAAAACTATTAGGAGCTCCTTATCCGAATCCTAACGAACTGTAACTTTAGGTTACTACTCTGCCTAGTGAGGGTAGTGGGAACGCGAGGTCGGCCAGCTGTCGTTGGGTTCACTTCCCGGTTTCTCGCAGTAAGGAGTTGCACTCTCACGGGCGTGTTGGCGTAAATAGACGATGTTTTTTGTTGTCCCTAAGTCTCTTCTAACCAATCGATTATGCACTCCGACTAACAGCCGGAGGGAGTCTGGAAACTGTATTGTTTCCTATAGAGCGGGGGTGGTTGTAAACCTAATGGCAACTGCTCTTGAAACGACCATTCGGTCACCCGATCCCGTGTGAATAAGCCGGGGAAAGGATGCCGTGGTCCGAGATAGATTCGGTAGACACCGTATCACCGTTTCATAAGGAAGAGGACCGCGCAAGCGACCTCCATCCTGTAACCAGTCAGGATTGCCGGAGGAGGCTGCCCGCTGGTCACCTTTCTTGGTGCCTCTCCGTAAGGCGTAGGCCGCTATCGGGCAGGTAGCTAACTTAGACAGTGGATTGTTTTTCGTCTTAAGTCTTCTGCGCTCACCTCATGGGAGACAGAATGATTCAATATCGTTAAAACTTCCTGAGTTGACGGGTTCACCCGTTGTAGTTGACAGCTCTAGTTGTCCGTAAGTCTCTGCGTTCACCCCACGGTTGAAAGAGCGATTATCTATCGTTACAACTTCCTGGGGTACCAGGTTCGTCCGCAGTCGTTGACAACTCCAAAGGTCACAATCACTCACTTGATGAGTCATACACAAAGTGTATTAAAATTTTTGCAGAGTTTTAAACATTTGCTTATAAATAATGTCATTTGATATATCGCAATCATCCAGGTGAGTATTGGAAGACCCCGATTGGTGTATGAAAGAGCCTATCTTGTTGTTTTCCTACGTTACAATGAACCCATGGAATACATTATTTTGTCGGTGTTTGACTCATCCGTGACTGGGTTACGAATTATGGATTTTTAACAGGACGTCTCCGAAGAATTGTTAACCCAGAATATATAACTTCTGAAATATAGGGGACGGTCGTAGTTGTTGGATATTTATACGAACTAGCTGACTTCGAAATGAGCGAAAGTACGATCTCCTCAACGTATAAGTAAGTAAGATATATCGAGGAGACGGCACTCGTCAAGTTTTCTGAAATTTATTTTTTAAAGAGGATTCGCAAGATTAGGCTTGAATACCAAACTCAAATTCAAATTAATATATTCATTACAAAAAATCAATAGTTAAAATTTACAACAGTCAAACCTAACTAGGATTCCGCTAGTTCAAAGGTAAACAATTCGGTTTAATCATAATCATCTTGAGAAATCTATATTAATAATAGAATTACATCAATACCTACATAAAATTCGTAACAAAATGTCAACATAGTTATAGATAAACTGTTAAATGTATTTTTGAAATATATCAGTAATAATGGAAAAAGCTACAAAAATAAAATTAATATTTAAAAAATCATCAATATCTATACCTACTTATAAATATGTTTTTATTTTAAATACTCGTATTTAATTATCTAATAAGGCGTTCAATATCCACAGTCGTACAACATGAAATGGATAGAAAATCGCCTTTAAATGATCGGGCAATATAATATTACGTTTAAGTATAGTAAAAAGTAGTAAAGTGGAACTTAGCCGTGCGTGGTATGATCTATTGAATGTAATGGGTTTTATTCCTGGTTTCATGCCGATGTACTTCCTCTTGAGATATCTTATTATAATAGAACTGGCAAGGAGCTTCTTGAGCAAAATTTTCATGGTTAATATCCCTAGTTTTCGGAAGTGTTCACGACAAGGCTGCCATGGGTTAGGTAATACCCACTATTGTACAGTGACAAAAATATTAGGTTGATTCTTACATTTATTTACTTATTTATAACGTACCAGAAAAAAAATACAAAGACATGCATACTGTTGTACATGAGGATTAAATAAAAATAAACATTATTATAGCGAAAAACATAGCTCTATGCATATAAATATGCTAGCATATCCGAATGAGGCGAAAATCGCACAACCAACGAGACCTAGAAGGTCTGTCTCTGGCTGTGCTGTGTTATACCAACTGTATGTTTGTAACTCGCGAACTGACGAAGGTGATTAATTTTTTAAATATTTCTAAATTTAGCAAATGTGTTGTTTACACAAAATAAAGTAAAATTTAAAGTAGAAAAAAATATGTATGCAATTAAGGACTAAAATAAAGTAAACTTTACATTATATTCAATCAATTTAAGTGGAAAATAAGTAATAATATATACAAATATATGAATAAATACTACATTCTAATATATATGTATAAGAAAATGATATGTAATATTGCACAATTTTACAAATACATATTTTTTTAATATTCACCCTACAGTATTAATAAGATCTTTAGTTTTTGAACGCCCAATATCTAGAAGCCAGTTTTTTACTTTACCTTTAAAAGTTACATAATTTTTCACGTTTTTCGTGATTTCACATAATGAGTTGTAAACTTTCGGGGCGATAAAAAAACATTGTCTTCGGGCAAATGTGCTTTTTACCTTTGGAATTGTGAAAAATTCCTTTTCAGCATTCCTCGTTTAAGGTTAATAACGTATAAGGTTAATTACGTATAAGGTTAATTACGTATAAGGTTAATTAAACAATCATAATTTTGTTGAATTACAAGGAATTTTATTGAAACTCCATTATCCGATTAAAAGTATCAACATTTTCCTTACGGTTAATACGAAAATAACAGTATACTGTAGTTTCAACATGATTCATGTGACCGAATATAACCGTACGTTTACTTCTACATGCTGTCATATTAGAAGCGTTATCTTAACGTCACGACATAATGAAATAGCGTTATGTTTTACCATTACGACATGGTAACTACCGTTATTCCAACACCGATACGCGTCATGTTAATTCATACGTATGGACCACATTCCGATTTATATACAAAATCCTTGTTAAAACATGACGTGTATTACATCGTTATATTTTCCTTAGTGTATGGTATGGCTCTTTTCTGCAGAGTGAATCCACTCTTGATTAGATTTATGTGACAGTCTGATTGCCGATTCCAGTTTCTTATATGCGCTAAAAAATAAATAGAACCATACCTAAATATATATTACATGAAAAGAATAGAATGTTTTCAGTAACAGGCCTGTTTTTATGGTTACAGATGCGAATGTCCCGAAGGAAGCGCTTGCGAAAGCACGATATAAATTTATGTGGGTTAATACAGATTTATTACGACAATCGCGACACAAACATCTTGTATTTGTTACATTACAATAATACGGGATGAACTGAAGCTGTTACATTGTCATGGATGGCAGAAAGGATAAACCGATTACTGACAAACATGGATATAATTTAATTAAAGGACAATGGGTAAAAATGTATGGGCGCTAGGCCCACCTCTCCAATAACAATAATGTATTTACCACTGGAAAGATCTATTTATTTACAATATTTATGACTACCAAAACTTACCTCAATTATGAGCCGTTTCGGAGTTTTGAAGTTCGGAAATTTATTAACCCTTCGAGTAGCGACATAATTACATGGCAGACCGCGGCAATTTATTGAAATTTCTTGCAATATCGCCGCGCTCTACAAAAAGTACTATAACTATGGACCTACTATAGCAATTATAAAAAAAATAACAGCCCAATGATCGAATTGAAATTTCGTATATAATATATTAAAATTTTATTTTGTAAAACAATTAGATAATTATGAATAAATATGAGAAAGTCGAAAGAGTGAAACAAAACTCGGCATTCCTAACTTGTACTTGTCTTACGGAAAAATACGGAACCCTATTTAGAAATTGTAAATACTATCATGATCTTTATTACATGCTCTATCAAAGTTAATATTTCGTTTTGCTTATTTACATACAAAAATATTTAGATATTAGCTCATAAATACCTTTAAAATTTTTGATGATTTCTCGAAGAAAAATATGATGATGTTTGACGATGGAATTATACCTGAAATATCCGCGAAATGACGCGCGAAATTATTCTAGCGGCCGTCTATGTATCTATGGTAATAATGAGATATGTGGTATGGATTTTAGGATGCGTTTGAATAAGAAAATAATATTACTGTGCGTTCCGGGAGCAAGCCGCCATATTGGTCGTTACGTAGTCAACGGTTGCGCAACCAAATTTGGTCGTTACGCAGCCGAGGGTTAAATATGGCTAAAAGACGAAAACCCCAGAGTGAATTATTTATTTAAAATATACTATTTGCAGTAAAGATCCATACAATATAATATATTATATTGCTATGTACGTTCACTAGGCATACCATGTTGAACAGCTGACCTTAGCATATTTCATTGGAGTACGTCAGGAAACAGAGCGGAAATGAAATCTTGAGGCACATTAACAGAATTCAAGCAACATATCTTAGTATTTCCCCTCCATATACTGCTGAAAAACTCGAGCATTCTTGAAAATATGGAGTTTGTACTCACACAGCGTAGGTCGTTTATCGTTGCGGGTATTGTGCGACGGTTTTCGTTTAAGTAGTTATTAAAAATACAATGCTTGGATGTGTTAGCTACCTTAGGGGATATAGTTAATCAGCCATATTTAACAGGATATAACACAAAAACGGCTCTTAATTGAGGTCATTCTTTATAGTAATACATGTTCTACATAAGAGATTTTTCCATTTGAGATTTGTCCCTAAGTGATGTAATGAGATTAATATAAAAAAATATCATGTTTAGTGTCAAATAAAATTTCTGATCGAATACATTCCGAAAATATACGTCTACCTTTTTTTAAATTTTTATTGGTATACTGATATACAGGTCATACATACAGATAAGCAAACAAACATGTTTTTCTATCGTAATATTAAAATACACAAAATAAAAAAGAGAAAACGAAGGAAAACAAAAGAATAATATAAAAAGAAAAATTACATGAGAAATGCAAAGAGAAAATTTACACAATTACAAGGACAAATCATTATCACTTTACCCAACGAGAATTTTACTCTTCACTCAAGTAATATTCCTCCAGTGAGTAAAACGCCTTATCTGTAAGGTACTTCTTAAGGTGGCTCTTAAACACGTCAAGAGATTGCGCCTGCCTAATGTGCTCGGTGAGTTTGTTGTAGACCGCTGGGCCGGCGATATAGGCCAGCCTATCCGACTTGGATAATGCATGACTTACCGAACGTAGCATGCTTCGGGATCTTGTTGGATAGTGGTGATGCACACCATTCACTTTAAAAATCTAGATTTCTGCGAACGAACAACGCTACTTCCATTATATAAATGGACGGCAGCGTCATGATGCAGAGATCTCTAAAGAGAGACTATATGTATAAATACTATCTATATGGATAAATACATAAACAACAAATATTTCACAAAAACTGTAACGAAAATAATTATAATTACAATAGTTCGATTTTTGTAACATCAGTCGTGTTTTTGTTCTTTTTAATATCATTTACTAGTATTAAAGTTCAATAAATGTATTACGTGTGATCTTAGCATGTGGGCGAGGGACCGAGAAATTTAGCGCGGCCAGTACACTACCTATATACTACCACATTCAACGATGCCCTTCTTATAAGGAACCAGCTGCAGAGTAGGTAAATTAAAATTTCTCATTAAACTTAAATTTCTTTTATTCGTCATTTAAAAATGCGAAATGCGGGTAGAAGAGCATAATAGCCCAAGTTTGCGGAAAGTTTTGCCGTTCCGAGTTTGCGCTCTCCCCGGGGCTAAATTCGAAATAATAAACAGGGCATTCTGTTCTCTTGGCGCAGGCATTAGCCGCAGCGTTGTACGGCAACTTTGTCAAAGCGTTCACACATAATAATAATAATAATATTATGTCTGAAATCCCACTCGCGGCTCTGCGAAGCAGACACTAAACAAGCGAATATATTAAAAGGAATAAAAAACACGACTGCCGTTATAAAAAGCTAACTACTGTATTCATACTTATTTTTAGTAAGGGTATTTCATGGAATATTTGTGGTTTATGTATTTATCCATTGATTGATACGCCGGATTTAAATATATATATATATATATATATATATATATATATATATATATATATATATATATATATATATATATATATATATATATATATATATATATATATATATATATATATATATTTCCTTCGCTACTTTTTAAGTACCTAGCTTTTACTAATTTTATTTTAAATAAAAACATCATCCTATAAACGGATTTCTTTACAAACCTTATCAAATATAACAATATTATACTGTTTTCTACATATTTCTTTACAATTTTTTAATATTATACAATTTTATATAGGTTTACCCTATTTTGATAACATTATACAATCTTTATTATAAACTCCTCTGCCAGAAATTAAGATTGAAGTTTCTTCTTTCATTTCATTGAGCATATGGAGGTTTTTTTATTTTTATTTCGATTTAATGGCTCGTTGATAACAAACTCAGCCAATTGTATCATATTTTAAATGTTGGTGGCATTCGAAATTTGAATTATTTCGTAATGTCACTTTCATTTGGAAAACGGCTTTGCCGAAGTGATCAATAGTTTAATTTTTTATTTTTTCGCTTAATTCGTCTCAATTGAAGGCATTTTGTGTTGCATAAGGATAAGCCCTATTTATGAGATATATGGATGAATTATATGCTACAATAAGCTACCCTCTAGTATCAAAAAAATATGCCGCGAAGGAAAAATGCTCCAATTTAAAAATAAACTAAAATTATATCTCATTGAAAGAGAATTGTACGACATTAACGATCTCTAAAAACTGTATGCATCTCGACTATATCTTTTTTGTAATAGGTTTTTAATCGATTTTCAATTTGACTAAAATATATTGACTATTTCTATTATTAGGTAGGCACATATTAATAATATCTTGACTATTTTGATTTGCAATATAATCACTAAGACATTTTATTTTACTTTTTGACAATCTTATCATTTTATTTTACTTTTTATTTTACTTTTTGACATTTTTTTTGTTATTTTTGAAATTGCATTTATTTATTTTATACTAAAAAACTTATTTATATCGGTATTTTAAAGAATAAATAATGTTCATTATAACCTTCTTTTATTCTCATTACATTATTCATTATATTCAATGTAATAGAATCACTACTTATTGAGTTAATTTCTACATAATTTCTCTATATTTTACTTTCTACATACCTTACTCTGTGTTTTTTATCTGGCAAACTAAATGGTGAGACTCAATTTAATTCTACAATAATACCTTCTTTATTCTTACGAGTAACCTTTTATGTTTTGATTATTAATAGAAGAATTTGATCATTAATGAAGAATTCAATGATATCACGGCCAAATGTAAATGTAATACAACTGTCTATACAACTATGTATTAGTTTTTAGGACAATAAATTATTTGATTGATTGATTGATTAATGAATTTGTCGCTTTTATGAATGACCGATAGTCGTTTTTAGAAACGGGCCTAAGTAACTAACAAGATTTGAGAGTAGGTAACCCTATTCTGATCGATACTCTTAAAAGCCAGAGCTTTTATGAGCGTAAAAGGAGAAAACAATGGTAGTCGGTTACAAAGAAACCGAATTATTTTTTCGCTTTCTTTCGCGGATGAAAAAAATGGCCTATTCAAAGTGGCCTTTGGTGGAATGAAGATAAATTGATTCTAGAAAACAATGAGATAGGTACATTTACTTCGCCTCCTCGCCCAGCCTGAGTGCTGCAAATTGTACGGATAATTTATTTTAATTTATTTTATTATTGTTAAGGAAACAAACAGCTTTTACAAAATATTGGGTAAAAAATTATTAAGTTTCAAACATAACGCTAATAACATGTTTCCACTTAAATAGATCTATTTTATTATTTATGCTAGTTTTATCACGTGTATAGTTCGCTATTTAGTCTGGTTCTAAGAACACTTGTCCAGTCTGACGGGTGCAAGATTACTCTCAAAACAACAGTCAGTATGTAGATGCACACCTGGATTTATAGTCGACTATTATAATCATAATCATTTATTTCATGTTGGATAGTCACCATATTATATACAGTAGCGTAGCTAGGTGTTTAAATGCGCTGGTGCGAAGATAAATTGAGCCCCCGTCACCCATCTCCTCAAATAAAAACAAAACTAATTGAATTGAAATAAAAAAAAAAATACGTGTGGCACTCGGGGACTGCCGCGGTAAAGCTATTGCATAACATTTTTAACTGATACCAGATAACTGCGCTCTATCGGAAAACGTTGAAATTATTCTGAATCATTTGCGGCTGCGAAAGCAAATGATTCGGAATAATTTAAACGTCTTCCGATAAAGCGCCGCGCCCGATTTTTTTATTCGATAAAGCAAAAAAAACGGATTATTCGAAAAAAATCGTAGATAAAAAGATAGATAATTAAATTATCTTTAAAATAGTGCAGGTTTCATAATAATACGCCAGATAGTATTTGCGTAGTAGTCGTTTTTGTGTTCGGTTAGACCTAATTTCACAAATTAATTACACTATGTAATATAAACAAAATCTAAAATATTCAAAGCTAAGAATATTAGGAAAATGTTCTTGTTTAAAATATATTTTTTTCGAATCGTAAGCAGTACTCGTTTAGACGTAATTATCAGTTTAAAATCATTAATTTTCGTTAAGAAATTTCTTCATTCGGTCGCCGCACTGGCCTACTAGGCCCGCGATAAAAGCTATGCAATAGCTTAAAAATATTTGATTCCTAATAGAAACGGTTTAACCAATCTTTAAATGTTGGGCATGTGAGGTCCACCCCTCACTAGACTCCAAATTGTGCGTTGTGAGGTGGTGGTGTCAACTTGCGGGTTACCTCCGTATTAAAAGTCGATCTTAAGTATATCAGAAGGTGTTTATTGAAAGTTAGATATTGCTAGTTTGTAACGCTTCTCGAATAGGTATGTTGACGTGAATGTATTGGCTATCCGCCTGAAGCTACGAGGGTGTATGGATGAGGATTGTACTTGTGCTTCTAGTATCTCGTACTGGGCACGGCTCAAGTCTGTGGGATTGCAGACTGATGCTTCCCGCCTCGATAGTGGAAAGGAAGGAAAGTTGACCAAGAAGCCGGGGTACCGAAGTATGCCGTCGCTGTCTTGTGGACGTGATCACTCGAGGAATAACACTTTGGTTGCTTTTTCGCCGGTTTATATAGGCCGACAAATGATGCAATCCAAAATATTCCGAGTAAAAGTATTGATTCATCGTGCTGAATCATCGCTGCACGAGGTAGAATAATAGCTGAATTTGTGTCAGAGCATTTCACTGGAAATCAATGCATTTGTTGATCGCATGTAACGATACTTAAGGGCCGTTACAGGCACATTACAATCAGAGCAGAAGTCGTATGGTTAAAACTACCCCCACTCTATAGGAAACACTTCTGTTTTCAGACTCCTCCGGCTGTCAGTCAGAATGCACAATCGGTTGGCCGACGCCGCATGGTACGCAAACCGTCCAGGAGCGCCCGATGGTTAAAGGACTATGGCCTGCGGGACAGTTTCCAAGGGAAAACTCGCCCGCAGGCCAATGGGGTCCCGCTTACATGGGCTCGCACTTTTGCATTTCCACGGGAGATGAAACATGTTGTAATGATCTGAAAATCATCACATGATCGCTTAGCAGCTCTAAGCTAACCGGAAATAGATTAATCGAATTTTTAAAATTAAATTGTACTTTAAAAAGATCATAGTGACATCTAGCGATTTAATTAGGAACTAAACTTGACAGATGAAGAATGTCAGTTGCTAAACTATAGAGTGCAGTGCCAGCGTCACATAAATAAAGGGGTTTTGAGGGTTTTTGAGAGTTAAGGACATCATTAGGGGTTTAAAGATAGACAATCAGGAATATTTGGCAAGAAATTAGCATATTTTGAGATTTTTACGAAAAATCGACGTAAAATTCAACGATTGACAAATAGACAATAGAAGCATGTTTATGGTCTTAAAGAGTCGACCGATTGGTTTTTTCAAAGAAATATAAAAGGGGTTTATTAAATAGTAGGAATTATGGGAGAATTTAATAGCAATATTGATAAAGTCATTTGAAGAACATTTAATTTATTATTAAGAGAAATTGGAAAACATAATCGACATCGATGGAAGAAAGCCGAATTAATGAAATCAAAAGAAATTATCACCAGATAATTGCCAGTCAAAATAAAATTTAATAGTTAAAATGAGGAAATTTAGAAACACGTAATTAAAATAGAGGAATTACTAGATAAAAATACTATCAATAAATAAAATTGAAATAAAATAGTTATATTATTTCGCTTTCAAATGTGAAAGCGGAAACGACGCGCAAGAAAGGCGGCAAGGTTAAGTCAAAGTATGATGATTTCCCGCCGAATATGAAACATCAATTTCTCATAATACGTAAAATAAATACTTAAAATCATATATAGAATTAGAAGCACGAATTATCGTTAAGAAATTCTCTTGTTACCAATGTGGCAGAGCGTTATTTAACGAAAAAATAGATAAATCAGATCGTTTTGTGATTGATTAGTCAATAGTTGTGGGTTAAATTACTAAAAAAAGGATATATCGATAGGGGTGTTATAAAAGGGATGGACGTGTTGCTTCCGGCATCCATTAAGAAATTTTAGTTGCACGCACAAAAGCTGCGAAAGTTTGGGAAAGAAAAGCATATCTTGGGGCTCAGATGTGAGAATAAACAGTTTTAAAATAAGGGCACTGAGATGCTGTGAAGCATCTTAGTGCCCAGTTCATTTAAATTCGTATAAAGTGTGCAGATCGTATATCACAGAAACGCTTTATCGCACTCGTCATTGAGGCGCTTTTTACAAAGACACTAAAAACGAACAAATAATTGAAAATCCAGTGCTAAAAATGTGAATCGAGAGAGCTACGCGAGTTGGCATGTAAAAATCCAACATTTCAATTAAAATAGAAGTACGAGATTTCGTCGGGTTGCAATACGGAAATTATAGCAAAGATGGCGACGAGGCAAAGTCAGACCAATATGTCACAACATTGCGAGCGTTCTTCGGAGGTGCATAACATAGCGGTGAAATACAATTAACATTTGACGAAAACGCAGTAACGGCTTGAAAATTGCAGTACGATAGTAAACGGCTGGGGTTTCTAAAGAGACATTCTTCTTGGTGATGGCAGATTTCTAGAAAGGCGACACGCATCGAAGAAATTGACATTAGTTATAAGTGCATAATGTGAATGCAGCTGTAAATACGGGGAAGTATAGCCGAGAGTCATTGTCGGCAAAGATGTACTAAAAATATGTAAGTTTATTTTGCCGAAGCTGGCGTTATTTAATTATTTGGGCTGAAGCTAGCAACCAATATTGTCATTGTTGTATATTTTTTGGGGTTATAAATATTCGAGTTTTGTGGGTTTGTTGAAATTATTAGAATGTTAAGTAGTTGTAACGTAAATGCGTGATTTCTACATATTTGCACGTTAACTAAAAATGAGGCATTTAACATCGATTGGTATGAATAGTCGTTGATAGTTCTACGAGGTAAACCTCTAGTCAGACTATTATTTAATTTGGAAGAGAGTTAGCCTTTGCTAACTCCGTTGATTCAGACACCAGCCATTATATAATGTGCTTTTAATTTGGAAACTAGTTAAGGAAACATTCGAATTATACTGAATGTTAGAATAAGATTAAAGATAAGGAAATTGTAGATTATATTAAGGTTTTTTGTTTTGACTGATCGATGGGGTTTCAAGGATAACGGGGAGGGAATAGTATTAATAGAAATAATAGAACGAAAACCATATGGACATTCAGTGGACTGAATGGTAACCAGGTCGTAGTTTATATCGGGCATTAGCGACTGCGGTCATTTAAATTCATTATATCACTGGAACGCCATCGACTAGTTGACAGTGTGTTAGTTTATAAGTAATTTTATTGTTGTATGTAAACATTACGATTCATGTTTCAATATAAATTGACATTGAACACATTTAAATAAATAAAGGATTAGAATCTAATTGTCGAATTTCACGGCGGAGATTTAAACTCATGCATTATCATTATTAATATTATTTTATAACCAATCGACTGACCGCAGCCATTGTTGTCATCGACAAATAATCGATCGAAAATAACTCAAAGGATAAATTGTAAATATTTTGTGGTGAATTAGGCGCTCATTATTATAAATATAATTCACAATAATAGTACTTAAACTAAAATAGAAAAAGTTATAATTTTAATTGTTTAAATATGCATTTTGGTTTAATATTTGGATTATTAATTGGAGAAGATTTGTTTCATTGAGGAAGTAAATACAAGGAGGGAAATTATTAGGCAAGGTATTGGAAGCCTATCCTCTTGAAGGTAATATTATCACTGTCGTTGTATGGTGGTAACATATTGAAATAGATATAGTAAAATCTTCTCTGACATATGCCGTCCCAATGTGGTGGGCCAATAGACATTGAAAGCATCGTAACATAACATATCGAGAAATAGATTATAAAATCATATCTCGCAGATAAAGAAAAAGAATTAAAAATTTTCTTTACAAATGGCGCCCAACTGGTGGGGCCTAAAGAAAAAATCGACTCTTTACAAATGGCGTCCCAACGTGTGGGGCCTTGATAGATTCTAAATAAAATAAATAGTAAATTATTTTCGATCGATTGTAATTTGGGCATTTGATAAATAAGAAATATAGAAACATGAATCGTGTGATATAACTGTATATTTAGCATTGCGAATTGTTGATATATTGTATATGTGTGTTGTTTTCTAGAAATCTGCCTATATACATAATTTAACGTTTATTGTACATTATGTACACATGTTGACTGCATTCGTCGTAATTAAATCAACGATTAAAATAGTACCTCGGGAATAAAAAATAGTTTAAAATAAAAATAAACAAATTTGATTGGTAATTAAATTTATTAAAAATAGGCTGAAATTAAAATAAATTAAAATAATTGTAATCAGGACGCCGCGGATAATAACCTTTGGCACGATAGCAATCGTCAACCTTTTGCTTTGAATAAAAATAAAATAAATTAAATTCGTTTAATTAAAAATAAAATAAATTGAATTAGTTTTGAATCAAAATAAAATAAATTAATTAAATTCGTTTAATCAATAATAAAATAAAATAAAATAAATTCGTTAAATAAAAAATAAAATAAATTAAATTTATTTTGAATCAAAATAAAAATAAATAAAATAAATTAATTAAATTTATTTTAAATTAAAATAAAATAAATTAAATACGACAAATAAATTAAGAATAGACATAGATATCATAATGTCTCAAACATCTTCGTCATCAAAAAAAACGAAGGCTGGAGAGAGATATATCTCGAATAAAATACGAAAAGAGAACTCGATGGCTGAGAGGGGGTCGTCGGTTCGCATTTTTAATAATACCCTAAATAGTAATGATATGGATCAGACCTTATATTTATGTAAGGTTAAATAATTTTAAATTAAAAGCATTAGTAGATACAGGCTCTTCTGTTAATATAATAGGGAGAAAATATATAACATTATTTCAGGACTTTGCGTTTAATAATAAATGCAATAATATACAATTGATGTCGGCGGATGGTACGATACAGAATATTATAGGAGAATTGGATATAGATATCAAATATGAGGACATTTGCCGACGTGTAGAATACATACTTAGTAAATACATACTTAAAATACTTACTTATATATAAAATCGGAAGGTAAAGCCATAGGGCGATGCCACATAAAAGATATGGTAAAAATTAGTAAGGGGTGATTAAAGAACCTTACGGTTTTATCGGTTGAGTGATTAGTCATAGAAGCTAAATAAATTATTGGGAGTATTAAAAAAACTCACGGTTTTTTTGATGGTATGTTTTGTGGTTGTCATAGCATTATAATATTATTATATTGGCTGTCATGGCGGTTATTATTATTTTATTGAGAGAATGACCGGCAGATTATTTTGAATATCAGAGTTATTGATTGTAGCGGGGTGTGTGTTCTTGTGTATGTATTGTATTATTATACTAAGATAATAAATTATTTTAACACGATATATCAAACATTAGATTTCATCATTTTTCTAGTTATAAATTACATTACAGATAGTATCATTATCCTGTTCCTTTCTAGTAATAGATTAGAAATCCTATCCTATCATCCTATCCATCAGCCTATCACATTCCTATCCTACCATTCTATCATACACTACCTATCCTATCACATTCCTTATTTCTATTCCATTACCAAAGTCTTAATAGCAACAAATTATTAATGCCGTACACAAAAGCAGTATACTATAAATCAGAAATATTTTAATTACAATACATATTAGCTTACACGTTTAGTTGAGCAGTAGAGTTTAATTTTTTCACATTAGAATCACACATTATTTTGCGTATATATATATAGCATACAGTTACATTTTACTAAACATATTATCCATTTGATACGTATATGTATGGAAGAATGCACCTCGTGAAATCGTTGAGTTGTAAAATATTATTAATAAGCTGACAGTTTTTTTCATTTGGGTATCTAGTGGAGTGATATTGTTTTGCAAAATTGGGGAAGAGTTATATCAAAGAGAGCGTTGTGTTGTTTGAATCTCTTCGTTTTAAGCAACAAGTATTCCTTTCCTATCCTATCCTATCTTATCCTAAATCCTATCCTAATCACCTACAACTTGTTGTCCAATCATTCCTACCTAAAGCGAAGAAATACAAGCGAACATGTTTAGGAATCTCATTAATGTAATAAGTTTTTTTGTTTGTTTGAACTAAAATGGCAAAGCAGTATCGGGATACGATTATTATATTGGAGAGAAGATTCCAAAGTATTATTAGTGAAGTCGATGGATTATTGTTATTGATAAAGTTGGTTGATCGTTATATTATTGAGGCTGTATAGGGCCAGATTAAAATCATTATTATAATTATTATAAAATATATTTTTGGAATTGAGTTGTAGTGCTATATAGAAAGCGACTATAAGATGAATGAAGAGTCATATTAATATTGTTATTTAGTATAGAATGTTTGGTGGTATTGTCGACGTCTCGCTATTTAGAGCGGGATGAAGAATTTAGAATCGAAAAATAGCGCTAATTTT
This sequence comes from Micropterix aruncella, assembly GCA_944548615.1. Classification (NCBI taxonomy): domain Eukaryota; kingdom Metazoa; phylum Arthropoda; class Insecta; order Lepidoptera; family Micropterigidae; genus Micropterix; species Micropterix aruncella. The sequence goes on from OX155956.1 coordinate 33,086,652, forward strand.
TAGAGCGACTATAATATTTATGGGAATTTTTATCTGAAGTGGGCGGTCTTCGGAGTTGGAGCCACTGCTCGGGTCCATGTTTTGTTTTGTATTTGGTAACTTGCGAGGGAGTATATATGGAGGTCTCGGCAAGGTTGAGGTCGCACCTCAACGCGTGACCCTGATCAGGTCTACGCTTTTGGACGAGTTGACACCCAGAGTCGGATATGGTCTAGATTCGACAGGGAGGAGCTCAGATACCCAATGGGATTATTATTATTACGGTGGCATTATGGTTACATGCACCAAGGGGGTTATTATGGGGTTGCGAAATTGGAATAGGCCGGATATTGATTTAGTTTATGTTATGAAGGAGATAAATAGTAGCGATCCAGGAGGGTGAGAGAAGAAGGACGATAAATACATTTGTTAATTAGTAAACCAACATAAGTTGTGATGAAGGAGGGGATTGATTTTGGTATGAAGATATAATGAAAGGCGCTGTGAACGTGGGAGGTATGCAAGGCGGTGAAAGGATAAATTCAGTTTCCAAATTCTGAAATAACGAATGAGAGTTAGAAACCATTTACAGTGTACGTTAAAATCACAAACAATAGACTAGTGAAGAACCTATTAACAATCGTCAGGTTATCTAACTTGAGATTGTGTCTAAGTAAATAGCAGAAGGACAAGCCCAGCGTGAAATAGCATACTATATTAAATAAAAACTTACTATGCGACTGGTTGGGACAATGTCACGATTTTAAAAGAATCTAGAACATTAAGGGACGACCAGAGCCTGTTCGAGTGCATTGTTCTGACTTAGGCATATTCAAACTATTTTTTTGAAGAGTTAGACAGTTAAAATGTTCACCATCGAGGACTCGGGAGAAATCCTAATTGAGCGGAGTGGGTGAACGGAGAATAAATAGACAGAATCAATTTAAATTTTGCAACGGAGAGAAATATTATAATTATTATATTGACGTATTGAGATTATTTATAGATGGTCGATGGAACAGAATAAGTAGGTGGAGACATGGTCGAGGACTCGGGTTTATCCTAATTGAGCGGACGCATGTTGAAGCGAAAAAGAGAAGGAGGAGCTGGAATATATTATATTTAAAATATTAAATGTTGCAACGGAGAGAAATATTATAACTATTATATTAATGTATTGAGATTATTTATAGATTGGTCGATAGAACAGAATAAGTAGGTGGAGACATGGTCGAGGACTCGGGTTTATTTCCTAATTGAGCGGACGCATGTTGAAGCGAAAGAGAGGAGGAGAAGTTGGAATATATTATATAAATTTTAAAATTTGCAACAGGAGTGTTTGGAATCTTCGTCATTATTGTTATTATAGGTATCATATTATTGAGGTGAGATATAGAGGAGAAAGTTAGAAACTATATTAAAAGTATTATCATTAAAAGATCTGGGTTAGGAGATTGGTATTATATAGAAACAAGATAGAAATTATAGACTTGAAGAGGGAAGACAAGCCACAAAACATATCGTAAGGGTACGTGAATTAAAAGTAAAATATTATCATAACATTATAGTACAAAACATATCGTAAAGGTACGTGAATTAAACGTAAACTTATTTTCATTGACATTATAGTACAAAACATATCGTAAAGGTACGTGAATTAAACGTAAAATATTATCATTGACATTATAGTACAAAACATATCGTAAAGGTACGTGAATTAAACGTAAAATATTATCATTGACATTATAGTACAAACATATCGTAGGAGTTACATAGTTATTTCTATAAAATTATTAACATTAATATTATATTACAAACATCATGAATAAGCGGTTGGAGATTAAACAGATAACACGAAAGATATGTGATATGATTGCTTGAGGGCAAGCAGAGATTTTGGGAGGGGGTATTGTAATGATCTGAAAATCATCACATGATCGCTTAGCAGCTCTAAGCTAACCGGAAATAGATTAATCGAATTTTTAAAATTAAATTGTACTTTAAAAAGATCATAGTGACATCTAGCGATTTAATTAGGAACTAAACTTGACAGATGAAGAATGTCAGTTGCTAAACTATAGAGTGCAGTGCCAGCGTCACATAAATAAAGGGGTTTTGAGGGTTTTTGAGAGTTAAGGACATCATTAGGGGTTTAAAGATAGACAATCAGGAATATTTGGCAAGAAATTAGCATATTTTGAGATTTTTACGAAAAATCGACGTAAAATTCAACGATTGACAAATAGACAATAGAAGCATGTTTATGGTCTTAAAGAGTCGACCGATTGGTTTTTTCAAAGAAATATAAAAGGGGTTTATTAAATAGTAGGAATTATGGGAGAATTTAATAGCAATATTGATAAAGTCATTTGAAGAACATTTAATTTATTATTAAGAGAAATTGGAAAACATAATCGACATCGATGGAAGAAAGCCGAATTAATGAAATCAAAAGAAATTATCACCAGATAATTGCCAGTCAAAATAAAATTTAATAGTTAAAATGAGGAAATTTAGAAACACGTAATTAAAATAGAGGAATTACTAGATAAAAATACTATCAATAAATAAAATTGAAATAAAATAGTTATATTATTTCGCTTTCAAATGTGAAAGCGGAAACGACGCGCAAGAAAGGCGGCAAGGTTAAGTCACAGTATGATGATTTCCCGCCGAATATGAAACATCAATTTCTCATAATACGTAAAATAAATACTTAAAATCATATATAGAATTAGAAGCACAAATTATCGTTAAGAAATTCTCTTGTTACCAATGTGGCAGAGCGTTATTTAACGAAAAAATAGATAAATCAGATCGTTTTGTGATTGATTAGTCAATAGTTGTGGGTTAAATTACTAAAAAAAGGATATATCGATAGGGGTGTTATAAAAGGGATGGACGTGTTGCTTCCGGCATCCATTAAGAAATTTTAGTTGCACGCACAAAAGCTGCGAAAGTTTGGGAAAGAAAAGCATATCTTGGGGCTCAGATGTGAGAATAAACAGTTTTAAAATAAGGGCACTGAGATGCTGTGAAGCATCTTAGTGCCCAGTTCATTTAAATTCGTATAAAGTGTGCAGATCGTATATCAGAGAAACGCTTTATCGCACTCGTCATTGAGGCGCTTTTTACAAAGACACTAAAAACGAACAAATAATTGAAAATCCAGTGCTAAAAATGTGAATCGAGAGAGCTACGCGAGTTGGCATGTAAAAATCCAACATTTCAATTAAAATAGAAGTACGAGATTTCGTCGGGTTGCAATACGGAAATTATAGCAAAGATGGCGACGAGGCAAAGTCAGACCAATATGTCACAACATTGCGAGCGTTCTTCGGAGGTGCATAACATAGCGGTGAAATACAATTAACATTTGACGAAAACGCAGTAACGGCTTGAAAATTGCAGTACGATAGTAAACGGCTGGGGTTTCTAAAGAGACATTCTTCTTGGTGATGGCAGATTTCTAGAAAGGCGACACGCATCGAAGAAATTGACATTAGTTATAAGTGCATAATGTGAATGCAGCTGTAAATACGGGGAAGTATAGCCGAGAGTCATTGTCGGCAAAGATGTACTAAAAATATGTAAGTTTATTTTGCCGAAGCTGGCGTTATTTAATTATTTGGGCTGAAGCTAGCAACCAATATTGTCATTGTTGTATATTTTTTGGGGTTATAAATATTCGAGTTTTGTGGGTTTGTTGAAATTATTAGAATGTTAAGTAGTTGTAACGTAAATGCGTGATTTCAACATATTTGCACGTTAACTAAAAATGAGGCATTTAACATCGATTGGTATGAATAGTCGTTGATAGTTCTACGAGGTAAACCTCTAGTCAGACTATTATTTAATTTGGAAGAGAGTTAGCCTTTGCTAACTCCGTTGATTCAGACACCAGCCATTATATAATGTGCTTTTAATTTGGAAACTAGTTAAGGAAACATTCGAATTATACTGAATGTTAGAATAAGATTAAAGATAAGGAAATTGTAGATTATATTAAGGTTTTTTGTTTTGACTGATCGATGGGGTTTCAAGGATAACGGGGAGGGAATAGTATTAATAGAAATAATAGAACGAAAACCATATGGACATTCAGTGGACTGAATGGTAACCAGGTCGTAGTTTATATCGGGCATTAGCGACTGCGGTCATTTAAATTCATTATATCACTGGAACGCCATCGACTAGTTGACAGTGTGTTAGTTTATAAGTAATTTTATTGTTGTATGTAAACATTACGATTCATGTTTCAATATAAATTGACATTGAACACATTTAAATAAATAAAGGATTAGAATCTAATTGTCGAATTTCACGGCGGAGATTTAAACTCATGCATTATCATTATTAATATTATTTTATTAACAATCGACTGAACGCAGCCATTGTTGTCATCGACAAATAATCGATCGAAAATAACTCAAAGAATAAATTGTAAATATTTTGTGGTGAATTAGGCGCTCATTATTATAAATATAATTCACAATAATAGTACTTAAACTAAAATAGAAAAAGTTATAATTTTAATTGTTTAAATATGCATTTTGGTTTAATATTTGGATTATTAATTGGAGAAGATTTGTTTCATTGAGGAAGTAAATACAAGGAGGGAAATTATTAGGCAAGGTATTGGAAGCCTATCCTCTTGAAGGTAATATTATCACTGTCGTTGTATGGTGGTAACATATTGAAATAGATATAGTAAAATCTTCTCTGACATATGCCGTCCCAATGTGGTGGGCCAATAGACATTGAAAGCATCGTAACATAACATATCGAGAAATAGATTATAAAATCATATCTCGCAGATAAAGAAAAAGAATTAAAAATTTTCTTTACAAATGGCGCCCAACTGGTGGGGCCTAAAGAAAAAATCGACTCTTTACAATGTCAATGATGTCCTAAGGAGAAGTGGTTACGGAAAATATCACGAGACACGCACAAGATCCAATACAGACGAAACCCAGAAACTAAGCAGATCAAGAGCATTCTTAAAAATAAGTCAAGGGCGTGACAGATCGAATAAGTAAGATGCTAAATAAATTCGATATAAAAACGTTCTTCAAGCCGACCCAAAATATAGCTCGATTTTTGAGGCCTGTAAAGGATGTAATACCGCGGCAAACCCCGGGTGTGTATAAAGTCGAATGCAGCTGTGGTTTAGCCTACGTTGAACAAACGAAACGGCCTATAGCAACTCCATTGATAAAACAAATCAAAGCTGTTAATAACGTTCAGCGAGAAAAAAAACGGCGATCTGCGAACATATATTGCATAGCGGAAGTTGCACTGGATGCAGTTTCAAAATCCCATTGTGCTGTCCAAAGAACAATTCTACTTTCCTCGCATAATCCGGGAAGCCATTGAAATAATAAGAACCCTGAACTTCAATAGAGACGACGGTTACAAACTCTCTTCTACGTGGAACCCTCTTCATAAAATGTTCCCACCGCCGAAAGCCGAACGCAAGACAGGATACAGTGAGTGTTGTATGCACGACGAATTTTCGAAATTCGCGCTCGTCGAACCCTCCCCCCCCCCAACCGTTATAATTTACGTAGTGGCGGCAGCGGTATGCGGCCTACCCGCGGAACAACGGATTGACAGCTCGTTCAGTCTACCCTAGACAACAGCTGCAACGTCGCCAAAACGTCGGGTACTACAAAGTTCACGCGGTAAATTCGTTTTTTATCTTATTTATAAGATGCATTAGCTATGCCTGCCAGTTTATTTGTGTATGGTTCCAAAGAATTTGTAAGACATCTACATAATATGTTGATTTGTTTTGATATTTTTAATGTATTATGTGATTATTTTTGTATAAAGTACCTAGTAGACTGTTTATATACCTTTATAATTATTTATTTTGCATGTTTATTAGACATATACCTTATTTTACATAGAAATATACTTTTATTTTAAATGTGTGTACCATGTAAAGCCGTTTTTAATCAATGTCACTACCACTCTTATATCACTATAATTTAGTATCTATCTTACATGTGATCGTATAAAATTACCTTCTCCTATTGTATGTATATAGATAGTTTCTAATATAAATAAGTTGTAATGATGTTTAATATTAATATAGTTAAAATAGATTTAATAATCTATTCGATTCATATTAAGTCAATATATTTATTAACAACTGAAGAATACGATACGATAGGGATACGATACTGTAGATATGATAGGGATAGGTTTGATACGATTTTGTAGGGAAATTGATGCTGATAATGATACTGTCTGATTGACATGATACTGGTACTGATTATCACTTTTTTAACGCCCTTCGTATTGTCAATTGATGTTCAGCATATGCTCGCAATTTATTTACGTTGAATAAAAGGTACGGAACACTAGGCGCGGGGCAGACTTGCATTTGACCGGTTTTACTTGTGATTTCGTTCAAACGTTTATGTCTGCTCCTCAGTCACGTATTGAAAGGAAACGTTTTGGAGCCGTTCCAACTTATCAAACCCTTGCATCCATTTATAAAAGCCGTCCCGGGGTTACGTAGGCTTGGAAAGCCGCATTCGTTCTTTCATGGGCCATTGAGAGCAGCCGCTCACTGCAGACGGGCGAGAGAGCTGGAGGCGGCGGCGCTGTGGAATGAACGTAGTTACACTTACACGTCAGCTGCACCGACAGCCAGGTAGATTGCTTCAGCAGCCAGCGCGAAATTACACAGCACTTTACCTTTATTTCGACGTTTGTCTCTACCGCTCCGCGTCGAGCGCCGTTTTAGTAGGCTACGAAATTAATAATTCATAAAATGGGATTTCAGTGGTTTTGTTTGTTTCTTTTGGAGACCTGCTGCGAAATTTGTCCTTGGTGGTGTGGTAATTGTATGCATAGGAGCAGGATTGCCAACCGTCTTTTTTAGGAAGTACAGTCCTTTTACTTTTCCGGCCCAACAACCAACGAAGAGCGAAAGTATTGTGAACGCGCTAATTTGTTGTTTCGAGATGAAGGCGGAAATATCGATGTTGAGCTTCCCTGAAACGATTAAGACCAACTAGAGTTGTCGACTACAGCGGGCGAGCCCGTCACCTAAGGAAGTTTTAACGATTAGTCGTTCTATCTCCCTGGAGTGAGCGCAGAAGACAGTCCACCGTCTAGCTCCGCCACAAACCCGTAAGAGGCCAACGCCTTAACCGCGAGATAGCCAGGAGTGTCACCCAGCGGGCTTACACTCACGCCCTTACTTCCAATTGCGACCAGATTACTCCAGTATCTCGATTGGTTACGAGTTCGAGGTCGCTTGCGCGGTCCTATCCCTTACGAAGCGGTGAAACGGTGTACACCGAATCTATCGCGGACCACGGCATCATTTAGCAGGCTGTTCACCCAGGATCGGGTAGCCGATGGTCGTTTTAAGAGCAGTCGCCGTAAGGTCCGCAACCACCCCCGCTCTATAGGAAACAGTACTGCTTCCAGACTCCCCCGACTGTTAGTCAGATTGCGCAATCGATTGGCTTATGCCGCACGGTGCGCAGACCGTCCAGGAGCGCCAGAAGGTTGATTCCCAGGGGAAACTGACCATAGGGCCAGAGTCCTACCCAGGCTCGCACTTCATGCGTGGAGGCCGTGGGATAGTGGGATTTAAATTTATGTAATAAAATTATTAAATTGACTAAGCAGCAATACTTTAAAAAACAAATAACTGACTCAGCCGGGGACCCACGAAAAATCTGGATAAATATAAAAGAAGCGGCGAATTATAAAAATAGAAAGGATGTAAATTTAAATAGTATTAAAATTGACAATCAAATTATTACAATGAAAGATAATCCTGAAAAGTTACTAAATTGTACAAATAGTCATTTTTGTAATGTTGGCTCCAAACTAGCAGAAAAGTTTCGTGGGATAAATAGTTCTGTAATTACTGACCAAAGTAAATCTGATACGTTACCTGTGTCCATGTACCTAACGCCTACAAATAGAGACGAAGTTAAGAAAGTAATAAGCAGCCTTAAAAATAGGTCAGCGGTGGGGGATGATGGGGTCGGGACATGCGTATTTAAACTAGCTGAAACCTATCTCAGCCAGCCTATTGCTTTTATTATTAATGTGAGTTTAAGAAGCGGAATTTTTCCTGACAAATTAAAAATTGCCAAAGTAATTCCCATACATAAAGGGGGAGATAAGCAGGACCTCAATAACTATCGACCTATATCCATTCTAAACACGATCTCCAAAATCTTCGAGAAAGTTCCAAAGGCGAGACTCTATAAATTTTTAATTGAAAATAAAATACTCTCAGACAATCAGTTCGGTTTTAGGGAAGGTTTAGGGACAACAGACGCTATAGCTGCCTTAACAGAATTTATAGTCGAAACGGTGGATAAAGGAGACAAGTGCCTAGGAGTTTTCCTTGACCTTGCAAAGGCTTTTGACTCCGTTCCTCATAATATATTATTATGCAAACTGAGCAGTGTAGGAATTAACTATACAAGTCTTAAATGGTTTGATAGTTACCTATCCAACAGGGTACAAAGTGTCACCATCCAGGGCCTCCAGAGTAAAAGCCAGCATCTCACGTATGGTGTGCCACAGGGTAGCGTTTTGGGACCCATTTTATTCCTCGTCTACATAAATGACCTATGTCAGTTACCAGTAGGTAAAATCATCACATATGCCGATGACACCGTTATACTATTCAAGGGTTCAAACTGGGATTACACATTTGAGAAAGCAAACGAGGGCATGGAAATTGTTAAAAATTGGCTAGGAAACTTTATGTTGACGCTTAATGTTGGCAAAACCAAATACATGCCATTTAGTATAACAACCAGAGGTCAACCCACTACTAATAAAACTATTGTAATACACGAATGCGATAGCATAGAGTCTTGTAACTGTCAGCCTCTACAAAGAGAAATATCTTGGAAATATCTAGGCATCACTCTAGAATGCTTTCTCCGTTGGGATTCTCATATACATAACGTGGCTACGAAGGTGCGAATCCTTGGATATGTTTTCAAAGAACTGAGGAATATTCTGGATTCCAAAACACTAAAAACTGTTTATTATGCTTTATGTGAATCGCTTATTACTTACTGCATAATTGGATGGGGTGGATGTGGTAAAACCCTGCTAGAGCCATTGCAAGTTGCGCAGAAATTTATATTAAAAATTATTCTACGTAGACCATGTCGCCATCCCACTAATGAACTGTATAAGGAAGCTAAAGTTCTTGATTGTAGGCAACTTTTTCTAAAAACTTCCCTCTTAAGGCTATTTTTGGACAATAACTCAAATCTAGGAATAATTCAGAACCGGCGACCAACGAGACAAGTTGTAGAAAATAGCTTAATAATACCCAGAAGGAAAACATCATTTGGTCAAAGACATTACTCTTTCATTGCGCCGAGATTTTACAATCTGATCAATATGGAAATGAAAATGAATTTGACATTTAGGGAATTCAAAAATAAATTAAAGAAATGGTTATCGAATCATGACAGACTAACCATACATCAAATGTTAGAAATAATAGTATAATAAAACTTAGGTGCACAAATTATTAACATATTTTTAAACTTATATGTTAAGTATTTTTTAATGAACTAACTACCAAAAAATATTTGACTTTGACAATGAATTATACTTTTAGACTAGGTATTTTTATATTAAATCTTATATTACTTAACATAATATTAAATATTAATGACTGTTTCTTTCTTTTCTCACATATAACCTTATTTATATTATTTAATCGAATTTTATATTATATTTATTGCCGATTTAATAATGGAATTGCATTTTATTTATTATATATTTTTAATCAAATCAAATCAAATCAAATTGTTTATTGTCTTAAAAACTAATACATAGTTGTATAGACAGTAGTATTACATTTGGCCGTGATAACATTGAATTCTTTTTTAATGATCAAATTCTTCTACTACTAATCAAAACGTAAAAGGTTACTCGTAAGAATGAAGAAGGTATTATTGTAGAATAAAATCGAGTCTCACCATTTAGTTTACCAGATTAAAAACACAGAGTAAATTATTCTTTAAAATACCGATAAAAATAAGTTTTTTTAGTATAAAATTAATAAATGTAATGTCAAAAATAACAAAAAAAAGTGACGGTTGTCAAAAAGTAAAATAAAATGTCTTAGTGATTATATTGTAAATAAAAAAAGTGACGGTTGTCAAAAAGTAAAATAAAATGTCTTAGTGATTATATTGTAAATAAAAATAGTCAAGGTATAATTAATATGTGCCTACCTAATAATAAAAAATAGTTAATACGTTTTAGTCAAATTGAAAATCGTTTTAAAACCTATTACAGAAAGAGATATAGTCGAGATGCAGACAGTTTTTAGAGATCGTTAATGTCGTACAATTCTCTTTCAATTAGATATAATTTGAGTTTATTTTTAAATTGGAGCATTTTTCCTTCGCGGCATATATTTTTTATACTAGAGGGTAGCTTATTGTAGCATATAATTCCGACGTAGCTCGGATTCCTTTTAAAAAGTTCTAGATTTGGACGAGGAAGAATCAGATTATTTCTCCCCCTGGTAAAGTGTTTATGGGTATCTGAATGTATCGGCAGCTGAGCTAGGTTTTTTGTGATCAATTTAACGCATTCTAAAACGTATAGAGATGGAAGGGTGAGGATTTTAAGCCTTCTGAAATGACCACGGCATGATTCTACATAACCCAGATTACTTAAAATTCGAATGGCCCGTTTTTGCAATGAAAAAATATGTTGCCTTAGATCGATGGTGCATTGCGCCCAGAAGAGAATACCGTAACGGAGAAAAGACTCAAAATAAGCGAAATAAATCGTTTTCGTGTCCTTAGAATTAATCAGTTTTCGTATTTGGCGCAGCAGAAAACAGGCACTAGAAAGTTTGTCACTTAATTGTTCTCCGTGTGCATTCCATCTCAAGTGATTATCTAAAACTAAACCAAGAAATTTGTGAGAACTGACATCGGCTATGTTGTTTTTCCCAATATGTACCTGTGGAGTATTTTGTATTTTATTTTGCTGAGAGGATATAAACATTGAAACAGTTTTGGACGTGTTAAGGGATAACTTGTTTCTCTCAAACCATGCATTTAGTGAAACCAATTCAGCATTTAAAGTTGTAACAACTTGGTCAATATTAGAATGTGCATAGTTGATGCTGGTGTCATCCGCAAATAATGTTGCTTTGGAATGTGTTAAGGCAGTTGGGAGGTCATTTATGTATAAAAGGAAAAGGGTTGGTCCCAGAATACTCCCTTGTGGAACTCCGCACTTTACTTCGCACTCATTGGACATTACATTCTTTAATAATCCGCCTTCGTAGTTACAAAGTTGTACTACTTGTTTCCGATTTGATAGGTAACTGGAGAACCACTTAAGACTGTTCCCTCGGATGCCGTATTTGTCAAGTTTACTAAGCAATATATTGTGATTCACCATGTCGAACGCTTTTGAGAGATCGCAGAAGACCGTGCCTGAATAAAGTTTCGCGTCAACATTACTGTACATTGTTGATAAAATATTATGTAGTGCATCTATTGTTCCTTTATTTTTCCTAAAACCAAATTGAGTTTTTGATATAATATCTTTATTTTCTAGATATTTGACTAACCTGATATTAACTATTTTCTCAAGAATTTTTGAAAAAACCGGCAGTAGAGCTATTGGTCTGTAGTTAGCAATATCAGTTTTCGGGCCGTTTTTATATAATGGAACAATTTTTGCAATTTTAAATTGCTCCGGGAAAACGCCATCTCTCAGAGAAATATTAAATAAGTTAGCTAGTACTTCGGCTATTACAGGCAGTGCAAGTTTCACTGTTTCAATAGTAATATCATCAACCCCAGAAGATTTTGTGATTTTCATTGAGTTGACAATTTTTGTGATCTCAACTGCATCGGTTGGTTGCATAAAGAAAATATGGCGGCTGTAACAAATATTGTGTCCGCCTACCTGACTGGGTGTCGTGTTAGAATTGTTGACTTGCCCGATTTGGGAAAAATAACTATTAAACATATTAGCTACCTCGCATTGATTATCGACTGTGTGATTATTTACGTTGCAGCAATATTTTTTAATTATTATTATTTTTTATTTTATTCTGAAGACCACATTTTAGGGCAATTTAGTGTCATTAGCTTTTTACTAAAACTTGTACATTTGTAGGCAACCAAGCAATCAAGCAAACTTGATTGTAATATTGGAGTCTTGTCCACCCTAGAACGGGCTAGTCCTAGTTGGGTGACAGAAACAAATAAGCAAAAGGTTAAGGTTTTGCCATTCGGTTCCTGTTATTTTTGTAAGCTAATCAATGATTTATAGTAATTAATTCTTAAATAAATAAATAAATAAATAGGTGTTGACCCGTAAGTGTGACCAACCCTGAACAGAATGGGTCTTCGTGGCCAACTCAGCAAGGGCCCATTAACCCCCACGATTAAGACCACTTCTATATGGAAGTCTGTCTGTGTGTCTGTATGTATATATGTACGATAGCGTCCAACCGATTAATCCGATTGAGCGGAAGTTTGCCATGCAGGCATCATTTGGTTATGGCAAGAGTTGAAAAAATTGTTGTAAAAAATAGTTGAAACACTTTACCTTTATTGTGACGTTTGTCTCTATCGCGCCGCGTCGCTCGTCATTTGTCTCATCGCCGTTTCAGTAGGCCACGAAATTAATGATTCATAAAATAGGATTTCATTGGATTTGTTTGTTTATTTTTTTTGGCCAACTGCGACACTTGACCGTGGTGCAGTCATTGATTACTCAATTCCATAGTACGTTTCGGCAGCTCTTCTGCCCCGGCGACTTACCGGCTAAGGGCGGGTTTGGACCTAGCGCCAACAGGTAGCGTAGATTTAAAATTGAAATGTATGGCGGAATTTAAATATTATTAGTGTAGCTGGTATATGAGATATTGCAATCAAAATTTAGCATTGTGGTTTCGGCCCAACAAGGCATCTGTGTACCTACTCAATTTTAGGTCTCAATATAAAATCGAAGACTTTTGCGGTTGTTTGACATTATAAATAGGATAAAAACGAATTTACCGCGTGAAGTTTGTAGCAGTCGACGTTTCTCCGACGTTGCAGCCGCCGTTGTCTAGGGTAGACCCTATACAACGGCGGCTGCAACGTCGGAGAAACGTCGACTGCTACAAACTTCACGCGGTAAATTCGTTTTTATCCTATTTATAATTAAGTGTCTTATGTCCAATATCTCGAGATTTATATATATGACTAGTGCACCCCCTGGCGGACCGATTTCGACCACAACCTTTTAATTCATGCCATGATTAAATGACGCCCGCATGCCAAATTTCAGCTCAATCGGATTAAGCGTGTATGTGTCATCGTGAAGGCATAAAAGTCCACCGAAGACCTGGCCGAAGAAGAATCCACTGGCTACAACACCTCGTTGAATGGTTCAACTAAAGCACCACCGCGCCGCAAAATCAATTTCCAAGTGACCATTATGACCGCCGACCTCCGATAGGAGAGGGCACCTTAAGAAGAAGAAGTAAGGGAATACACACACAAAGATACAGACAAAGAGACACAGAATCCTAATCGTCTCAGGGTGGCTCCAAATGAATATTCCGTCTTCATCTCAAAAATAATTAAGGCGTTAACAATACGTTTCCTACTCGTCTGTTAGTTAGTGGCTCGGTAAAAGTAAACTTAGTTTGTATAATTATAACTAAGTAAACGTTAAGCCATACTTATTCTCTGTTTTGTATGCTTAGTGTGTGTATAAATAGCACTCTGTTACACATGGGCAAACAAGCGGCGAGGATTAACAATGTCGGAGGGTTATGCCTCTCTATTTATGTTTTTAAGCACTGCGGTGGATTTAAAGGGAGTGGTGGAACCTCTATTTCCACTTTGGAGCCGCAGGCAAATTTTTCATTTAAATAAGGCACTGAAGTGCGAGAATGGTCTATTTTTATCGATTTTGGGTGAATTATATACATATAACCCGTAACAACACGCATTAGGCGATGAAAGTGAGTCATCGATGAACTTATTTTGAATAAGCGCTCTGAAGTAAGGATTTTTTGAGAAGCTTTCGAGTAATGTATTTTGATTAAAGATGGTCGTACTTGCAGCAACAGATGGGCAAAATAACTGACCAATTTGAAAGTAGGCTACCTTTGTTGCATTTAAACTCATGTGCAGAGTTTATTAAATCTTTTATAGATGCGGTTTGTAGCATTGAATTGATAGATAGCATTGCATTGATTAGATCGAAATCCATTTCTCCACAATTATTTGTGAGCAAATGCGACGTTTTCTCCCCAAAGCACCCTCAACTCTTCACGCAAAAAAAAAAACATAAATTGGTATATTTCGCAAATATAACAAAATTTTCCATAAATTGGAGTCTATTTCGTAAAAACGAAAATTCCTTACCTCTAATGATATATTCTTGAAACCACATTTACGAAACCCTCCCTCAGAACGCTTTCTTAATTAATCTCAATTTAATTTATTCCGCATGTAATATGACGACGCTGAACCGGGTAAATTAAAACTGTTTCTCTTGTCATTTAGCGTGACTTACTGCCGGCAGGACGTAGCGCTGCAGTGCTGGAACTGCGATGTTCCTCTCCGCCTCTGCCTTCGCTCCTGGAGTAATCATTGCCATTCTAGTCACGGCGTGTGAGTTAATCTCTCAGCCACGCCTCGAGGCTGTGAGCCATTCTGTCTTTATATCCATCCGACCCTAAAAATACATCGCTTCGCCTCCCACTCTCTACTCTCTAGCTACAGCTAGACTCTCTCCCGAGAGGCGGATGTGGGGGATTGAGCAAGCAACGGCCGCGTAATATACATAATAATTTACGAGTTTGTGGTATTTTACATTAGCCAGGCAAAAAAGGCAGTGTGCCCTGGCTAACAGCTGTATTGACAGTTGATACTTTAGTACGTCTAAAAGCAGCCCTCAAGTACCACAATCAAATAACCCCACAGCCCACAAGACGATTAAAAAGAGATTTCTAACACATTTCTTATAGCATTTCTAATTGCCGCGCGTTATGCATGCATACAATGTATGCTTTAACGATATTGACATATTTAACCATCAAAATAGTCGATCTTTTGTTAAGGAGGTACGTGAAAAGCTGATTATCAGATCGGATTGAATTAGCATGCACATACAAGCACTCACAAACACACACATACACGCACACACACACTCTCACACACACACACACATACACGCTCTCCATTACACAAACACACACCAAAACCCATACACACGCACATAGCGATTTTAACTGTTAGTTTTAAATTCTTTTTGGTTTTCGTTGTATTGTTTAGATATAGCAAATAATTTAAAACATCATTGGATTTACTACTGTTATATATTATGCTTATATGTTATTTTTTATGCTGTATGTTTTTACCAAAAATAAAAAATAAAATAAATCATATACCAATGTAAAGATCTCTATTTATAACATTTATTACTACAACAACTGATCTCAATTATGACCCGTTTCTGAGTTATATCCTATTAAATATGGCTAATTATGTATATACCTTAGGGCGCCTAACACATACAGGCATTGTATTTTTAATGACTATTTAAATAAAAACCGTCGCAGAATACCCGAAACCATAACACCATACAAACTATATAAACCATAAAAACTATATGTTTTTAGAATGATCGACTTCGTCAGCAGTATATGGAGGGGAAATACTGAGCTGCCGCCATTACGCTGCCGCCATTACGTAAATTATAACGGTTGGGGAGGGGGGGGGGGGTTCGACGAGCGCGAATTTCGAAAATCCGTCGTGCATACAACACTCGCTGTATCCTGTCTTACGTCCTTGCGTTCGGCTTTCGGCGGCGGGAACATTTTAAGAAGAGGGTTCCACGTAGAAGAGAGTTTGTAACCGTCGTCTCTGTTAAAGTTCGGGGTTCTTCTTATTTCAATGGCTTCCCGGATCATGCGAGGAAAGTAGAATTGTTCTTTGGATAGCACAATGGCCCCTGCAACGTCGCCGAAACTTCGGGTGCTACAAATTTCACGCGGCAAATTCGTTTTCTATCCTATTTATAATGTCAAACAACCGCGATAGTCTTCGATTTTATATATACTGAGATATGTTGCTTGAACGCGGTAATGTGTCTCATGATTTTATTCCCGTTCTGTTTCCTGACGTTTTCAGATGGACGTCTATCTGTGTGATGCCTACACGAAAGCGCCCAAATGCTTCATCATAGACAGATATTTGCATGCAAGCTCACACCATCATCCCTACCATCTACGTTCAGTGCAAACGTCGCTCGTGAATCGAGCACGCGATCTATGCGACACTGAGCATTTTCCGAAGGAGATGGAACATGTCAATGATGTCCTTAGGAAAAATGGATACGGAAAATATCACGAGACACGCACACGATCTAATACGGACGAAACTCAAAAACCGAGCAGATCAAGAGCATTCTTACCATACGTCAAGGGCGTGACTGATCGAATAAGTAAGATGCTAAACAGATTCGATATAAAAACGATCTTAAAACCGACCCAAAATATAGCTCGATTTTTGAGGCCTGTAAAGGATGTAATACCACTGCAAACCCCGGGTGTGTATAAAGTCGAATGCAGCTGCGGTCTAGCCTACGTTGGACAAACGAAACGGCCCATAGCCACGCGACTGACAGAACAAATCAAAGCTGTTAAAAACGTTCAGCGAGAAAAATCGGCGATCTGCGAACGTATATTGGATAGCGGAAGTAACCACTGGATGCAGTTTCAAAATCCCATTGTTCTATCCAAGGAACAATTCTACTTTCCTCGCATGATCCGGGAAGCCATTGAAATAAGAAGAACCCCGAACTTTAACAGAGACGACGGTTACAAACTCTCTTCTACGTGGAACCCTCTTCTTAAAAAGTTCCAGTCGCCGAACGCCGAACGCAAAGACGTAAAACAGGATACAGTGAGTGTTGTGTGCAAGACGGATTTTAAAAATTCCCGCGCTCCGAGCCCGGCCCCCCACCACCGTTATAACCTACGCAGTGGCGGCAGCGGTTTGCGGCCTACCCGCAAAACAACGGACTGACAGCTCTTCAGTCTACCCTAGACAACGGCGGCTGCAACGTCACCGAAACGTCGGGTCCTACAAATTTCACGCGGTAAATTCGTTTTCTATCCTATTTATACTATCTATAGTTTTCTAACATAGTACAAGATGTTCCCTCGCTAAGAGGCTACGCGCGGTGCATCTTGTCAGCTAATTCGTTGGCAATTGGCTCTTAGCTTAATCGCAATTCACACCTAAACAGCTTGAGCAAATAGCAGTGAGCGAACGACCGGACCTAATCTCAGCGGTGGCTGTTAAGTGGCGGTGGCGGTCGGCCGGTCGCCTTTACGATCGTGTCGCTGAAAACCACTCCAAGTAAAAGCTTCTCTGCGGGCCGCCACAGAAAGGTGCGCTTTCATTATTCATTTGCTTCAAATTTGAACGAGAGGTGAGACACGGCGATCTTTGAGGAACCTGGCTAGCAGGATGCAACCATTTTCTAACGCCACTCAACCATTTTTTTGTGTGTCGGTACAGGCATCCCATAAAATCGAGCTGAAGTGGAAATATTTTTATATCGATTTGTTGCTCACTTTCAAAAAGTTGTTGAAGAAACATTTTCTTTCAGACAGTCATAACCAAATACCCGCAACATATGGTCTCATTTATCCTTCCCTGGGCAAAAATACTAAAAAAATGGTATATTGTAACCCCAATACCTATATATTATTGCCATATGTTTGTATTACTTTATTTTATACTAGCTGACCCGTGCCCACTTCGTTGGGCGGTAAAACTTTTTACCTGTGATGAAATTATGAGTGTGGTTCGGTTAGTACCTACTGAGTGCTATGATTTATTTGCTGAATGCCAAAAGAAGGGTTTATATTTTTACTGCATTTGTATGTATGTATTTGCATGCCAATTTGACTATTATACCGTTATTTGTGAGTGTCTACTTGTATGAAGAAGAAAAATATAGGTCATAATTTTAAATAGTTTCTAAGCGAATCCCTCGATAAGAAACCAATTTACAATTTGTACTCAAAAAAGTTGTTCATTGCCTTGGACATTAAGGCTTTAAAATGATTTCGAAAACTTTTAGGCGCGATTACTCCTACAACGTAAGCGGTGAGTGTGTTTTATTTTCTTTTTGTTTAAACTATTTTTTTTTCTTTTGAATATGTTTTCTTTTTAAAACTAGTATTTGTTAAATATGTTTGCCCTAGAACAAGTGTATACTTAGTTGGGCGACATGGGACCGATCTTCACTATAAGCGTGACACAACTTGCTGTGGGTTTTATTTTAAACTAGATATTAAGTTATTGTTACGATTGTTACTTTGATTATTATTTGTTACGCTTGTTGCAAGACTTTATAAAAAAAAAATATTGACTAAGTAATTCTCTAGCGTCGCGCTTAGCCACGTTTTTTATTTAGGCCCTAGATTAATTACAATTATTTAAAACGTGACAGCGCTCTAAGAGTTTGACTAAATATGATTTGCCATTAACACCCTTATCCACCACTGCGCATAGTTATACTGTGCTAGCGCTGCGACAGAAAGTTTAGTATGCGCCCGGTCGCCGGCGCGAGAGGACGTGGAATCTGTGTCTGACGCTTTGTCTACGCTGGATTTTTATTGGTCAAACCCTACAAAATTGACGCCGCATATTTCTTCCTATTTCGGATATTTTTCTGTGGTCTAAGCAATATAGAATGGAAAACAAAGTGTCTTATAATCTTGATAGTAACGCCTCTAACTTTGTGAATCGTTTATTAATATCTTTAGTGGTTTACGCGTTTAATAATTGAAATTCCAAATGATGGGTAGACAACAAAGAATTTGAAAATCAAACTCAAAAATGGCAATTGTTATGGCAGATAAAAATCTGTTTACCAAAGAGATGAATACAAAGAATTTGAAAATTGCATTCAAATATATTATCGCAATTATTGTTATAATTAATAAATTGAATATAGAATGAATATAAAATGAATAGCGTAAACTGCCCTAACTATATTCTTCTAACCAAACATTACCTATACCTACCTCTCCCGTTTTTAACACGCTTTTATTAGGTCGACCTGTATGTAACTATGTAATGGAATCTAAGGTAACTAATTTAACCATCTTCCAAGGATCGTAGCGTCATGAAAATTGCCAGCTGTATGTAGTTCTGATGACAATACAATAATATGGTACTGTCGAACTGATCTGATGATGGAGTCGGAAGATATGAACTGGAACTTCATGATGGAACATCGTATCATAGCTGTGTTTGGACTTGTTAGAAAAGTCTTGGAATGAACTTTGACCACGATTAGGTTTCAAGGTCTGATGATGAAGCCGGAAGATAGGCACTGGCATTCCATGATGGAATATCGTATCATAGCTTTGTGTATGTGAATAGGTATACCCAAAAGCGTGTTTTTAGTGTTTTTTTAACTATTAATTTATTTAATAAAATTGGTCACCTGTGGAAACAAAGAGCGGCTGTTCAATTATATTTATTTTGTCATGAACACGACTAGATGTTGAACGAATTGCTTTGTGTTAATCGCCTACGTGCAGTGAAAGTTGGCGGCCATTTTTTTTTGTTCCGGTATAATTTCTCCTATAGAAGCAATTATACTGAAATATACATGTTATTTCGTCGACGTCCATTTTGAAAATGAGCTCGTTTTTAGAATACAGATCAGGAGCTGGCTATCAGCCCTAAAAGATAATGCTGAAAAAATCTATCCCCCCGCTCAACCGCACCGCTCACCCTCCCTAAAATCCGCCATCAAAACGGAATGTCAACCCTAAACCCGCTATTAAAATTAACGTCCCCAGAGTTTTTGCGGTCATTAAATCCATGTCGTCGACTCAGCTCAAGTCAGTCGACTCGAAATGGGCAGCTTTTTCGAAGCAAACCGCTCTCCGGCGAAATGACTCCGCATTTTCGCAACAAGACAAGGGGCCGCGACTCCGTTTGTCATTTAGGGGACGGGGCATAAGGTAGGTGGCGTCCAATTTAGCATTCGCGCTGAAAAACGTTGTCATTGGAATGGCATGTATGGAGTATCCGGTAGGTATAGTAAGAGGTGAGTTTCTACCGATGATTTCATACAATTCAATTTAAAAAAATCGATTGTGTCACCCCAAGACTTTCCCGGCAATAGACAAGTTTCGCTCCCATGGACGCGTCTAGTGCTAAACTCCGATTTAATTTGATAGCGGTATGGTCTCGTAGCCATGGCCAGCTTCTTGATCCGTCAAAAACAAGTTTTAGATAATCACTTGAGATGGAATGCACACGGAGAACAATTAAGAGGCCGTACACGAAATTTTGCGCATTTCGTGAATTTACGTAATTTTGCAGACGTGAATTTAAGGTTAAAATACTATATTTCTATAAGTTTTATTGCACAACATAAAATATCATTTATATTATTATCTAATGAGTGAGCTACTTTTTTGAAAATTATTATAGAATTTTGATTAATTGACCTTAAACCGGCGACTGTTTGTGAATTTTTGCTGTAAGAGATTTAAAATATAACATATTTACGAATCGTTTTGACATCTAAACAGTATAAAAAAATTACAATGTATTGTTGTGAAAGTCCTCTATATAATATATGAATCACTTTTTACTACTTTCATCTAAAATTTTTGATAAAAAAAGTATTTAACTTTGTCAATTTTTTTAGAAAATGGGCGAAGAAATGCTTTTGATTTTGGCCTTTTAGAACTCTCGTTCATATAATAAAAACAACAGAAATAAATTTCAGTTCAAAATCAATCCATTTCCTCAAAAAAAAAAATGCAAAACATTAATTATAATTGGCAATAAATTCTTTTAAAACAATCTAATTCTCGCGTTATGATACTGGCCTATGATACGATTCACGCCTCAAGTCAGCTAGTCCCCGCCGAGCGCTTCCAAAGAGGGGACGTATCTCTTTGGCCCCGAAAATCCTACCTACCTATAGTTATATTATACCATTGCTTATAGAGGTATCACGGCCCACATCGATTTCGTACACGGCCTCTTAAGTGACTAACTTTCTAGTGCCTGTTTTCTGCTGCGCCAAATACGAAAACTGACTAATTCTAAGGACACGAAAACGATTTATTTCGCTTATTTTGAGTGTTTTCTCCGTTACGGTATTCTCTTCTGGGCGCAATGCACCATCGATCTAAGGCAACATATTTTTTCATTGCAAAAACGGGCCATTCGAAATTTAAGTACCTAATCTGGGTTATGTAGAATCATGCCGTGGTCATTTCAGAAGGTCATTTACTTCAAATCCTCACCCTTCCATCTCTATACGTTTTAGAATGCGTTAAATTGATCACAAAAAACCTAGCTCAGCTGCCGATACATTCAGATACCCATAAACACTTTACCAGGGGGAAAAATAATCTGATTCTTCCTCGTCCAAATCTAGAACTTTTTAAAAGGGATCCGAGCTACGTCGGAATTATATGCTACAATAAGCTACCCTCTAGTATAAAAAAAATATGCCGCGAAGGAAAAATGCTCCAATTTAAAAATAAACTCAAATTATATCTCATTGAAAGAGAATTGTACGACATTAACGATCTCTAAAAACTGTATGCATCTCGACTATATCTCTTTCTGTAATAGGTTTTAAAATGATTTTCAATTTGACTAAAATGTATTGACTATTTCTATTATTAGTTAGGCACATATATACCATATTCTCTATACCATATTCAATTGGACTATTTCAGGGCTGTTGCCTCTCCCCGACGATTTTTAATATAGTTTTTAATATACTGCTGGAAAGCCTGACCCAGTTTGACAGGAAGTGGGGCTACCGTTTTAAAACAGACGGCCAATACACCTCGTCGTGCCTCGCCTTTGCCGACGACCTAACTTTCATCACCAGAAGCCCCAAGCAGCTTTCCCTGCTATTACAGAAAGTGGAGCTTTTCTGCGACTGGTCAGGCTGTATAAAAGTGAAGCCCTCCAAATGTTTTTGCCTTGGACTCGCCCGCATGGGCACAAACTTTACATCCTATGACCCCAAATTGGTCTATAAGGGCTCTAATATCTCCCTTATAGACCCAAACAATCATTTCAAATTCCTCGGCAGAAAAATCACCCATCAGGGAAAAGACGTCTCGGGCGATCATGTTATAGAGCATTTCAAAAGTTGCCTGGCGAAAATAGATGCCTTGCTAATTTCTGGCCCTCGTAAGGCCTGGATCTATGACAATTATCTAACGTCACATTTGTCATGGCCCTTTCTTATTTACGATTTTACCAAAACCCAACTGTCCCGTCTAGATGCGCTGGTGACAGCTAGTTTAAAATCCTGGCTGTCCTTAGCCAAACCAGCTGACCCCTCGACTCTCTTCAGGTCCAAACAAAATTTTGGGCTAGCGCTGAAACTGCCCTCTCTGCTCTACGCCAACTCCAGAATAACCAAAAATTCGATTCTGTGCAATTCCAAAGATCCGGCAATATCGAAGCACGTAATAAGTGGCCGTAGTGATTCAAATGATCTACAAGCCCGCGTAGACTTCCACAAAAAGTTCCTTACTGGAATCAGCCAGAATGGCACTGGTCTGGGGTATGGCAGTACAACCACGAGCGACGTGGACTTGAAGAAGTCTCTTTTGCGGGGAGATTACGACAGCAACAGTATGGCTCATGATATTGGCCTTCAATGCCAGAATGATTGGACAACAATTGGGGACTTTTGCATTCCGCCTCCAATGCACTGGAATTTAATGCTCTATGACTGGACGCCAGAGATGCTGAAATTTTATTTGAATGCCTTTCAGCATACACTTCCAGACCCCAGTAACCTCGCTCGTTGGAGCTTTGCCGAGGATATTATAGTTCTTGTCCCCTCTGTAGCAATACCCCTTGCACAGCTAGACACATTCTAGCTGGCTGCAAGGTGGCCTTAGATCAAGGACGGTACACTTACCACCATGACAAAGTTCTCGCTGTTATTCGCGAGGTAATTAGTCTCTCAGTGGCTCGTGCCAACAAGGGCTTGACAGTATCCTCCAAACCCCCAATACAGTTTGTGCGGGATGGCTCTAAAGGCAAAAAACATTTAACTACAAAACCTTTCTCAATAATCGAGAAAGCTACAGATTGGATTCTGGAGGTTGATTCGGTCTCTAAGCAGTATAAATTCCCTGAAAGTCTCGGATGCACAGCCCTCCGTCCAGATATAACTCTTTACTCTCTATCTCGGAAGGTGGCTCTTATTGTAGAATTAACTGTTCCATGGGAATCAAATATCCCAAAAGACCACGAGTACAAATTAAATAAATACCATGATCTTGCAAATGCCGTAACCCGGAACGGCTTCACTGTTCACCTTCACGCGGTGGAAGTTGGCGCTCGTGGCCTGTCAGCTAAATCTCTATTTCACCTCTTTAAAGATCTTGGCCTTTCCAGAAAAATAATCAACTCTTTCTTAGAAAAATTATCTAAAACTGCGATTTGCGCATCTCAAATTCTATGGCTTCGAAGGGGGAGTGAATGGGTGGCAAGGTGAACGCTCACATGTGGCAAGACAGCTGTCCTAAACCTACCACAGCCGGTTCGTAAGTCCGGAATCCACTGCTCACCCCCAGAAGTGTAAAAAATAGTATTATGATGGGCCCGACTCCGGTCGGTGAATTCCATGGCAGCTCCATTTGTATTTATTTATTATACCTTGACTATTTTTATTTACAATATAATCACTAAGACATTTTATTTTACTTTTTGACAACCGTCACATTTTTTTGTTATTTTTGAGATTACATTTATTAATTTTATACAAAAAAAACTTATTTTTATCGGTATTTTAAAGAATTAATTACTCTGTGTTTTTTATCTGGTAAACTAAATGGTGAGACTCGATTTAATTCTACAATAATACCTTCTTTATTTTTACGAGTAACTTTTTATGTTTTGATTATTAATAGAAGAATTTGATCATTAATGAAGAATTCAATATCACGGCCAAATGTAAATGTAATACAACTGTCTGTAATACTATGTATTCGTTTTTAGGACAATAAATTATTTGATTTGATTTGATTTGAAAGTCGCTCACTCGTTGCCAAGTATAATTAGTTAACCTTCGGCTACGTTACGACCAAATTTGGTTGCACATCAGAACACCGCTGACTACATAACAACCAATATTGGCGGCTTGCACCCGGAGCGCACAGTAATAATATTTTCTAATTCGAACGCATCCTAAAATCCATAGCAAAAATATCTCATTATTACCATAGATACATAGACGGTCGCTAGAATAATTTCAGGTGTCATTTCGTGGATATTTCTGGTAAAATTCCATTGTCAAACATCATATTTTTTTTCGAGAAATCATATTTTTTTTAAGCTATTGCATAGCTTTTATCGCGGGCCTAGGCCAGCGCGGCCACCGAATGAAGAAATTTCTTAACGAAAATTAATGATTTTAAACTGATAATTACATCTAAACGAGTACTGCTTACGATTCGAAAAAAATATATGTTAAACAAGAACATTTTCCTAATATTCTTAGCTTTGAATATTTTATATTTTGTTTATATTACATAGTGTAATTAATTTGTGAAATTAGGTCTAACCGAACACAAAAACGACTACTACGCAAATACTATCTGGCGTCTTATTATTAAACCTGAAACATTTTAAAGATAATTTAATTATCTATCTTTTAATCTACGATTTTTTTCGAATAATCCGGTTTTTTAGCTTTATCGAATAAAAAATTCGTGCGCGGCGCTCTATCGGAAGGCGTTTAAATTATTCCGAATCATTTGCTACCGCAGCAGCAAATGATTCGGAATAATTTCAACGTTTTCCGATAGAGCGCAGTTATCTGATATCATACATAATAAAATAAATAAATAATTATAATTGCATAAGTTGTTAAAAATGCTATGCAATAGCTTTACCGCGGCAGTCCCCGAGTGCCACACGTATTTTTTTGTTTTTTTTTTAGCTAATATCTAAATATTTTTGTATGTAAATAAGCAAAACGAAATATTAAATTTGATAGAGAATTTAATAAAGATCACGAAAGTATATATTTACAATTTCTAAATAGGGTTGCGTATTTTTCCGTAAGACAAGTTACAAGTTAGAAATGCCGAGTTTTTTTTGAAATTACGAATTGCAGTTATTCTTTTTATGGTTACTATAATAGTTTCATAGTTATAGTACTTTTTGTCGAGCGCGGCGATATTGTAAGAAATTCCAATAAATCGCCGCGGTCTGCCATGAAATTATGCAGAAGGGTTAATAGGTAGTAAAAAGACATTTTTTAAAACATACTTTTATTGAAATGATATGTCCCGAGCCAACCTTAGGTGAAGCAGCCACGTCATATTGCAACGTAGAGCTATCATAATTGAATGCTATACAGAAATTCGTGTTGGTGCTGTTGACCGTTGAGGCGGTCCTCTCGTCGGGTGCCAATCGTGGGCTATCTTAATTGAATGCGTATACAAAATTTCGTTTTTGTGCTGTTGTCCGTTGAGGCGTCCTCTCGTCGGGAGGCCGACCCTGGGTGCAGCAGCCATGTCATGGTAGAATTAAGAACACGATAGAATTAAGAAACAGCAATAAAGCTGGCCGGGCAATATTGCAGTATTTTCGATTGCGAAGCGATCGTCCAGCAACACTGGACAGTAATTTCGGCCATACGAAAAATATGTAGTTGCTAAATGGCCAGGATATACTTAAAATATTTTCGTATATTGCATAGTACGGCTGGTATTGCTAGCAATGTATTGCAGCCACATATTGCAGCAAAAATGTGGTCCGTTCAGAAGCACCCTAACTAACGCAAGTCTTTAGTCCGAACACCCCCCAGAAGTGTTATATTATTCGACGAGACGAGGTGATAAGAAAAATATTATTCGACGAGTTAGTTTATTGTAGCAATGAAGATTTTTGGATGTTAAATAGTTCAGTTAACATGGTTGGGAAACTGTTGAAATTGTGTACTACATTTAAAGCATCTTCTACTACATTTAAAGCAAAAGCGGATCTAGGGGGGCGGGGGCACCCCTCTAAATCTGTCAATGATATAATGGTTTAGTTCAAAGGAAAAAGATATTTACAATTGTCCTTTTCCCATAGGAACGCCCTCAGAGAAAACGCAAAAATGGAAATTTTAAGCACTATCAGCACTAAGTTGGAATTAATATTATCATTTTGATCTGATCATAGAATAGAATAACTTTATTGTGCTATAAAAACGTTATTTAATGAATATTACACTGGTTATATAAAAAGACAATTTATGCATAAATGGAGGACTTATCGCTATAGCGATATCTTACAGTCAACCATTTGATAAACTAATTCCTAATTGACACCATACAATACACACAGAAGTAGTAAAGTTAAATTTTAAATAAACCTATACAAATATATGTCAATAACTTATGCTAAGGTTGCCCAGGGAAGGATAAAGGAGAGGACAAGGTGAGGTATTTGGTTAGTGGCTGTGTAAAAATAAATGATTCTTCAACAATTTTTTAAAAGTGTGCAACGATGGTGCATGCCTGATAAGAATGAGGGAGCTAATTCCAAGCAGAAAGGACCGTAACAGAGTGCATGTAAACAGAAGAATGATGTATCGGAATGGCGAGTGTTATTTGAGATAGGAGGGTGAAGTGGGGTTATTGATTATGTTGTAGAGTAACGACACCGTATGCAAATTTCTTCGATCACGAATAGGAAGCCATAGAAGTTGCTCACGAAAGCAGCTAACGTGGTCCAACTTCCGCAACATAAATGAGAAAGATATTTTGCAGACGCTCCAGCTTATTCAAAATAACCTCACTGGCATCTATATAACAAACATCATCGTAGTCGAGTATTGGCGTTAAGAGTGTGGACACAATCATTTCTTTGCGATATGGGGAGAAATCGCTGAAGCTGTATCATCTAATAACTATTTTGAGACCTTGTTTCCACTGTATTTCATTTTCTTACTACCCCGTCAAAGACAATTAAAACAAACAGTATTCATATTTTTAAAGCACTTTATTAATTAATTCTGTAAATTTACACTTACTCGAAATATATCAGAAGATCCAAAGAGCACATGTTTAGAAAAAATCAGTATTGATAAGTCTACGTGTTTACTGCTGTGGTGCCGGTACTCTGCTTCTCAGCGGCTTTCTTCTTCGCTTCCTCGTAGAGCGGCATCAGCTTCCCATCCCGCGCGAGCACTTTGAGAAGCTCGATGATGAAAGGTAGGTAGTTGTGACGACGCCTCGCGATCTCGACTTGGTAACGTTTGAATTTTTCATCTTCGTATTCGATCATCATGCGCAACTGGCTTATCTCGTCCTGGACGTCGTCCGTTTCCATTCGCTCCTCGGTGAGCTTTTTCAGTTTCCGTTCGTACGCCCGTTTCTTGTCCGACACGACCGCCATGAGGTTGAAGTGGATCTCGCCTTCGCTGTACCTAGTTTGTTGGATAAGACAAAACAGTATTAAATAGTATTTTTTTGAATTTTTTTTTTTTTTTTTATTTTATTCAGGAAACAGACAGTACAAAAAATATATTTACTTAATCAAAATATAACAAACATAAACCATTTATATGTTTCCACCAATTAAATGGTAATATAGTGCATTATTCTATATAAAAGAAAAGTTTAAAATATACAAGCATTTTTTAAAGTGAAAAGTGAAATTGTTAGGGTTTTTTTTAAATAAACAGAAAATATTCTGAAAAGTAATTGCTAAGTTACTAAACAGTCCAAAGTATTAAAAGAGTAAATATAAAGTAAATAGAGCAGGGAAAACAGTAAATAGATTCATAAACATGGTAATAAATTAATTTATTATTAAATAGATAGTAATAAGGAAATAAAATATATAATTATGTAATGACACATTTTATGAGAACGAAAGAAAGTAAAAAGGAATAAGTTATGTAAATACAAAGAATAAGAGGAGAATAACTATTTTCATAATAAACAGATTTCTTAATTAAATTGTAATAATTAGATTTTTAAATATATCTGGGGTTGTGGCAAATATATCAACATCCATACACACCGAGTTGTAATGATGACAAGCTCTATAAAGAAAAGCATTTTGTGCATAGTTAGAATTGACAATTGGCAGTTGAAAGGAACGCTGAGAGCGAGCTGGTCGAGGGGGCACGAAAAAATTATGGATGGATAGTACTATACATTCGTATTAAAATTGCGCAAGCCACATGTATTTTAGTAACATAATGGTCTTAGTTATGCCATCTAATATACGGCCGTGATAAATGTGGTCTATAAGGGCTTTAACCCCTAGAGCACCAATTGGCCGATATCGACCACAACACGATTCAGCGAGACAGCCTCGTTTTAATTTTATTTTAATTTGTTTTATTTTATTATGTTATTAGGTTTTATTTTAATTATGGGTACAGCGATTTGGCAGTAATTAATGTTTTGGTGAGACAGTGTCATAATTCAATTTCTTTACTAATTTTTACTAAATTATTTTGGGACATCTACTTGTGAATCGGCTGAGGGGGCGAGGCCTGAAGGGTTAATATCTCCCTTGCTGACCCAAATAATAATTTTAAATTTCTCAGCAGGAAAATCACCCATCAGAGTAAAGACCTCTCTGCCGATCATGCAATAGAGCATTTCAGTAGTTGCCTGGTACAAATAGATGCTTTGCTAATTTATGGCCTTGAAAGGCTTGAATCTATGACAACTACCTACCACCTAACTTCTCATTTGTCATGGTCCTATTCACATTTACGATTTCACCAAAACCCAACTGTCCGAGCGGATCGGTCCAACTCTCGATTCAACTCCTATTCAGAAGCCTCCTCGTAAAGGCTACCGCAGGTAAGACTCTCGCGACTCAGGCCTCACGGCTGGTGGATCGGTTTCTCCTGAGGGATTTCCTCCTGGTGAACTGTTCGGCGACGCCACTCGGTTGCGCACTGTGACTAATTGCTGAAGGAGTCTGGAGACTATGGATATATACTGTCTCCTAAGCAGCGGGGGTGGATGTTGACCTGTCTTCAACCACTCTTGAAATGACCATGAGGCTACCTGATCCTAAATTCATAGCTGGGCAAAAAATGCCTCTGGTTCGTGATAGATTCAAACTGAATCACCGCTGAATTTACGGCAGGTAGAGGCCCCGCCCCGTAAGCAACTTCGGTCCCATAACTAGTCGGGAGGAAGGAGGTATCCTGAAGGTTAATTCCAGATGGATATATCCTGCCAAAACTGCTAGCCAGGGGCGAGGTGGCCCCACTGGGTTACCTTCCTAGTATCTCGCCGTAAGGAGTTGGACTTTGGCGGGTTTGTAACTTTGCTGGACAGTAGGTTTGTACCATCCCAAAGTCTTCTACGCCCACCTACCGGGACACAGTTTCTAAGCAGTGAGGATGGTGATGACCTGATGTCAGCAACTCTTGATATGACTGGTCGGTCACCCGACCCTAAAAAACCGCTAAAATAAAATAAAATACAAACGGAGCTGCCATGGAATTCATTGACCGGAGTCATGCCCATCATAATACTATTTTTTACACTTCTGGGGGGTGAGTAGTGGATTTCGGACTAAGGACCGGCTGTGGTAGGTTAAGGACAGCTTTCTTGCTACATGTGAGCGTCCACCTTACCACCAATTCACTCCCCCTTTGAAGCCATAAAATTTGAGATGTGCAAATTGCGGTTTTAAATATTTTTTCTAGGAAAGAAAGAATTGATTATATTTCTGGAAAGACCAAGATCTTTAAAAAGGTGAAATAGATATTAAGCTGGCAGGCCACGAGCGCCAACTTTCACCGCGAGAAGGTGAACAGTGAAGCCGTTCCGGGTTACGACATTTGCGAGATTATGGTATTTATTTAATTTGTACTCGTGGCGATTTAATTTGTACTTATAGGCTCTTTCCATCAACAAATAAAACAGAGTTTTCTTTCTTCATTTGCATCTAAATGTTTTAAAACATGGAAAAATTGGAATTTGAACAAAATCCATTTTGAAATTTTTTAGTTAAATTAAGCTTTGTGTGCGGGTCGGGCTCCCGCTAATGTAATAATATTATTTTCTGTATAATTCAATTAAACGGAGTGTCAACAAGGGATTGTGAAAGATTTAAATTATCGATTGTTGGTTATGTCAAATTACCGTTTTATGATTGATACCGCATGTTGATTGATATTATGTTAGAAAAAGTATAGTCCGAGAAATCACAGAACCATTAAAACTGCTGATTTCTTGTTACGGTTTCATAGCTACACATCTAGTTGGTAGTTATATTTAGATATTACAAAATATCGTACTTTTTCACCCTCTTCTGTACGATGGGGATGATGGTTTCGATCCAATCTTTGTTAGCTGGAATCGGGCCCAAGTCGATAGGTCCATCCTTCATGCCATCCAGTTCATATATATGACCGTCGATTGGTATGTAGCCGATGAAGTGATAGATATCATCATCCTAAAAAATAAAAGTTAATAGTAAGAACACATTTTAAAAAACAAGCCTTTATTAACCCCTCGAGCGCTGACGTTTGAATTGTAGTTTCTCTTAGAGAACGCGAAGAAGAAGAAGATTACATCACAACAAAAATATAGCGTTTCAGGAAAACGACGATTACTCCAAAACTACTATACGGATCGTATAAAGAAGACCTGTTTTATGTTCTTGTTGAAATTTGCTATTAGATACGACAACGTCGTTTTGTAAAGCAATAAGCATTATTCAGAATTATCTGTCAAAGTTGTGGTACAGAAAAAAACTGCCTTGTCCAACATTTCTATGTTTTTTTCTGGAAATAAATCACCCTATACAAGAAATTGTGAATACTTTTATAATAATTCTAATATGCTTCATTCAACCTATGACTTCGTTTTACTTATACCCATACAAAAATAAAAAAATATTCGGTGTTGAAAATCAACATGAATATTGAAGTTTTTGGTTTGGTTTGGTTCAATTATAGACTAAAAAATGGCGACTGTATGAAAAATAATGAACCAACTAGTTAACGACAGAGAATCTTCTCCTCTTTTCGCACATACCACAGGCCGTATGATTTATGTGAGGTATCAAGGGTAAATAATTGGAAAACATCGGCGCCGATCTTGGCTGGGATAGATGTCCCCTTTGCCGCTCTACGGTAATTTCAATTGTGGGACAATTGTCCCGTTTGCCGCTCAAGGGGTTAAAACGCTCTGACCCGAGGCGTCGGGAGCCAACCCTGGGCGCAGCAGCCATGTCATGGTGAAGCTTAGAACGGGCCATCATAATTGAATGCGTATATGCGATAAGATCTTTTCAAGGAAGTATTAGTCCCTCTCATTACAACCGAGATTCGTTTCTTCCCAGGGCCTCAAAAATAACGAATAGACCAGCGGTTCCCAAAGTGTGGGTCGTGAGCCGATTCCAGGTGGGTCGCGAACACAACGTATGAACGTAGGGTGTGGCAGATAGACGGCGAGATAGATTGATGAGACTGCAACCATCCAGTAACTGAATAAAAACAATTTCCGATCATTTGAATTCGATAAAATGCGATTTCGAACATTACTTCCTTCAAGAAATGATAAACCTCGAAAAGATGCCATTTCAAACAGCATGCCCTAAAACTGGACTTTCAACTAATGCCGATGAAGATTTAATTGACTTGTCAGAAGATATTTATGCTGAGGCAGTAAACGTTCTACTCCCATTCACAACGTCGTATTTGTGTGAAGTAGGTTTTTCTGCTATGACAAGTATAAAGACAAAGTACAGGAACAAGCTAGATTTGTCAGATTCTCTGTGCTTAAAAATATCTCTCATTAAAGTTGATGTAGAGGCTGTAATTTTGAAAAATAGATAGCAAGCTCATCCGTCACACTGAATTATTTCACCGTACCTACCCAATGATTTTTAAAGCAGGTAGGTAGGTAGGTATGTAAACGTAGTTCTTAGCTTTTATTTTTTATGTTGTCGTACATTACAATTTCTTACAAAATAAAGACTTACTTATGATACTTAATATGTATTGACTATTTTTTACATCTAACCACTCACTTACTTTTCTGAAAAATTTCTTGCTGGGTCGCAAGATATTGTGATTTTAAAAAGTGGGTCGCGGGGTCAATAAGTTTGAGAACCCCTGGAATAGACTGATTTCGTGAATGGAAATGAGCCGGTGTGATTATTGCTCTGTCATGCCAATAGACTGAACGAGAAAGCCAGGTCCGAAGGGAGGGCATTATCGTGTCTGTGCTGTTGACCGTTAAGGAGTCTCCTCATCGGGAGCCAACCCTGGGCTCAGCAGCCATGTCATGATGAAACTTATAAGGGGCTATCATGATTGAATGCGTATACGAAATTTCGTGTCTATGCTGTTGTCCGTTGATGAGTCCCCTTGTCGGGAGCCAATCCTGGGGGCAGAATCAGGTCATGCTCACCATAAAAATGTATTGACATCGGAACTGCACCTCTATTTAACATTCGTAATAATGGATTGATTTATTTTGATATTTTTTTCTATTTTATTGCTAATGTCTTCGCCCGACACTAACACTACTTATTTATTTTAAAATTGTTTTGAGTCTTAAAAGCAGTTATTATAGCTTAAATATAAAAGTTGGAAGTATGCTGTCGCTGACTTTTTTATAGATCTCTTTGGAGCTGATGTTTTTTTCATATATTGTTTTCACATATTGTATCAAACCGTTTCGTCAGCGCACGTCGATAAAGCAACTCGCTAGCTAATTTTTCTCCGACTTGATTTACAAATATCGTAATTTCATATTGAAAACCAATATTTATCACAATAAAATACAGCTTATAGCACTCGTCAATAATGGAGCCTTTCTATTAGTGAAAAAAATGTTTAACAAAATAAATCAATCCATTATCACGGGTGTTAAATTGAAGTAAAATTAGCCATTTACTGTAAGTTTTTAGGTGTTTTAGTTATAGAAATATCATGAAATTAGTAACGCGTACAAGCACCTCGAAATATCTAGTGGGCGAAGGCGGCTGCTGGCCCAGCAAGGTCAGCGTTCAGCGGATGGCGGCGCGGGTGGCGAGGAACAAGATGCGTACGTCTACGAGATAGGTAGCGTGTATCTGAGAGGGGACATCTTGCACTATATATCTAAAGGTAGCATCTAAAAAGGCAAATAAACGCCACGCTACATAAATTAATAAATCGATTCGAAACTTTACGCAAAGCTAAGCCGCAGGTCCCAGCTAATATATAATAACTTTGCACTTGGTTTAGATAGACTAACAGATGGCATTCTCACTATTATTTCTGTAATGTAATCAGTCTATATAAATAATGCAATAGATGGCAATCCTAATTGAAATATTATCAGTGGTTAAATTAGTGTTTTTATAAACAATCTGTTCTTTATTTAAAAAAAAACCATTATCAACATTATTATAGATAGTAAATTGCTATTATTTTGGACAACAATGCTATCAGCGCCACCTGCATTTCGCTGTTTCAGAAGGGTCGCCACTATTGAGTTAAGCAATTTAATACCATATATAATAAACTAGCTGTGCACCGGAGTTTCACCCGCCGTTAAATTTAAATGAAACCGGATTATTTATAAAGAAATTAGAGCACTTTGGTATAGACAATATTTTTGGTCATATTTTCGCATGGTATTAGTATATACTGATCTAGATAAGGTATGGACAGTTCGGTTCTTTCAATAATACTCGGTTCTTGTCGAACGGTCGCCCTTGCGTCGGGCCCCCGCCCACAGCGACCCTGTCGCGTCGTCCGCCCGCGCTATTACTTCGTTTTCGCTTAGCGTTCTGTTTGCTGGGCCTCTGAGGGCTGTAACGTGATGTTAAATAGCCTATAACCCTCCTCAAGAATGGGACTGTATCGGTTAGCAACATATATAATTTTGCAACTACCAATTAATTCACACGGTAATATTTTTCGCAAGAATTCTGTCTGACCTAGCATTTTTCAAACGCTCAGCATTTTTCAAACGTTTCTTTCAATATACTACTGACGTCATTCTGAACTTTTCAAGGTAAAAATGTTGGCTTTATAAACCGCAATTTTTCATAAATAAAATCACTCTCGATCACACCACGTCACTCATTGGTAAGCGTTTCTGCATAATTAATTAAATAAATAATAAATTGTTAAATACTAATGTTTGTGTTTCTCAACTCTCTTGTTCGCTGAGGTAATAGACGTAAGATTGGAAGCCTGGTTTCCGCACATCATCAGAAAGAGCGACCAGGCACTCTTCCAACAGGACTATTAAATGCAAAAAGAATTTTTCAAATCCAACTGGCAGTTCTGCGCTCTAGAACTAGAAGCTCTAGTTAAAAAAAAACTCTTCAGCTTTATTATTATTAGAGATAATGCTATTCAACCTTAACCCTTTAATTTGTGAAGTAAATATCGCCCGTACCGTTTCGAACGTGAAACAGTCGAGCGTGAAATCGGCGTGAATCGACGGCCTTGAGAAAAACGTCCATAAGTTATAAACCACTATACGGATCATAAAAAGAACTGTAAAATGATCGCATTGAATATGATTTTTTTTAACTACCCATTAGACATTTTGCTGTAGGTAGGCGATCGTCCCGAGCGGGACGTTACACATTGGAGGGGTTAAAAAATTACCCCCTGGTCTAATCGGTTTAGTCTCCGGGGAGCACTCCTGGCTGAGTTTGCACAATTCATTAATTTATACAATACCTACTATAAAAATATAAACTTGGATACCTACCTTAGCACCTAACTTTGAGTCTATTTCATACAATGTTTGTCTAGCGAATGAGTTGTGAGCGGTTCTGATAGTCTCGCTATTTCCAAGAGCCAAGCCACGCATCTGAGAGTCAAACGACTGGCAGAACTCCCTCAAATCAGTTAAATCCTTCCCCAGGTCGAGGTCGGCGTGTTTGCAGTTCATTAGAATGTTGATTATCGCCTGAGACGCGCATGCGTTGTTGATCACCTAAGAGAGAAAATATCATAGTACAGTATGAAATTGAAGACTATTCGGTTTTTGATGTTATAAATAAGATAAAACTAATCTACGGCGGGAAGTTTGTGGCGCCCGACATTTCAGCGATGTTGCAACTGCCGTTGTCCAGGGTAGGTCGAAGTGCTGTCAATCTACATCTGTTGTTCTGCGGGTAGGCGGCAAACTACTGCTGTTACTAGGCAGATTGTAACGATAGCGGGTTCGGCGCGTGCCTCGCAACACTCACTTTATCTTGTGTTATGTCCTTGCGCTCGGCTCGGTATTGCGAATATTTTAAGAAGAGGGTTCAAACAGTAGTTTAAAAC
Source organism: Micropterix aruncella (assembly GCA_944548615.1). NCBI lineage: Eukaryota > Metazoa > Arthropoda > Insecta > Lepidoptera > Micropterigidae > Micropterix > Micropterix aruncella. The sequence goes on from OX155956.1 coordinate 33,121,980, forward strand.
CGTCGTCTCTAAAAACTAATTTAACCTACCGCTATATAGGTGTTATGAATCGTTTAAAAAAAACTAACTTAGCCTACCGCCATATAGGTAATTGACATGTCTTTAAATACCTATATCTCACTTATTTATAGAGATTATGCAAAGACTTTTACAGATTTGGAATCAGTGTGATGAATATAATGGGATGACATTAAACCATCTTCAATGTAGAAGATGTCTGCTAAACTGCATAAATGTCGGCGATTTATATACAGTTTTCGAAACTCCCACCTATAATCCATACAGGGACGGCGGTTGGAATTCATACTATAATTATAGTGTTTGTACTGTAATTTCATGCCATGTACTATATACATTAGAAAGATCAAGATAGTACACAAAAGTACTAAAATTTCTTTTTATGGCATAAAGTTTACCTTGATTTTTTCATATAATTTTTGAAATTACAACGCACTAAAAGTTGTACAGTATTTATACCGTCTGAGGACATGTTACGTCGCATCGTTGCCAAAGATGAAGTGCCCAATTTAGAAGAATTCGCTGATATTGACGTTGTTTTACCATATAGGTATTTTATTTATTTATTTATTTAACAGGGAAAACATACAGCGCTTTTTACTTTAAATGATGATTATTAAGTAGGTAATGAAGAAAAACCTCGCAAATGTTTTTTAATTTAAATTTATATCATATTTTTGTATATATTTTTGGGTGTTATTGCAGTAAGTATAGGATTAAAAAAGATTTTTTTCTGAATAAAAATTGTTCTCAAGTGCTGTCAGCGCAGTGCCGGAACGAAAAAGATTTTTAAATCCTTCTTGTTGATTTTTTAATGTCTCCCGACTGTATTCACCACGCTGATTCCGAATCTGCGTCGTCCACAGACAATAATTTTTTGAGAGCCTGATTCCAACCTTGGATGGCAGCAATATAGATGACACAACAACAATTAACTCATCACATACACCATAATGGACGTCTCAGCCATCATTGCTGCATTTGAAAGGAACACCTTCCTTAATAATCAGTCAAGTATTCAAATGTTGAAATACTAAATAGGTAGAAAATTTTGTACCTGCTTAGCGAAAAAGATATTATCCAAGACTGTCGGATCTGAAACAACCGTGCCAGAGGGTTCATCATCCTGCATCCACTTGAATAAGAATATTAATCCGTGCACCGGTCTAAAAACATAACAATACAGTTAGAAATCAACAAAAAAGCGTCCATTTATAGGTTATATTTTCACTTACTTTAAGTCCTCAATGGAATCATCGTCGAAACTCCATATTTCCTCGACCTGCATACCCGTGACGCCTAAAATATAACGTAAAACTTAATAATTTATCACATTCGACCGCGAAACAGTGGTTATCGACAATATTCACCAAAAGATTTGATGAGTTCAGTAAATACGCCGGGGTCGCTCTCGATTAAACTCCAACTTCCAGCGCCGTCCGCCATTTTTCGATGCGAAATTAAAAATACTATTTGTAACAATATAAATTATCACAATCTGCAGCGTAACGTTCACGAAAATCGAACAGAAACGCAGAATCACAAAAGAAAAACCGAAAGCCTATAGCGTACGAAGAATGACATGACAGTTTGGCTGGTGAGCGTTTGTTGGTAGCACTGCGCAAACTCGCCGACTGATAAAATCGTTATTAGGGCAACATCCGAGTCTTTTTTATGGGTCCCATCAAACTTGCAGAAGGCAAATTTGCAGACGGCAATCTTGCAGACGGCATTCTTGCAGGCGGCAGTTTTGCAGAAGGCAATCTTGCAGAAGGCAGTTTTGCAAATGTCAAAATGACCTAACCTAACCTAACAGAAAAACTTAAAACATTTTTTTAAATGTTTAGTTTGATGTATAAAAGTCATCCACTACAAGGATGCCGGTAATTAATGTCACTTCGATTTTAGGGAAAGAAAAACCTAACCTAACCTAACCTAACAGAAAAACTTAAAAACTGTACTGAAGGTTGCCGCCTGCAACTGCAAGGTTGCCGCCTGCAAGGTTGCCTCCTGCAAATCTGCCCCCAACAAATTTGGAACTGTCAAAAGTGACATTTGTGCAAAATTGCCGCATGCAAAACTGGCGCCCCCCTTTTTTAAAACATTGAAGGAGAGAAAGATTAAAAAATATATATGAAGCAATATTTTTTTGTTAATATTGTAATAAAATACCTAAATGAAACTCAACGTACGTCATATAGCCGCAAACAAGTACGGCAACTCTATACTGCGGGCCGTATTAATAGCATTAACAGTAGGCTATAGGCGCGCACTGCGATGCGGTACGATTTTTACACCGCAAGGGAAGGAAAACACTGCATTTTTGCGGTACGCGCACTGCGTTTTTGTTCCGGCACTGCGCTGACAGCACTTAAGAACAATTTTTATTCAGAAACTAAAAAATAATGTTCAATAATATACAAATATGTTTTTATATATTTCGTAATAAATCATTTCCAATAGCTATTTCGTTTCATTTCATATCATTAAATGAACCATAAAGACGAAGTAGTGAGAGCAACATCTAGTATTTTTCTCACTTTTTTCTTTATTATAAAAGAAATTCTATTGAAAAAAAATCATTGATATTAAAATACGTTTTTATAATAGGAAATTACGTCTTATTTGATTTAATATTTGATATTGAAGCACATTTCCATTACAAATTTTTGTAGTGGCAATTCTGCCACTCAGTTTCGGCCTTCCACCGCAAAAGTTCTGCAACAATCCACAGAATCGAAAAGCATAGAAGATGACCCCCAGCCGTATACCAATATAGCATTTAAGCAGTTGGTTACCAACAACTGGCCGGGCTGGAACTATGTATTTACTGACGGCTCCAAGGCTGGTGAAGGTTGCTATGTAGGAGCCGCAGTTTACCACGCCAACACAGATAACTACAACCTGTTCCGCCTGCCCAGTGCCGCCTCCATTTACACAGCGGAAAGCGTTGCCATGCTTATACATCGATTCCTCCCACCTTGTCAACGTAGTGGTATTCACCGATTCAATGAGCCTCCTGCAGAAGCTCAGCTTCCCCTCTCTCAATAACTCGCCAACGCACATCGAAAATGAAATTCGCCGCAAATACGATGCCTTGGTGGCGGCCAACTTCCGGGTGATATTCTGCTGGATCCCTAGTCATTCGGGGATTAGGGAAAACGAGACGGTGGAAGAGCTAGCGAATTCGGCTCGCACTTTCGGCTCCGAAGTCGATTGCCGTCTGCCTGTCTCCGACTTCTTCCCCTCGATAGATAATAAACTTTTAAAAAATTGGACTCAGCGATGGCGCACTTCCTCTGACACAAAGGGCAAGAGGTTCTCACTTATCCAGGGCGAAATCCCTTCGAAGCTATGGTACAACCACCAGCCATTTAGTCGGAAAGAGATTTCGATAATCTGCCGCATAAGGATCGGACATTGCTCCACGCCATCGCACCTCCACCGTATTAATGTTCTCGCGTCTCAGCAATGCGATTGTGGACACGGGGATTGCACGCTGGACCATATGTTCTTTAACTGTCCCACCCTCAATAATTATCCGAGTTTTATCCCAGACCTTATAAAGTATAACATCCAACTCCCACTATGTGTTCTCCTTTTGTTTTCACTCAACTCTCCCAAAATATGTAAAGTAATATGTAAATTTATTTCCCTTAATAATATTTCTGTATAGTTTAATAGCATATTTCACATCCTTTCCTTGTTTATATCATCCCCAATAATCATGTTCGATGCTATATGTACCTACATTTCTATAAAAATAAGTATCCCTTGTTTCAGTACCTATTGTGCCGTCTTATACATAACAAACTAACTTAGATGCCCTCCGAAAACGACTTGGCAGAAAAGCACCGACTATCGGTGATTGCCATAAAGTAACAAGAAGAAGAAGAATATCCACAGAATCTAAATTCGATCTGATTTTTTCCGTAGTGCGCGCCGCGCGGTCGATGTGCGTCTATAGTCCACAAATTCTCCGGAAATAAAACGCACCGCTGTGCGCGGTCAGCCTAACACGGTGAATTTTGGTAATAATTTGTACATTTCAAATGTCTTTTGCCGTATTCACACGCTTGCCACACGCTCCTAACCTTTGCAAATTCAAACGTGTGGATCTGGCATTTGGCTTGGCTTGTGAAGGCTTGTAAGCGCTTGCCGCCCATCCGAGCACGGTGTTAGCTCTGCGATCGAGCGTTTAGTCACCGCCCGCTCGCCGGCGCGTACACACGTGGACTCCGTGCCTGACGTTTCATGAACGCAACTCGACTTCATTGGTCAAACCCCACAGCTGTGACCCCGCCTATTTCTTTGCGGGTGCGCCCAGTTCCGATATTTTTCTCAGGTCTTATGTCGCCTTAAACGTGTATTTTCGTTTGCTGTTTCGCTCTTAGCATACAATCTTTGTCGTGTCTGCATTCGGCCCATTTAACCCGCTTTGTAAAGACGCCATTTATAGAAGTTAGCCCCTCGAAGTTCGCCTTTATTTTCGTGTTAGATTCTCGTTAGGAAGTTTGCCCGTTACTGACAAGCAGACCAATTTGTATTGGCCCCTAAATATAAATGAAAGTGCAAATACGGTCCAATTGCCATTTTCTCTTTGAGACTGATGTTGATTGATGGTAGTTGGAGTTGTAGTACCTACCTAGTTAAGATTTATTGTCTGGTTAGCATAATTTCGTGTTTTGAAATACGATTTACGAACAGACTTACGGGGCCGATTTCTGGGGCTAAATAGGGCGCTTCTGTGATTTTTAATAAAAGCATTGATTATAATATAATCAATGCTCTTATTACAAATCACTTTTATTAAACTGTAAATTAAACTGCCAAAACAAGGTAAGGAAAGGGAAGGGATAACGGAAAGGTTAGAATTTATAGTTCATATTTATTGTGAAAGGAAGTGATTGCTTCAATGATTGCTTAAAGGTGGACAGCGAGCTAGCGCCTCTAATTATTAGAGGAAGCTGATTCCACAGTCGAGCTGCATGTACGGAAAAGGAGTATGAAAAATAGTTTGTTTTATGTTTTGGGATACGTAAAGTATTATTTTGACTTGAACGAAGTGGGAGACCGTGACTTCCTAACTCGGTAAAAGCCTAGTTGAGGTAGGATTGTGTAGGATATTATATAGTAGTGAAAGAGTATGCAAATTTCTCCGGTCTCGTATCCGAAGCCATTGCACTTTTACTCGGTACTCGGAAACATGGTCATACTTCCGCAGATTGAAGATGTGCCTTCTGCAAACGTTCTGCAGACGCTCAAGCTTATCCAGTTTGGTCTCGGTGAGATCCAGATATGCGATATCGGCATAATCTAACAAAGGCAGTAGCAGACTTTGAGCTATGGTCTGCTTAGTGCTTACAGGGAGGAATCTCTGCAACCGTCGAAGGCTATGAAAGCCATTATAGATTCGCCTGCTTGCTTCATTGATTTGTGCTTGCCAAGAAAGAGTCTCGTCCACGAGTATGTCTAGATTCTTAACGACTTTGACGTTGCCCACGATTTCTATTTGTCGCAGAGACGACCGAGAAAGAGGAGACAATAATTGTTGATAGGAGACAATAATGACATTACATGTGCTATTGATGATAGAAAACTTACAATTCTTACTCTTAGATTTCAGTAGCGCATTTAATACGGTCGATTTTGATCTATTGTTAGATCGGTTGCGCTCTCTTAACATCTCAGATGATGCAGTAATATGGTTTGACTCTTACCTGAAGGGGCGCCGACAGTTTTAAATCAGCCGACACTTCCACCGATCTGATGGACCTCCATGCCGGTGTACCCGCCCTGGGGTACACCGGCAAAGTAATAAAAAAAACTGTAAATAAAACTTTCGACGTCGCCTTAACGTAGGTAATCGTATTAAGACTCAGCCCCTTTTATACTGAATATTAAAGTTGGCATTTTCCTGCTCGGAATAAAAATATATATCGTTCGACAGTTATTGGTTTAGAGGTGTCGGAAGGACCAAAGGCCAACGAGGGATCAAATTTGCATACGTTTTGGCCGCAAAGCGGCGGCGACACGACAGAGTGCTCGCCGAAGGGATGCCCGAGGTCAGAATACCGATTGTCCACTCCGCGACTGGAATATGTAATGTTTGGCCTGTTTAGCCACATTTGGCTTTATGAATTATATCGCAATGTGTAGCTATACTCACATCGACCACATCGACGGTGGGTGCTGTTGTACAATCCCTAAAATCATACTTACATAAAATGTTGTACTTATGATCAAACCGAATTTACCGCTTGAAGTTTGTCGAATCCGACGTTTCGGCGAAGTTGAAACGGCTGTTGTCCAGAGTGGACAGTCGTAGACAATGTAGCTTTTCAGTCTACATAGGGCAGTGGCGGATGCAACAACACGTCGGTCATCGCCAAAATGTCGGAGCTAAAATTTAAATTCGGATTTTCCATATTTATAATGTCAAACAACCGCGATAGTTTTCGATTCTACATAAAATCGTATATACACAACAATTCTTTCGTCAAAATGTGCATAGATAGGTAATTATCGCAAGACAGAGCTAGGGTAGATACATCGTATTTTACCACAAAGTAAGCGTGCAGCCGATAGGTAGAGAATCTTCTTCATACAGGACTGTGCCATCCGCCTAACAGCTCGTGCAAGGTTTTAGAGATCTGCACATTTGTAATAACGATGTCGTTCATCTACTTACATAACAAAAGTAGCGCTGTATCATTGATTAAATAGCTTATAAAATCGCTCAACTTCGTAATACGATTTGGCAACTGGAATTTTACTATGAAACGCAACGTGTAGATGACACTAATAATTCCAAAAAAATAATCTTCTTTTATTATGTTCAATACTGCGATTTTCGGCGTATAACAGTATTGCGGCGCACTGTAGATGGCGTTATAAACATCAATGGCGTAGTTTGCCTTGGCGGGGCCCCGTATAAAAATATGTTTGGGGGCCCTTAGGAAGGTAAAGATTTCTCACAAAAGAAAAAGAAATTTTTACATAAAATTAAAAGAAATATTTATTATCATAATTATCTATCTGTCACTTTTTCCAAAATTTATAAAAAACAATTCAAATTAAATATACACTCTCCTTGCCTTTTTTCGGCAAACTGATTTATTAAATCATTTATAGCTGATGATGACTTTAGTTTTTCTAAAGTTTCTGCCTCTATGGACAATAGTGACAGGTCTGACAGACGTTCATGTTCTATCGAAGTTCTTAGGTAATTTTTTATCAGTTTTAATTTAAAAAAACTTCTTTCAGCAGTTGCAGTTGTAAATGAAAGGGTCAAGAATAAAGAGCATGCTTTTATTACCTCCGGAAAACTGGATGCAAGACTATTGAATTTTATCTGCAATAATTCAATGAGTTCCTTAATGGAATGAATTTTTTGAATTTCAGATTTTAGGCATGTTTTTAAAACCTTCAATTGGTCATAAAAAATAACTGAGATGTCTTTACTGTATTTAGCCGACAGTTTTCCGGAAGCGTTTATTATCTCTTTGTTTGAAGAAGAAAGGAGTTTCTCCGGTTGTAATATTTCGAATATACTACTCAGGTCGTCAGGTCAGGTTGGGGCCCCCGTGGCTCGGGGGCCCCGTATAATTGATATGGCATATACGGCGGTAGCTACGCTCCTGATAAACATGCATATACAGTATAAAATAATATGATTTAAACAAACGATTTTTTTAATCATAGCTTTTATTAATTTAATTATATGCACATAAAGATGTCAATAACAGTCTATCTTTCCGTATTATTTCTGTGATATAATCAGTCCATATAAAAATGCGATAGATAGCACTAATAATTGAATGGTATTATTGTTACCATTCGGTAAATTATTGGTTACTTGTTTCGTTATCTTTATCATTATACTTATTTGTTGATTTATATAAAAAAACATTTATTATCTATATTATTTTAGATAACTAAATAAATTGTTATCAGATTCGCACTTTATGCTATCAGCGCCACCTGCATGTCGCCGGCGCAGAAAGGTTGCCAAAACGTATTTCGGAGTTGAGCAATCTAATATATACTAAATAATGCTCTTATAGTATTTTTATACTAGCTCTGAAACTTTTTTTTCTATTTTAACTTATGTAGTTTGAAGTATGCACAAGCCATTATTTTCTATGTACGCTTGCCTTAGTACGGGCCTAGGCCTATTAACGCGGCGTTGATCTAAAAAAGACTGGGCTGCGGTACTCCCTTTTTTGCTACTATTTACAACGGAGCCCCTAATGATAATATGTAATGTACAGTAATTTAAAAAATGCGCATTTCTTTAAATAAATAAATAATTAAAGAAAATATTATTCAATGCTTTAATCCCTCAAACCGCGAGATTTCGCGAGCGCATATCTTTGAAAGTCTATGTATAATTATGGAAATTTTATATTTAAAATGGCGGCCGACCAAAATATTAATTTCTCCCAAACCGTTGTTGCACTTTAGAATTGTTGCATATTACAACTTTAGAATACTAAATTTAGAGTCCGATCGGTCCCAACGAGGCGCAACTGTGCTTTTACGTTTGAGTCCGATCGGTCCCTCTGAGGCTCGAAGCGTTAAGGATGAGTTGTATGCATTAACTGATGTAAAAGGACAAGAATGAGGTGTACAATATTATTTAGACTTTTATTATTATTATTTATTCCGTAGCCGGCGATTGGGGAGGGAGGATCTCGTACTCCATTCACGATTCGCTTCCATTCTTGACGATTTTTTGCCACGTCTCGAGCATCCCGCGAGTTTTAAATATTAATTTCTACTTTATATATTCTATATAAAGTAGAAATTAGGATATATTCCTACATAATTTAGACTTTTATGTAGGAATATATCCAATACTTATCCATTCCCGTATTAAATAAACTTTCGACATCGCCTTAACGTAGGTAATCATATTAAAATACAGTCCCGCTTATACTGAATATTAAAGTTGGCATTTTGGCGCTCGGAATAAAAACATCTATCGTTCGACAGTTATTGGTTTATAGGTGGTCGGAAGGGCCAAAGGCCAACGAGGGATCCAAATTTGCATTCGTTTTGGCCGCAAAGCGGTGACACGACAGAGTGCTCGCCTAAGGGATGCCCGAGGCCAGAATACCGATTGTCTACTCCGCGACTGGAATATGTAATGTTTGGCCTGTCTCGCCACATTTGGCTTTATGAATTATATCACAATGTGTAGCTATACTTACATCGGTCGTGGGTGCTATTGTATAATCCGTAAAATCATACTTACGTACAATCTGTGTTGATTTGGTAAAGGGAGCTAAGTCAGGAGAACATATTTCAGAGGTATCGCAAAAACAAAGTTAGGAAATTCGAGACCAATGCTGCCGTCGTAAATGAAAACACAGTAACTTGAAAAAAGACGTTTTGAGAAAAACGCGGTCATATTTCAGTTGTTAAATATTTGTTTTCATTAACAAAGTAATCAATATAGATTATTTCTTTTAAACTTTAATGTTAAAAAATAGTTAGAACTTTAATTATGCTTACAAATAAATATTAAATTATAATTGTTTAATTAATTGAATTAGATATTGTGTTTTAAATTAGGAAAATAACTTGATAAATTTTATATTTTTAAGCTATAACACCGTAACTGAGTGGTTACTGTGTTATAGGTAAATTTTACCCATTATTATGTTCTAGCCATGTAAAATAAATATATATTTTTAAATAAATAAAAAACTGCAGGCACCTTTTAAACACAGTAATTAAGATACTGTGATTAATTGGTGTATTAATAAATTACCTTTTACCAAAATTTTACCTAAAACCACAGTATCTGAAGAAGCCGTGTTGTAACCAAACAAAAATATCTCTTAAATGCTTATAAGTATTAAAAAAGATTACAGTAAATAATAGGTTACTGTATTTTACCTTTAAAAATTATACATACTGTGTTTTTTATTAAACATATTCTGTTTTTAAGCTATTGCGTAGCTTTTATCGCGGGCCTAGGCCAGCGCGGCGACCGAATGAAGAAATTTCTTAACGAAAATTAATGATTTTAAGCTGGTAATTACGTCTAAACGACTACTGCATACGATTCGAAAAAAATATATGTTAAACAAGAACATTTTCCCAATATTCTTAGCTTTGAATATTATAGATTTTGTTTATATTACAAAGTGTAATTAATTTGTGAAATTAGGTCTAACCGAACACAAAAACGACTACTACGCAAATACTATCTGGCGTATTATTATGAAACTTGCACCATTTTAAAGATAATTTAATTATCTATCTTTTTATCTACGAATTTTTTCGAATAGTCAAAAAATAATATCCGTTTTTTTTGCTTTATTGAATAAAATTCGTGCGCGGCTTTCTATCGGAAGACGTTCTATTCCGAATCATTTGCTTCCGCAGCCGCAAATGATTCAGAATAATTTCAACGTTTTCCAATTGAGCGCAGTTATCTGATATCAGAAAAAATAAAATAAATAAATAATTATAATTGCATAAGTTGTTAAAGATGCTATGCAATAGCTTTACCGCGGCAGTCCCCGAGTGCCAAACGTTTTTTTTTTAAATACTGTGTTTTTATCTAAGGTATCTTGGTAACTATCCATCGACAGACAAACCGAAAAATTTGCCTTTTAGTACCTACTCCAACTCGTGATTTTAAAAGACCAAACTTTTATACACACAGTAAATGAAGTTACTGTGTTTTTATTTACGATGGCAGAATAGGAGTTTCAAGAAAATAGACCAATCTGCTAAACAGTTTTCTTTTACTATACCTCATTTAGCATACGCCTTGTATGCTAAATGATGCACATATTTTGAATAAATAAAGAAATTAAATAAATTAAAAAACCTAGTAAATGTATTAAAATTAATAAAGAACGAGACCACCTTTACAAAAATTGAAGCATTTTTTAATTACGTTTTTTTAATAAAAAAACGTATCTATCCATAATAGGTAAATGTATATTTCCGGAATGTACTCAATCAGACCTTCTATTTGATACTAAATAGTTCATTGATTAACATTTGGACATTGGGGCTTTAGACAATTATTTACTTGATATTTAGACAGTTATTTCAATGACTAAGAATTTCAATGACTGGGCAACAAAGGGTATAAAAATATCCAAACAACGAATGCTAATCCTACATGAGAACTTATTAAATAGTAATGATGCCAAGTTAAACAAATATGTTAAAACATACAAGAAGATTTATAAAAATGTGGTTTGGATGGCTAAACAAATGTATTTGGAGGGTGTTATTAAAAACTCTAAAAATAAAATTAAGGCTTCTTCGGTCAGAGACCTATTAAGTCAGAGACCTCGCAACAGATGTCGGTGACCTCCAGCGTCTCCTTGAATATAAATAATTATCAGTACGACAATCCCAATAAAGTTGCCGCATTGTTTAACAATTATTTTGAGGCTATCGGCGGAATCACATTGTCCAATCAGTCAACAAGTCCGACTTCAGCTGTTGAAATTTTGGAAAAATTCCGACCTAGAACCCCAGAGTGTTGTGTATTATCCTCGGTGACTAGGGAGGAGGTTATAAAAGTAGCCCAATCACTTAAGCCCAAGTCGTCGACTGACATGTGATATGTGTCCAGCCGATTACTAAAGTCATCAACGCCTGCACAAACAGATTATCTTTGCGCTTCGTTTAATTCATGCATAGCAGAAGGCACCTTTCCGGACAAATTAAAATTAGCAAAAATTATACCTTTATTCAAAAAAGGGTATCGTGATAACATAGATAACTATAGACCGTTATCCATATTACTGGCCTTTAGCAAAATTTTTGAAAAGTTAATATTGAATCGCATTACTAACTTTTTCGACACTTACGACATTATTAACAGTAAACAGTTTGGTTTTCGGGCAGGATTATCGACTGTTAATGCTACATCGAAACTTCTGCATGAGTCATTGAACGGACTGGATAGTTCAAAAACAGTTATTGGTCTATTTTGTGACCTATCAAAAGCATTTGAATGCATTAACCACAATATTTTACTGAATAAATTAGAACACGATGGTATCAGAGACAAAGGGCTCAATCCAATTCAATCATACCTACAAAATAGGTATCAAACGACAGGAGTAAATGGAACAAGAAGCCAGCCGATTCTGGTAACAAAGGGTGTACCTCAAGGTTCCATTCTAGGTCCATTTTTATTTTTAGTGTACACCAATGACTTGCCGGGATGTGTGTCATCCGAGAATGATGACATTACACTATTTGCAGATGACACATCGCTTATCTTCTGTGACAAAAATAAGGAATCATTAATAAATAGAATTAGGTATACGATTGATCAACTCTAAGAATTGACAGTAAATTACAATGGAATGCGCACATCCAACAATTAGCTAGTAAGCTATGTAGCTCGATATACTCTATTAAAATAAACAGAAGTCTTTGTGATTTTGCGGCAGCAAAATCAGTATACTTTGCGTATTTTAACTCATTAATGACTTATGGACTACTATTTTGGGGAAATGCTGCAACCAGTAAAAGAATCTTTCTTTTGCAAAAGAGAGCACTGCGCAGCATGTATCAGTTAACGACTAGGACCTCATGCAAAGAATATTTCAGCAAGGCAAAGGTAATGACTATGTATTCGGCGTTCATATACCAGTGTTTAATGTATGCTAGGCAGCACCTCGCAGAAACACCAATTAATGCAGATATCCACTCGCATCATACCCGCGGTAGCTCCCTTTTATGCGTACCCCGAATACGACTGGCAAAAGTACAGAAAACCTACTTGTACCTTAGCATTAAATTCTATAATCTACTCCCTACAAAATTTAAACAGCTGGAGGACATAAAATTTAAAAAAAACATCAAGGAGATGCTGATAGGCCACCCTTTCTATAATCTGGCCGAATTTGAGGGCCATGATTTTTCAAATATTGTCCCCATTTAAATTACTTAAAAAAGTAGAGCCTTATTGTCTGATTATTTTATACGGTCTTATATTTGTACTTTTAGTTTAAAATGCATAACGTAGATTTACTTTGATTATTTAACACTTTACTGACAATTTGAATATTACGATGAATAATTATACTATGTATCTTTTCGAATTACTAACTACTTCAAATATTAGGCTTCTATTTTGATTATTTATATTTATAGTTTGACAATCTAGTAGTTAATTCTTGACTACCTATGTATGTTCAGTAAAGAGTAGTAACGAAACTTACTACCTAACCCAAATATTTTGACACGTCCAAGAGCGGTCTTTAGCCGTCAATTGGACACGACGAAAATTTAATGTAATGTAATGTTAAGGTACCATATGACACTCGGAATGGTATTCTAACAATACCACACACTTTAAAAATTGGTTTAAGTGTTTAGAAGTTATGGTGGGATAAAGAAACGGAAAATATACACAGATGAACTCTGTACACATTACACTCTTTTATTTTGGGCAATCGTGTAAAAGTGAGTATATTTAGTGCCATATTCACATAACACCAGACTTCTAAACGAGACTTAAACACATTTATACCAACAAATTCCATAAAATTTTAAATTTTTACAAAATATACAAGAATAGGAAGAAGCCAAATATTATAATTATTAAAAAATACTACAAACTTTGTTGACTTTCATTAATAGATGTGCCATTCTACGTCAAAGGGTGGGTTTCCATACTGGTTTTTATTATTTTGTCTACTAATATAGTGTGTAAACAGATTAAACTTGACATTTGCCCTGTTTACCCGAACCTATTGAAAAAAAATTAATTTACCCTTGTCTTAAGTCGACTTATCTTCGTCTACATAGACTAATGTAAAAATAGACAAATTTTACCCTTTTCGCAAGTGGATACCTATTTCGCTTTCTACAGCGAATATGTCTTAGCAGGCCTATACACAAGTTGAAGGGTTGCTAAAACGTACTACGACCAGGGAGCTAATGGGCTTAGTGCAGTTGGGTCATTATTACGGTTATCTAGTGGACCGATTTCAACCACATCTTTTCAAAAGGCTGTCATGACCAAATGTTGCTACATGTCATATTTCAGCTCAATCGGATGAAGCGTTTGGGCGGGCATTGAGAAATAGGTACACATGTCAACGTCCTGTGTATCTATTACCTACTATAAAACTTTTAGTACCTGTGTATCTATTATTATAAAATATAAACTATACGAATAAATTATTTGTATATGTATGTCAGTATATATTTATATGTATGTATTCATTTTAAGTTACTGTCATAAGCTGTTTAATTAGTTATTTATATTTAATACTACAAAGGTTGTGCATTTAATATTACAATCGTTGGTGTTTTGGTAAAACAAATGTATTTTCTTTTATTCAACTTTCCTGTGATCGGGGACCTTAATATACCTAGGATAACGTGCTTAGCTTACTTAACGTACTTAGCATCCCTAAACTACGATTAGTTACCGCCCAATCGAAAGTGAAATCCCCCAAATGGAAATTAATCTCAAATCCGCCCTTAATAACTTCAACTGTATTGGCTGGCAACGATTAAAGTTCTTCGCAAAGTCGATTCCGAGGTCGATTCACGGCGACGAGGGGGGAATTCTATTGTTTTTATGCTAATAATCGGAGGAACTCGCAGAGAGGATTTAGTTCAAGACTCGGGGTGAAGTTTGCTTGAAGGCGTACGAAATTAATTCACTTAATTTGACGCTCTTAGCTAAGAGGTGCTGAGATTTCAAAGATGGATGGGGTGTTGATTCTGTGTCAGCTTTGGAGTCAAATAGCCAATTAAATTTGTATTAATCTTTCATCAAAGTACTTTAACAAAAAAATGGTTTTATCACTTCCGGCAGACAGACAGACAACCCTCCCGCCCCAAAACCCTTAAACCCTCCCCTGCAACCCCCCACAACCTCGTTAACTCCCCTTCACCACCTTCCCCATTAGATAATGATCGTGTCAAGAGACTATAATACCAAGAGTAGCATATAGTAGTAGTTTGTAGTATTTCTATGGTATTTTTCAAAAAATATGTAGTATTCTTTTAAAAACAGTGGTATTTAAAAAAATACGTTGTTTTTTACGAGATATTCTAACTAACATTTACAATTTGATAGACTAGCCCGCCAGCCCCCGGTATAAAAATGGTAATTTTACAAAAATTATGCAATATTTTCTTAAATATGTCGTAATATTACTTGCATCGCTTGTATAAAAGATATTTCAACCAAAATTCATATCGTGATTTCTGTCCAACAAGGCATCTGTGTACCGAATTTTAAATTTCTAAGTACTTACAATATTTAGAGATTGTAGTATGACTGGCGCGCCCTTTAATGGACCGATTTCAACTACAATCTTTTTTGCTCTTCCTATAATCGAATGATGCCTGCATAACAAATTTTAGTTCAATCGGATGAAGTGTTTGGGCGCTATCGTGGAGGAATACACTAATGTGAAACAGTACTGCTTCCAGACTCTCCACGACACGACAATCAATTTGACGAAATTATTTCATACCTAAATCTTGTTGTGGCCCTTTTCTCGACATACCACCCGAGATCGTGTAGCCAACGGGCTATTTCTAAGGATAGGTGGGTAACTGCCTACCTCTACTTCTTAGAAAACATACCTATCTATTACCCCACATCCATTCGAAAGTTGTACAGACTCTGCACTTATGCCTAGAGCCTCCCGAGGTTCTTCAAAGAAGCTGCTGGATAGGTGCTGAAACACCAGGTTAGCCAACCGAAAAAAAAACTGGCTATACGGCCCAAGCCGCATAGCTCCGATCGGCATTGAGGGGTAACAATTACTACGGGCGAGCCCGCCATCGCAGGGAGTAGTACGAACGTCGTGCCATTCTGTCTCCGGGAGTAAACGTAAAGACTTGACGGATGACTTGACTTAAAATGGGAAGTGCAACCCAGCGGGTAATCCTCACGCCGTTACTACCGGATTTGGAAGGATTTCTACATACTCAAGTCTGGTCACAGATTCGAGGTCGCTTGCGCGACCTTTACTTGGCGTTAGGATCGGGTGACCAACGAATCGTTTCTAAGGATACGGCAGGTCACGACACAGCCGTGACATGGTTCACAGAGTCCTCTCTGGGTTAATCCCTCTTTGAGTAGGCTACCGGATGGGAGTTAAACCGTTTGTTGAGCCAACCCAAATGTCATCAGGTCCAAGCTGTCATCCACCAACATGTCATCAGGCCCAAGCAGCACGGGACCTTTAGACATATGTAGTCCGTTCGGTAGTAAGTATTGCTTGCGTAATAGAGAAGAAGGATTAGGACGGCTGAGTGCAACCAGTAGCGAATATGTCGCGAGTATAGTCATCAGGCGAAAGCTGCACGAAACCGTTAGATACCTGCAGTCCATTCGGCAGTAGGCATTGCTTCCGTAATAGAGCACATTCGAGGTGTCATCTACAACTGGCGAACCCGTCAACCCAGTTAGTTGGGAGGTGCCGACTACAACGGGCGATCCCGTCACCCCAGGCTGGTTTAACGATATATAATCGTCCTTTCACTCATAGGAGGCACTCATAGGAGGCTTTAAACAATGACAATCCACTATCTACCTTTTCCAACTGTCCCGCGAGAGTCCAAGCGCCCTCGCTACCAGTTATGGCCGGATTTCTCCGGCCTCCCGAATGGTTACGGATACGAGGTCGCTTGCATGATCCAATATCTAATGTAAGTGGCGATTCAGTTCGAATCATCGCAGATCGAGGCATCCTCAGCCTCTGAAGATATACACACAATTCCTTGTCATAGTACTGATGACATAATCCTTGCCATGGTTCAAAATTCTATGTCAATGGAATGATCTCCCACAGAATATACGAAAGTCGCCTTCATAAGTATCATTCGAGACTCACACCTCTAAAAATAATATTTTCTAAGAAGTAACCAGTTCTTTATTTCTCTCTCCTTCCTCTCCCAATTACCTCCCCTCGGGCATTCTTTGTTTGAAGTATACAAATTTGTATTTTATGCAAACCAACTTATCAATCCTTAACGCGCGCATGAACCGCTTCACTGTAATTAGGTTAGTTGTAAGATATTGCCATGTGGCAATAAGCTCGCCTTTTTGTATTTTTTTTACACGCGAATAGAGAGTTTATTAAAAATACTATTATTATATTTCTGTCCAGCTGTAAGTACGAATTTGATTTGTGAAAACGAAACAAACTAGAGCAGATGCACTCTCGCATGTATTATTACAGTCTTTATATTTCTGCTTTATATAATGGCAGAGCTGCTTTATATTTATTTCTGCAGCTATATAAAATGGCTTTATATTTCTGCATGTTCTTATAGATTCTTTGGGTATATTCCAGGTATTGGTCCCTGTAAGGTCAAAGTGCATTGGGCAACAGAAATTCGAGTTTTCCTTACGATGTGTTTAGAGGCTGTAGACTCGTTGCAATTTTATGTTCATTTTTAAAGTTTTTATCTTTACTTTTTCTGTTGTTAGGACGAATTGCTTTTGCATGTATCTACCTGATATCTAATAACTTTAGCTCTACGAGCAAGTCGTTTAGTACCTTCGGGGCTTCTTGGCATTAACCAGAAGAAGCGCTTATTCCGCCGTCATAAGCGGATTTAGAACAGTACGTGTAGGTCCTCCCAACCTAGAATACCGTATGAAATTAAAATATTCACCCGAAGACTTTACCGGCAAGCAGCCAGGGACTTTTTTTTATTTGTTGAGTGGGGCTTTTCTAAGGTCTTTATGAGCCTTGTAACACTGCGACCATTGCTGATCTATTGTGTTCGCCACCTACTATAGTTCTGCGCTAAGCTTTGTGTAATTTAAGAACCGCAGCAGGCTTTTGGCGCCAGATTGTTTTACCTCCTCAGGTTGGAGGTAATGACCACCCAAGTGGGTGTATCTTTTACGCATCAGCGGGCCACACTCGCACATGAGGTACTGGGGAGTTTCTGAGCTTGAGGTTGAACATGTGTTTGTTCAGGCCACAATGCCCCGTGAGCGCCCTCACCAGTATGCGTAGATTGTTCCTATTTAGCGACAAGGCCTCACAGGCCGTCTTACGGTCATAAGCCTTAATTAGCGCTTTGGAATGATTCAACCCTGGGACTTGAATGATTCAAGCTAGGGACTTACTTCATTTGAATATTCATAAATAAAATCGATGAGCTGTTGGCGAAAATTCCTATTAATAACAAATTGAACATTTGACAACGCAATGAACATTTGACACGCGAACGGCCGTTATCTCATTGAATTAAAAAATCAAATTGCAAACGCAGGTCGCCGTGCGCCTTCGAATCCAAATTTCGAAAGGTCCACGCATCGCAAGCGTCGGTGCTTTTAAGGCCTTACAATTTACCTAATATAAAACAGACTTTTAATATTATTTGGGTCGTTTATATATGAGATATTCCAACCAACAATTTTTCGGCCCAACAAGGCATCAGTGTTTCGAATTTAAAATTTTTAAGTCCAATATTTCGAGATTAAAGTATGACTAGCGCGCCCTCTGGTGGACCCATTTCAACCACATTTTTTTCAACCATGACCAAATGATGCCTGCATGCCAAATTTTAACTCAATCGGATGAAGCGTTTAGGCGCTATGGTGAAGGAATTCACGCACATACACACATACGCACAGACAGACATACAGATACACAGACATATTTTAGTCTGATGGGGAGGGGGGGTCTACATATATATATATATATATATATATATATATATATATATATATATATATATATATATATATATATATATATATATATATATATATATATATATATATATATATATATATATATATATATATATATATATATATATATATATATATATATATATATATATATATATATATATATATATATATATATATATATATATATATATATATATATATATATATATATATATATATATATATACCTATATATATATATATATATACCTATATATATATATATATATATATATATATATATATATATATATATATATATATATATATATATATATATATATATATATATATATATATATATATATATATATATATATATATATATATATATATATATATATATATATATATATATATATATATATATATATATATATATATATCTGTCTTCATCTCGTTATAATTTTTAGCGTGTTTATAATACGTTAACTCCTCGTCTGTTGGTAGGCACGTAAAGTAAATGAACATGTTGAATGCATCAATAAATGCATCATCCCTGATATTTATATTGCCCACTGAAGGTACGTTTCCTAGGTCGTGTCTGCATATGAAACGTACCTTAAAATAGCTGTGTTACGGTAAATAATCTAATTTTGTCGTAGCAGCCCGTACAAGCTTCATACTCAATGAATGCTGCTTGAAATTCTAAACGGAACACAACCCGTCGTGTATTCAGCTCCGCATTAGTTATAACTTATGGAATAACGCCCTGGGGGCTCGGAGCGCAATGCCCGCGACTATCTGTGCTGCGCCCGTGCCAAAACACGCCGCTGAAATCCTGACTTGTTGAAAGATAATGCCTCAAAGGGTTAAACAGAAATGCACCCGGAATATTGTTCCACGTTTTAGTGTACTGGTTGGCATAGAAAAATAAACGAGCTTTGCGGCGAATCCGCCATACTTCCTGTACGATAGTAGCGTATGGGTTTTTCCACTATTTTTTTATTTATTCTAATACTTAGTTCTTACAGGATCTTGTTCCAATATGAACGAACTATAATAAAATGCTCGTTATGGTGAATCGTCTTGGTCGCATTACATACAGATTTCATTTCCCATAGGAACCGAAAATATTACCGTATTCCTTATTTGTTTGATACCAAAAAAATGTACAGAAAATTACGTCCCCGGGAAATAAATGTCATGAATTTTCGATGCGCTCTTCTCTCACTAAGCGCTCTTCTCTTGCGCAAGCAAATATATACACAATTTCTAATTGTTTTTTGCAGTGTTTTCTCCTTTCTAATGACAATAATTTATATTATGTCGTATTGCTAAAAGAGTGCACTTTAATATAGTATAAGTATTATATAAGAGTCTCATTTTATTTCTGAGAAAATTAGAATGATACAGGAAGATTTTTTTTTAATTTTGTGTAATTGTAAGTAATGTATACCTTGGATATGTGGTCAAAAAACGAAAAAATAAAGCCGTAGTGTACATCAAGAATACATGACGGACATAAAAAAAATAGTATACGGTTTTCGTTGTAGTGATATTACTGTATTAAGGAGCTCAAAGTTTGCCTTCCGAGCGTTTTACGAATAACGACTTTCGGAAAATGGGCTGAATAAGTAAATAATATTCGTTACATCTAAAATTAAAGGCCGCTATGGTCAACATCAAGAAATGGTCCAGGTAATTCAGTAATTAAAGTTTGTAGAAATCTCTTTATTTCTTGGAATTAGAACGCCAAAAATCCACTTTTCTTGCCTTTCTGGAAAAAATATGTGAACGGGCTCTTAAGTTAGTTTAGTAGTTAGGTGTACCCTACTTACTTACTTTTTCCATAAGTTTAATTTTGAATTCAAAACCATGAAACGTGCATACCAAAAACACGAATATTGTGGCCCAAAACCAAATAGCAAAAGGAGCAGGGCTATGATGAAACGACATCATGGCGTGGAAATGACGTAAGTACCTTATACCTATCTATTATAATTGTATTTTATACCTATATAATTAGTAGAGAGAGGGGTCATTCCTTACAAGTCGTCATTAATAGTAGATTAACAAATCTATGTCCTGAAGTAAACTTTGGAACACTGAACCTTTATTTTAGGCGACGTGAAGCCTGGAATAACGATGGGTCTCTTGATAATATTAGAAATGCGCCTGCGGATATACCCACCCAACATGAAATGCACGCCAACATAGCAGGTATACAAAATAATGTAAAAACATATACACGTGTACCGAAAATGCACGTGGACGCCAGTACTTCCCAATGTAAGTGTAACATGTCGCATCGTACGTTTTATTAATCACACTGTGTATTCTAAATTCAATAATAAAATTAATCCATTTTATCACGTGCAGCTTATCATATATATGACCATGGTGAGCCAGTTGAGCGCTCTGCAATCGATGAACTAATATTGTGGCCTCAAGCAGACCCAAGCTTGTTTATCAGTGGAACGGGACACATCTTTTATTTTATCAGTGGAACGGGACACATCTAAAAATAAAAAAACCTCCTTATGCTCAATGAAATGAAAGAAGAAACTTTAATCTTAATTTCTGGCAGAGGAGTTTATATAAAAGATTGTATAATGTTATCAAAATAGGGTAAACCTATATAAAATTGTATAATATTAAAAAATTGTAAAGAAATATTGTAGAAAACAGTATAATATTGTTATATTTGATAAGGTTTGTAAAGAAATCCGTTTATAGGATGATGTTTTTATTTAAAATAAAATTAGTAAAAGCTACTTAAAAAGTAGCGAAGAATAGGGCTTATCCTTATGCAACACAAAATGCCTTCAATTGAGACGAATTAAGCGAAAAACTAAAAAATTAAACTATTGATCACTTCGGCAAAGCCGTTTTATAAATGAAAGTGACATTACGAAATGATTCAAATTTCGAATGCTACCAACATTTAAAATATGAGACAATTGGCTGAGTTTGTTATCAACGAGCCATTAAATCGAAATAAAAATAAAAAAACCTCCATATGCTCAATGAAATGAAAGAAGAAACTTCAATCCTAATTTCTGGCAGAGAAGTTTATAATAAAGATTGTATAATGTTATCAAAATAGGGTAAACCTATATAAAATTGTATAATGTTAAAAAAATATAAAGAAACATTGTAGAAAACAATATAATATTGTTATATATATATACATATATATCTATATATATATATATATATATATATATATATATATATATATATATATATATATATATATATATATATATATATATATATATATATATATATATATATATATATATATATATATATATATATATATATATATATATATATATATATATATATATATATATATATATATATATATATATATATATATATATATATATATATATATATATATATATATATATATATATATATATATATATATATATATATATATATATATATATATATATATATATATATATATATATATATATATATATATATATATATATATATATATATATATATATATATATATATATGTATAAATATATATTTTTATACATTTTTAGGTATGTAAACGGAAAACTACGACACCATGTCATGGACACGTTAAAACCATTCTTTATGGTAGTAAATTTTCAACAAGAGCAACCATTGTCGGGCAGCTAAATGAGCCAGTTATACGAGAAAGATTTGCGGTTGAAAATAATAAACAGATACGTAAAGCTGGTCTATATGTAGATCCGGAATACAATTTTATTGGCGCGAGTCCTGATGGTAAGAAAATTGGAAATCAATAGACTTTTATTCAGCTAATTAAATAATTACACAGCTCTTTGTAAACATTCATGGTGAAATGCATCATTTAGATACCCTTCATAATTTTAGGCATAGTAATTGGTGAAGAAGCTGTGCTTGAAATTAAATGTTTTCCATCGCTGGAACAGTGGGAAGTAAAAGAAGAAGAAGAAAAAAAGATAGTGAAATGAAACACCGTAAAAGGAAAAAAACAAATATGGACACCACAGGATTAACGCTCGTTCAAAAGGCTGCGGCAATAAAACCCAACTTCCCCCTTATTTTTCAAAATGATGGCAGTTTAGTTATGAACATGAAACACAATCATTTTTATCAGGTAAGCTTCAGAAGCTTAGGTGAACCTGTTTACATAATTTGGTTTATTTGTAATTTTTAATATATGATTACAGGTGCAAGGTCAAATGAGGGTCACGGGAATGAAACTTTTCTATTACGTCGCGACAGCATGGTTATCGGACCCTCTTACTATCGTCAAAGTGAATGCTGATTATCAGTTCATAGAATATATGATGAAAAAACTGGTACACTTCTATAAAACTTGTGTAATACCAGAAATAATCCTGAGACGAGTACAGGGTGGAAGGGGTCGGTGCATCGATCCCAGTGAAATAATCGAAGCCAGGACAAAAACAAAAGACTAATTTATCTTGTCTTTCGCAGATTTCACGACAAATGTGGAATTCCGTCCGTTTTTATATTTTATATTTTAGAATATATATTTTGTGATACTATATTTCCCGAACTGTATCATTAAAAAACTGTCTATAGTGTGAATGGAATAATACAAACTGGGTTGTATTTTTTTTGGAATTTTACATTTAAAATAAACTTGCGGTCGCGGGACCGCCGTCAGGAACGAAGTTCTTTACAATTTTACAAATATAAACACGTTTATATAATTGCTATATCGAGCGGTAACGCTTTTTCGTTATTGGGACATTCCATGCAAAAGAGGAAAATGATATTTTAAAATTCAATTAATTATCTTATATAATTCAATATATTTTCACATTTTGTACTTGTATCATCAGCCACAATGAGCTGTCCCACCAGCCACAATGGCTTGTCCCACCAGCCACAATGACCTGTCCCACCACTCACAATTATAAATATTTATTTTGTTGCGTCTACGAACGTTAGCAATCTATTTTTTTAAGAAAACAAAAGCATAGAGTATATATTTTACAACATAGAAACAGCTATAAATAGGATAAAAACGATTTTACCGCGTGAATTTAGTAGAACCCGTCGTTTCGGCGCTGTTGCAAGAGATGTTGTCCAGGGTAGATAGGGTAGACCGTCCAGGGTAGCAGTCTACCCTGGTCAACGACGCATGCAACAGCGCCAAAACATCGTGTTCTACTAAATTCACGCGGTAAATTCGTTTTTATGCTATTAAAAACAAAAAGAAATGTTACCGTAAAAATATACAGGGGATATACAGCACCGATTTCATTTTGTGATAAATCGTTCAATTTTCTCTTATAAATCTTTATTGTGATATTTAAAACTAAATATGACTTTCGCAACACTTTTGAATTTTCTTCTTATTTTGACAACAGTCTATATTTGAATTTTGTACTTATTCAGTCAACGTAACGACATTTCGTCTGTCGTTTTCGGCGGATTGCACGCCTTGAATAAACTTCGTTCCAAAAAATATATTTATTTCTACCACTATGACCAACCCTTGACTCATAAAAAGGTTTAAAACGAATTTACCGCGTGAATTTTGTAGCACCCGACGTTTCGGTGACGTTGCAGTCGCCGTTGTCCAGAGTAGATTAAAAGAGCCAGACTGCAACGTCACCGAAACGTCGGGTGCTACAAAATTCATGCGGTAAATTCGTTTTAAACCTTTTTATAATGTCAAACAAACGCGATAGTCTTCAATTTCATAACCCTTGACTCTTTTAGTATTTCACCAGAAGGGTGTTATAGCAACGGTCTTTACTATGTATAGGTACATAGTAATGTATACAATTACATACCTACAAAGGTTCTTAGTTTCCAAGTCAAGTAATTCCATTTATACCAAAAATATATTGGTATCGTCTGGCAGCACTGCTCGGATCTGCCGGTCTAATAATTGCTTAGCGAAATACGCACTTTCGTGGACTGCATAAGAGCGTAATTTAAGTAAAGGTTTGCTGCCGTCCGCAGCACCGCTGGCATGTCTACTAATTGTTTAGCGAAATGCGCACTTTTGTGGACTGCATAAGAGCGTAATTTATGTAAAGGCGAGCTGCCGTTCGCCGCGAGACTGTGTGTGTAGATGAAAGTTCGCTATATCTGAACCGAAATTGGTCTGTTTTCCCCATTAATTTCGTAATGCGGTTGATTATCGCGGTGATACGAAGTACATCGAACCGTGTATATGTAAAGTTCCCGGTAAATTTATTTCGTAATTTTTACTGCACTGAGAGAGCTAAAAATCGTATTTTTCTGTTAATATTGCTTACAACGCCATCTATTATCAGAATAGTTTCGTCGGACCGCGACGAATCACCTTATAGCATTTGTTTACAAAACTGTGCGTACACAAAAATTTTGATCATTGAAAATTATACGCTCAGTAAACTGAAATTAAAATATAACTTAAATATAGCATATATGTATGTACAAATATCAAATGAGAAGAATAATAATAATAACAATAATAATAATAAAAGACTTTATTCGCTGACCGTATTGAACTGTTTCGCCTTATGTGATAAAATAATATAATTTTATAAATCTTTAAATAAGGTATCATATTCTTCAGTAGCCAGATTTTTGATCAGTTTGTCCTTCGACATAGGCCTCCCCCATTTTTTCCATTCATCTCTGTCCCAAGCCAACCTTCTCCATCCTTTCGGTAAGTCATATTCTCATCTTTTAATTTGACGTCCTTTTCGTCTTTTCCCATTTCTAGGATACCATTCCATTACGTCCTTCGTCCATTTTTCTTTGTTGGTTCTCATGATGTGACCAGTCCAGTTCCATTTTAGTTTTCCAATTTTCTTCAAAACCTCGCTCATCTTTGTTATTTTCCTTATTGTTGAGGTGGTCCACCTGTCCTGTAGCCTTATGTTCAGCATGCCTCGCTCCATGTTTCCTTGGCATACTATAAGTTTTTGGTTGTTTTTGTTCGTGATAGGCCAAGTTTGACACCCGTAAGTAAGACATGGGAGAATGCATGTATTATAAAGTTACTTTTTACTGACATTGGTATCGTTTCATTTTTAACTATCTCTTTTAGAGCTTATTCCTCTATCGATTTCTTTTGAGTATTGGTCTTTTATCGATATTATCTGTCCTAAATATATATATTCATCTACATATTCGATAATCTCTTGTCCTATTTCTATGTCTTCCTTTAATGCATTCGTCATCAATTTGGTCTTCACTGGATTCATGGATATGTAACCAACCTTAATTCCACTACATACGATCAACAAATGCATCGATTTCCAGTGAAATCCAATCAGCACGATGAAACAATACTTTTACTCAGAATATTGCAAATTGCATCATCGCACGGCTTATATAAACCGGCCAAAAAGCCCGTGCCCAGTACAGGATACTAGGAGCACACATACAATCCTCATCCACTCTCCTACATAACCGCCGTCGCGCAACCCTCGCGTCTCGATAAAGTAATCCGGGCACACGTTAATTCGGCAAGCTTTATAACTGGCAATATTCAATCGATTCAATCAATAAATGTCTTCTACTTCATCAAAACCGCCTTTAAATACGAAGATAACTCGTAAGTTGACACCGCCACCTCACATCGAATAATTTGGAGTTTTGTGAGGGGTGGTCCCTCATAGATATACCTGCTTTTCTGCTTTCGTAATCTAGTTGTTGTAACATAGTTTGTAATATGTATGGTCTCTCAGCGAATATCAAAATGAGAATAATTCTAGTACAAATAACATTGTTTTTACAATTGGATCTTGTTACTTGTATTTACAATTGGATCTTTTTACTTAATTTCGATTGTTTACTTCATTTCAACAGTTGTAAGATATGCGATCGGAAGATCTACCAACTAGCTCGGAAAACAAATAAAATTAGTAACAGACAGGTTTATTCTTTTTATTCCAACCTAAAATGCCGTTATTATTATGATTTTTATTATTATTATTAACCTAACAAACATTGATTATTGCATTGCGTACCTACTGATTATTACTATTATTATTATTACCATTCGTAGTTTTTACGATAATTTCAATTTTAATTTATTTCTGACATTGTATTCTGTTTTAATTTTAAATTATTTAACTCTATTTTTAAAAGTATTTCTATAAAAATCGAAAGTTTTAATTTAATTTCTTATTCGTATATTTCTTTAATCTTTTTTTAAAAGTAGGTAAATATATTATCGCAGTCATTACACTTATTAATTAGTTTTATGTCACTTTTGAACTATTACTTTTATTTTATCATTAAACAGTATTCAAATAATCTATATAAAGCTTACCTTGGTGCGGGCGTTTCTTGCGATCCAGTTAGGTTAGGATTTGTTATTATGATTTTTGAAAAAATAAAGCATTTCGATTTTTTGATTAGTAAAATTGAGTTATGTTAAGTAATTTAATAATTTACATGGCTGTGACACTCATTTTGTGACTTTCTCTGCTCTGATTTCACTAAATACAAGCATTTGAATAGGACATATTTTAGAAGGGGCCGCTCTCAAAATCTCAAATTGCCTGCTCTCATTTACTTTTTTTTTTTTTTAATATTAAAATCTCGCCAAACTGGTATACAGTTTGTTGGCGAGACAAACTCTTATTTTTCTAGTCTTACACTTCTAATTTTGTGATACAAAAAGACATTATACAAAAAACAAAAATATAAAAAAAAACATAAAAAACAATGCACAGCAGTATTACTACTGGTCTTATTACATGCTTAAATTAGGCCAGTATTACTAGAAGCTTAAATTATAGAAACGTATAACAAATTTACTTATGACCACTAATTTTACTATAAACGTCACACAGGTAGCTTTTTAATCTCTTTTTAAACATCTGTTTGCTCACGCTTACACAGTCTTCCTCAGATACAATAGGATTAAAGATTCTTGGAATGAGGTACTTTATATAATTCTGATACTGATATAATTCTATGCCGACTGAAGAATATCACCTAGTAGCAGCCCCCGGTTAAGGCGCCAAATTCTTATTTTAGAAAAACTTGTTTCAATAAAGCGACTAGCATCCAGGGCGCGTCGTACTATCGATTGTGTGCAAATTTATTAAAGGGTTCTTATTTTGACGGTCACAAGAAATCCCTCCCAGTATATTTGTTTTGTGAGTTTGCTAAAATCATCAATCAAGTTTCAGGCGCCAATATCAAGTTTTTGCCCCGGCTCGGAAAAATCGTTGGTTTTGGGCTGCCGAGTAGATCTAATATATGAGTCCATTTACCCCACAAAATATTGGGCGGCGACCGACTTCCTTTGTCTGCCGAATGGGCGTAATTCGCCCAAAATATTTTGTATAATAAGTGGGGTATGCCAAAGTCGGCGAAATTGTCGCTGGTCAAAACGGTGCGGAGACGAAGGGTAAGTGTGAGAGGAGGGAAAGGCAAAAAAGTTAACGCATTGGGCGGGCGGATGTTTGGTATAGTCTACGAAATATTATTTGACAAAAGTGTCGTTAAAATGTCATAAAATAAACAGTGATTCCCAACAAGTTGTAACCGTTTATTTTTGTTCCGTTACCGTTAAATTGTTCTACCTGCGTGGAACAATTTAACAAACGCTTTAAAGGCACAAACCGACCGCTGCACCGGGTTCGATCATAACATCTTGAACTTTATACAACCAACGATCAGAGTAAATATTGCAGTATAGATAGGTACCTAACAATAACTATAAAATGTGTATTTCAGACAGATATATAAAAATACGCACTAAATACTGATTATTTTGAAATCGAACTGTTACTGTTACACTAATTAATAGTCCTAATCGGTTAGCTACTTAAAATGTTAAATTCGGTGATTACCGATTTCGATTTTACAATTATAACAATAATTGTAAAATGTGTACTTCATACAGATATATTAAATTAATTACTAATTACTAATGATTTCGAAATGAAACTGTTAGGGTTTCACTAATTAATAGTCCTACTTGTGAACTTTTTTAATTTTAATTCTTAGTCTTAATACTTTCATCACATGTTCGACTTATTGTAAAAACGTTTAATATTGTTTTCAGTTTATAAAATTGATAAAGTAATATTAATCACTGTACAAGAAATAAGCAGTAAATCGTTTTAATATTTTTTATAAGTAAATTTTGTCAAATAATTTTGTTACTTTTTACTACAATAAAGATTTTTCCTAAATTAATTCTATTGCTTATTCAGCTGTCATTGAAAGATTCGGGAGAAAATGTTACTATTAGTGTTTTTGCTTGAAAATTGATACGTATAAATAATTAATATTATTAAGCGATCAAGGCGATTTAGTCTAACCATATCATCCAATAGACATTCGACGATGGGTGTGAAAAAGGTCTCGATCGTTGTGAAAAAGGTTACAATGTGCTAACGACACTTTTGTCAAATAGTTTTTCGTCGACTATAATAAGTCGCGATAAGGCGGCGCGGCACACTTCCATACCAAATAACCTCCGATTCGCTACTTACCGCGGCTGACTTTTTCGAGGAAAACTTATTGGCAGCTTTCTGTTAACTATGGAGCTAACGGGCGCTAACGGGAGCTAACGGGCCCATGATGAGGTGGCCACGATGACCCATGTGTTCAGGGTCGGTCACACTCACAGGTCAACACCCATCCGATGGCCTCCACGCATGGGGTGCGAACCTGGGTAGGACACTGGGTCAACCAGTCTCCCCTGGGAATCAAACCTCTGGCGCTCCTGGACGGTCTGCGCACCGAGCGGCGCAAGCCAATCGATTATGCTCTCCGACTAACAGTCGGGGGAGTCTGGGAACTGTATTGTTTCCTGGTGGTGGTTACCTACCTTACGGCGACTGCTCTTGAAATGAACATTGGCCATCCGATCCCGGTTCAGAGTCGGGCAAAGGACGCCTTGGTCCGCGATAGATTCGGTGCACTCCGTTTCACCGCTTCGTAAGGGAGAGGACCGCGCAAGCGACCTCGAACTCGGAACCAATCGAGAGACCGGAGAAATCTGGTCACAATTGGAAGCAAGGGCGCGAGGGTCGGCCCGCCAGGTAACATTGGCTATCTCGCGGTAAGGCGTTGGCTTCTTGCGGGTTGTGACGTAGCTGGACGTTGGATTTGTTCTGTCCAAAGTCTTCTACGTTCACTGCAGGGCGACAGAACGAGAAAATCGTTAAAACGTCCTGTGGTGACGGGCTCGCCCGTTGTAGTAGACACCGCAAGTTGTTAACTATGCTAAGTTTGCAGTCTTACTAAAGTTGCGCTTTCACTCGACCACTTTAACACCATATCCAAATGACTATACGGAGCGAATATACTAGTGATGGGCCATTCCGACTGTCGATGCGGACGCGTTGCAAAAGACACGCTTTCGCTATCGAAATCCCAAATTTATTTATCATCAGTATTTCAGTCGGCAGGCCCTGCTAAAGATTCGTGACGTCTTCGGCTAGCTATAGTAGCTTTGAGCAAGGAATCTCATGAGCCGGGCCCGTTGACTCGGCTTTTCGGATGTGGCGTTCAGGGCTGCGCGCCCTGCGGCAGATATCTTTGCGAAACAAAGTTATTGCAATGAATTTTTTTCCTATGTATTATTTACAAATAAGAAATAGGATCGCACTGTAAAAGACCAGCAACGCACTCTGTTAGTGCATTTTACAATTAAGCACATTCGTACATTTAGACAACGACTTCTGATTGGATCCCATTCGGTCTCGTCGGCAGATGATTTTCTGATGCAGGTAATTTTAATCGTAGTTATTATTTCGTACGTAGAAAGTGCTATTTGACATGTAGCAATTACGACAATATTTATAAATATAATTTCTTTTCATATCTATCGCACGTTATATTGCCCGCGTGCGGGTTATGTCAATTATATGGAATCAAAATATCTGCATGCCCTCTCATTTCAATAGCATTTTTTATATTCGGTATTAAGAAAACAACGGTGTTGGGTCACCCC